>OZ026591.1:1820600-2285600 GCA_964020215.1 Aurelia sp. 3 sensu Dawson et al. (2005)
TGTTGTCACGATCAACACCCAAATCGTGCCCACAATACCCATGGTGACCAAGAAAAACTCAAGTGATGTGAACTGATAGTAAATATTAGGCTTAGAGTTTGAATCTGAAAGCCCTGAAAACCCTGAACAAAATAAGGACCGATCAAGAACCTGAAAAGCCTCATTTCTCACTAGATACCCAATATATAAGAACCTACTCAGGCTTACTTGCAAAATTGTAGGTTCTTATACGCGGCGGGGCTTTACTGTATTCGATATGAACTTTTCATGTAACAAAATTATCAAACTTTCAATCAAACTGATCTAATCCTTATATATTTTTATGAAAAGGGGAAAGCGAAGAACCAATGTCCGACAAAGATGAAGAAGAGGAAGAAAAGGCTGAGGAAAATCGTAAGAATAATTTTCTTCTCAACCAACAAAAATTATTTGCTTGCCTAAAGAAAATTGGAAAGTTGATTGTATAGGATTTTTATTTATCAGGTGAGTTGAAAAAAAGTTTACACATTTAGGGGGCTATGAGAAACAAAAAGTATGTGACCAATACTCGAAACTAAAATGTTAATCCATCAGTCAAAGGCTAACATAAATATGAAAATTTTGTTTGGTAAAATCACATATCTTTACGACCAAACAATTATGCCTGTAAGGGGTTTGTATGGGAATCGAGAATTCAACATTCTATTCTTGTCCATATGCTTTACTTGTGTTGCATTGAAATTCATATTGCCAGTTTGAGATATAGAATTCGAATTTCAGAAGAAGGTATCATGGACAAGAATGGAATGTGGACGTTTTGTTCCCAAACATGCACTTTACCAGCATTTTCGTAATTTCTGGGTCTTTAAAGACCCATTGCTAACCATGATTCTTCTTGGCGTCAAAGTCAACTTTCGTATCATCTGATAGTCCTTTTTGGCCTAAATACCCTCTGTCTTGCTTTTCATTCGGCGCACAAAGGGTCATGTTTAGCACTAGGTCTTTAAGATGAGGGATGGATATTACCAAACAAAATTTCCTCATCTAAGTTGGCCCTTGACTGATTGGGTAACATTTCAGTTTTGAATATCAGTCACATAAACAAGGGCAGATTTTGTAATACAATAGCATCAGTCGCTTTGGTTCACTCCTCAATTCAAAGCGATTAGCGAATGCAGATAAAAGAAATTCTCTCAAGCAGAATTTCAAAACAAACGAAGCGGCAAAGTTGCCCTGAAACCAGTAAGGCAAACTCTCGTTTGGTGCGGGCGAAGGGAGGTTTTTAAGAGAAGGTATGTGCTTATAAAGAAAGGAGAAGGGTAAATCTAAAGTTCTGTCTCGCGGATTTTGTTTATTTGGTTCAGAAACCGAGCAGAGGGCATTACAATTTCTGCATATTTGTTGCTCAGATGTACGCAGTCACTCCTCTGCTCCTGAATCAAATAAACAAAATCCGCGAGACAGAACTTTAGATTTACCCTTCTTCTGTCGCTATAAGCACATACCTTCTCTTAAAAACCTCCCTTCACCCGCACCAAACGAGAGTTTGCCGTACTGGTTTCAGGGCAACTTTGCTGCTTCGTTTGTTTTCAATTTCTGCTTGAGAGAATTTCTTTTGTCTGCATTCGCTAATCGCTTTGTATTGAGGTGTGAACCAAAACGATTGATGCTATTGTATTACAAAATCTGCCCTTGTTAGCCACATACATTTTATTCCACAGTCCGCCAGACGCGCAAACAGTAATTATGTAAATCATGTAAATCGATGTAAATATACTTATTTTCTTTATATTATTGTAAGTTTTTCCTTTGTAGATAGTTGGTTTGAATTAGCTAATTGTATTTAAGCTATTGTAAATACCAACTATAAAGAATTTAATAATAATAATAAATAAACTTTTTTTGAATCACCTGGTACACTTTTAGCTATTTCTACATCAATGATCAGAATCAAAAATGAATGTGCAGTTTTTTATGGAAGCACCTTGCATTTCAAGTTGCAACGAACAAACCATTTATAATTTATTGATTGTCAACGTGCCAATGGGTTTCAAAAGCCACGTAGTTAAGTGAAGCAAATTATAATAACTCAAATGCTACGAAGAGTATGCGGAGCGGAGCAGCTGTATTTTGCAGCAGAACTGAGAGCGGCTCGGTTCATTTCAATAACATAAAGTCATGACTTTTATTTGTTTACTTCGTAGACCCTGCTGGCTAAGAGGGTCTGTTTCATCCAGCAATCCTTGCACGTGCGGTCTCTTCGTTGGCCTTTGTTGTCGCCATTTTCATGAGCCCAGAAAATCGCCGCAAATAAAGCCAACTGAGATATAACACGCGCCAGGCATGCAGGTTGAAACGAACCATTCACTACAAATACTTTCCAAAACTAAGGAAAAAGCTCTGTTTGATAAAACGATTGACAATGCTACCGCCAAGATAGAGGATTATCCCACGAAAAAGAACATTCAGCCCTTGCTTTACTCGCAAAAATGAGAATTGAAGATTGGGGTGAAGGTTAGCGTTTTTGAAACACAGGAAATTTTTCCTGGGAGACACTCAGTATTTTGACACGGAGACAACTGTCCTGAATCCTACTCAATAGTTGCCCTCTCTGCAGTGGGAACGAGATGACTTCATGTCTTTTCACCCTGTGAATGGGGCCTATAATTTATTTGTCGTTAGGATAGTTTCATTTGATTAAAAATACTCAATATGTGCCAAACTTCTAAACTTAAAAATGTGCTAAACTTCTTTACAAATTCATTTCATAGCTGACATATTTGAAGGAGATTTGAAGCTGGACAAAGAAGATATCGATGAAGCTACAAAAGGCTCTTTGACAAGAAGAGATGCTGTTGTAGGAGCATCAAGAGTTTGGGCTGGAGCAAGGGTTCCTTATATACTGGATAAAAGTTTTGGTAAGATATGAATAGAGGTTATGTTCTGAAGATTGTCGAGTAACAAAACGGGGAAACAAAATGATGCAAAACAAAGGGGCCCGTTGTGGAATGCCTTATCTTCCTCCCTCAAAAGGATTCAAGACCCACAAAAAAATTCGCTATCAAACTGAAGAAAAGTATTATTGATCAATTCGAGCTTGGTTAGATGATAAACAAAATTAAGGAAAAAGACAGATAATAGTTTAACAGTTCATTTGTATAGTTTTACGGTAGTTTTACAGTTGATCTATATGTATTATATTGTAGTATTTCAAAACTTTACTTTAGCGGCCTAAGCTAGATAAGCTTTGCTTTCTTGGGTCGCGTAGAATACAAATGTTTGAACAAGTTTCTATTTTTGGTAGCTCGTATTTTATGAATAAAATTGAATTGAATTGAATTGATTAAACACGCCACGTGGGATGGCTGAAGGCATGTAACAAAAAGATATCAAATTTTAAAGAGCATTGAGAGTTTGGAAGGAGGAAAGCTCCTTACAAATTGTAGAGACGCCTCAGTAAGGCATGGTTCGCGGTTATTTACTAAAATATGAAGAGCACACGCCACTTAGTCGGGATGGTGAGGCCATGTAACCAGGATATATCCCATAGTAAGAGCATCAAGAGTTTAGAAGGAAGGAAAATTTCCGTCTATATTGGGTAAAGGTTTCGGGAAGACATGTTTTGAGGCTATTTACTGAAAACTGAAGAGAAAAAAATGTCACTTACTTAAGATGGTACAGAACTAGTAACTACGCAACTTGCTGTAGTAGGAGCATGCACAACCTGCAAGGAAGAAAAAGTTCCTTACATAATTGCATCACGGTTTACATCATCACAGCTTGTAGCACATAAAAGAACATCTCAAAAGATTGAATCCTTCGCAGCGTCCTCTTCATAGTTTACGCCCCGTAGAGGAAATCATTTTCCTTAGTGCTGATATACCACGGAATAGGCAAATCTAACATCAGCACAGCTCGTAGCACATGAAGGAATGATATCATTCCAAAAGTGACAAGAAAGAGAAAGCAGTAACATCTAAGAATTACTTCCCGATGATAAATAAAGGTTAGAAAGGAACTTGAATTGACTTCCTAAAGAACTAAATTTACAGGATTTGCCTCAATCTATTGTCATGCTCCTCCCTAAAATTTTAGTTAGTTTTCGTTCCCCCTCTTTCCAAGTAGGTAAAATTTTGGCCCCCTCCCAAGAAAGATATAATAACTGATCTCGTATGCTCTCTTGATCCTAGATGCAAAGCGAAAGAAGACATTAAAAGAAGCGATTAAAGAATTTAATGACAAGACATGTATCAAAGTTGTACCAAAAACTTCCAAGGATAAAGATTACATCAGATTCTTTGTAGATAAGGGGTAAGTTGAATGTTTGGTTGATAAAAGGAAGAGAATATAGCCTCAGGCTCACATCTTTCAAATCTTCAAAGCTGTAGGCGTAAAATTCAATATCAGTGCGACATAAAAAGCACCTGTATTTTGATCTGTTAGCCGAGGATGGCACGAGTTTTTTTTAGTGCCGAAACGTTCTGATAATTATGTGCTAATCCTTTACGTCTTGATCACGTCTTAATTGATCATAATGTCTTAGGCCCCGTTCACACTGCTCCGTTTTTGCACAAAAACGGAGAGAAAAGCTTCCGTTTTTGTGAAAGTGTTCACACTGATCCGCATAAATATGCCACAAAAACAGAGGTTTTCGAAAACGCTATCAAAAGTGGATATCCACAAAAACGGAGGTTTTGAAAAGATCTAGATCAATGTGAAAGCACAAAACGGAGATTTTTGAAAACGCTCCAATAGGCTATTCAACAATGGGTTTCAAAAAACGGAGCAATGTGAACGCACAAAAACGGAGGCTTTTCTCTCCGTTTTTGTACAAAAATGGAGCAGTGTGAAAGGGTAGCTTCGATGCAACAAAAAACGGATACTAACAAAAACGGAGCTGTGTGAACGGGGCTTTAATTAATATTTACTGAATTTACCGATCAGGTGCGTTTTGAGAACAAGTGTGAACACTTGTTGAGAGGTATCCGTTTTTTTCTTAAAACGGAGCGGTGTGAACGCGGAGGAAAAATAGCTCCGTTTTTAGGAGTAAAAACGGATCTAAATGAAAACGGATTGGCATGAACGTGGCCTAAGTCTACCTTCCACACGCTGGATATCATTTTTAAATTCCTTACTTCTAGATGCTATGCGACAAGCGTTGGAAAGCGTCGAAAAGGTGGTGAACTGAAGATTTCAATTGGTCAAGGGTGCAATTGGAAGGGAACAATTGTCCATGAAATCATGCATGCAATTGGGTTTTATCATGAACAAAGTCGATTAGATCGTGATCGGTATATCAATATTATATGGCAGAACATTCAAAGAAGTGAGTTTTCCTCCATGTGCTTGGGGAGGACTGGGAGGACACGTCCTCCCCGATATTTGTCAAGACCGATTTTTCAATTCGTCGAAATCCGAGGAGAAATATTTAGGGGGGGGGGGGTTACGATGGTGGCACATGAGAAAAATGAGAAAAAAGATCACTTTGTCAGTGACCTTCTGTTAAAAATATTACAATTTTACCCAGGTTTACTTTAATTGCTTTTTGCATGATTTATAGATAAAAACCTTATAAAGGCTCTTCTTTTTCCAAATGGGCGTGGCTTTCATGAAAAATGGGCGTGATCCTAAAAAATTTTTCTTGTCCTCCCCACTTTTTGAGGGCTGGTGCCGCCTCTGGCTTTTCTTCATAGACTGATTGCACGAGTCCCAGTTTGCCGTATTGAGTTGAATGACGGTTATGGTTTTGAACTGAGACTTGTGACAATACAACTTTAAAGGATATATGTCACCTTAGCACTTGGTTAATAAAACAAAAACAAACGAGTTCGTAGTGAAAGTCCATTGTTTCGTGACTTTCATTATGCTTGATGAAGTTTCTTTGCAATGAAAATTCAACCTTGATCCTGTGCTTTGTAATAACAATAGGGAGAACTGCACTGCATGGACCAATCTGGTTCATGACATATGCACTTTAAAACACGACTAAATAGGCCAAATGCGCCATGTTTACGGCGCCTCCAATTAGACAGCTACGTTCTTAATGAGGTTAGACCAAGTGTCTGTTCTTCACGTTTGACTGGCTGATTAGATCAAAGTTCAACTTTTCGACGAGATGCTCGATTCTTCGTTCAACTTACGACGGATAGCACGAGGCTTCATGTTTCTTCATATTCTCCGTAAAACCTTAGTCTATGTTTAGTCCGTAGCGTACACTGATTGCATGCTGTAGTTCCCTCCTTTCCTAAACTGATATGCCCCGACAACCCAGGGGGGGTACTTAGTATATTTGTCCGACGGGGATGTGCCGTTTTTCAGGGTATCGTTTTCGCCTATTTTTTCTAGAACAGGGTATCAAAAGAAGGCACATTTTCTGGAGCAGGTTGTCAAAACATGTCAAAAGAGGAAATTTTGTTAGAACAGGTTATTATTTAGTCAAATTTTTGTGTTTTTGAGTATACTTTTCACCGAGTTTTTCTAGAACAGGGTATCATTTGAAGGGAAAAATTCTGGGGCAGGGTTAAAAAAGTTTTTGTCGTGGGCACATCCCCGTACAAATTTAGGTCAAGTACCCCTCCCCGGGGGGCCCGACAACCACGAATCACGATTTCGCGCTTCCAGAAACGGCATGATTCAAGTTAAGTATAACCTCAGAAATGATCGCCATTTTAACTTTCCAAGAATAAGATCAGTTATGTATGGCTCAGAAACTGTTCGATAAAGGGATCCACAGTTATGGTGTACACTTTCAGTTTCAATGAGACACTCAACTAACTTGATTGAATTTAAGACCAAAACCAAAGCTTGGAAAGGAAATTAGTCCCACTGAGAATGTAGGTTATGCTGAAATTTTATACCACTTTTAGGTTTTATATAGGTTTTAGGTTTTAGGTTTGTTTCAACATGATATTTTTATCCATTCTGTTTTTGCTATTTGAATTAGTTGGCTTTTATTAGCTATGCTTGTAAATATTCTGATTCATACATGTATAGCTATTTTATACCTCTTTATATGCCAACATTGTAAATAATGATGATAATAATAATAATAGATTGTGCTAATAATAATAATGATAATAGATTGTGCTAATAATAATAATAACAATTGATTGCCTGCTATTTTCCCCAAAGCTGACATATCTTCAATCTCATAAAAAATAACTATGAGCACTCAATGTTTCTTTTTCAGACCGAGAAAGTCAATTCTGGAACTATGGCCATGGTGATGCAGATTACTTAGGCGAACCTTACGATTATGACTCTGTGATGCACTACCACAAAACAGCATTCTCTATCGATGGCCAGAGACCAACTATCATCGCAAAAGACAAGCCACAAAGAAGACTTGGACAACGAAAAGGTCTCAGTCCAATTGACGTCAATCAAGTAAATAAGCTGTACAAGTGCGATGGAAAGAAAAGCAATTTAGGAAAAAAGGGAGGCCAAGAAAATGTAGGATCTCAAGCGAATCAAGGCATGGGTAATCAATGGAGAGGTCGTAATGGGCAAACTGGAGATAATGCAGGAGGGGGCAATAGTGGTGGGAAGGGTGGCAAAGGGGGAAGACGCCCTGAAGAAGAGAAACCACATGAAATGGAAATAAAAGTACTGAAGTTCGTCAAATAGTTTTCACTGTTTATGACATCAATTGATTAGAAAACAATGCAGTAGTGAAATTGCAAATGACTAAACACTATGAACTTGACCTTAGATACTTGACATAAGATCGACTGTAATAAATTAGTGTGGTATCGAATAATCAAGGACTGAAGTTGCGGTACTTAGCGTGGTAGGTACATGACGTCATTTACACTGAATTTTCACCCAAAGAAACGTACTTCTTGGTATTTCCCTCATAAGAGTGGACACGAGCAGAATTTACCCAATGCCAAATAAAAAATAACTCGTCTGTGAATTAACCTTTGAAGGGTCCAGCCTGGTTCCCTGCGTCAACTGGACCGCGTTCGTTTGAGGGTACTGGGTGCCAGGGAAGCGATTTATTTTGGACCGCTTCCGTGGAGCCCAGTCCCCAAGTCCAAAATGACGTGAGGGAACCAGACTGTGAAGGGTCTAATTCAACCACCATGCTTTGCAAGCGCCATCTCTAGGTTGGCCTTTGTTGTCATCATTGTCATTGACAACGAAACAGCAACAACAAGGGGAACCAATAGGTGGCACGAGCAAAATATGCTGGTATAAACAGGCCTTTAAGAATACTTTCACGTAAGAGGGAGATCTCAAATCTCATAATTTCACATCAGTCCTTATTCTCACCAACCTGCTAAGTACTGCATCAAGTAGCACACTCATATACTAATGACTAAAGATATTGTTTGCGCTTATCCTTCGTCCACTTAAATAGCTGAGAAACGCCATTAAGGCCTAGGATACAGGTGCGATTTATCAGGCAGCAGCATACGCCACACAAGTATAATTTCAGTCGCTTCCTTCACTTATGGGCAAGAAGTAGCGCATGCTTGCGCGTAAATCTATGTGCATTCACTTTCTATTTGTCACAGCATATTGTGAAGATGCCTTCAGAAGATTGAAATCATAATGTTGCTTAATGGAATCGCAATGGTCATGGAAGCTTCAAGTAACTTTCTGTTGTGTTTAGAATATTTGAGGGGTGTTAATGGATGCTGAAATTGTCCGATATATCCTGCTGCCTGATAACTCCCTCGAATATGCTAGCAATCCTGGCCAGAATCGATTTTCTTTAAGTCACACATTCATTTCATTCATATTTCATTTAAAAATATTTATACAGGTATAAGTTTCATGTATACTTGTTTTACAAACTGACATGTTTAAGATAAAAATTAAAGGAAAAGAGACTAAACCAAGAAGAAAAGAAATTCATATATATAATACATATAACTTGTAATATAAGATGCAATAACATCTAATTTACAATGAAATATAACAGAAATGAAATAGAAACAGAAATTAAAGTTACACCGCCTTCCACAGCCGATTCTTAAAAATTCTGCCTCCCTACCGCAAAGGAAAAGTGTTAAGAAGTCTTTAACAGTAGCGCTGTAACACAAAATGACTTAGTTATGGAATACACCACAAAACAACTTCACTAAATCAAAAATTCGTTTACCTCGACCTTTTTCTTCGTTAAACTTCTACATTTTGCGTGAAATGGCAGGCTTAACTTCTTCATGATCACAGCGAATGCTGCTTCCTAGCGGTAGTAGGCTGCTCTTGCAATATTTCACATTCTAAGAAGACAAGAGAAGCTTTATCAACAGTAAATCAAGTTCTAAACCTATGTCTTCTAAGCCTCAAGGTCTAAGACAGGAATCAAATCTTTTATCCGAGTTTTGCTCATGGCCCATGGACGAAAACCCCCAAAGCCCCACTTACACGGACCAATCAGACGGTGGATAAGCGAGGAAGAAAAGAAAAACACGTAAAGATTTTAATTTTACCTTCCTTTATAAATCGCCACCAGTACAAAAACATGCCTGAAATTTCCCGAATCTTCTTGAAGAAATCTACTCTCCAGATGTTTGAGTATGCTTCCTCAGATGCCGGTTTAGATATTTCACTGTTTCGATGAGTTATTGCCTCCCCAGTTCACACACAACCGATGAGGCACTGAACCTTGGACCATAGAAATTCTGGCCAAGAGACAATAGCAATAACAATAGTAATTGTTGCAAGAACAACCAAAAAGCGACAAAAATCTGCGTTTTCGATTGTTTTTGCCATCTTCCTTCTACCACACTTGCCTTTGTTCGAGATGCCTCTGCGACTTCTATATGAATTGAAAAAGTTTGCCAAGGTTTGTTTACGCATTTCAAGAAGAGGCTTTTTCAAGAGGATTTCTCACTTGACTAGAAGTGATATAAACAAGTCTCGACAAGCTGCAGCCGATTTTTTGTCTATTTGAGCGGCCATAACTCCTTGAAACAGTGCAATATCTACAGTCGCATCCAAACATGTACACCAGAACATCTGGAAAGCAGATTTCTTCAAAGAAAATTGGAAAACTTCAAGCAGTGTTTTGTCCTGGTAGTATTTTATGAAGGTAAGTAAAATTTAGAAAAATCTTCACGGATATCCCTTGTCTTCTTCACTCACTCAACGTCTAGTTCGTCAGCAAAAATGAGGCTTTTACTTTCATTATAAAACCGGCATATAAGAACCTAAGATTTCGAACTCAGCCTGTTCAGGTTCTTATGCAATGAGAAACATCCAATAATAAGACTGTTGGTCTTACGCATTTCAACCCAAGCTCACTCAGTTTGCCCCTAGACTTATGACGATGAGTCTCTTGTTTGCCTGTGCTCTTTGACTTGATGGTGGTGCTTCAGTCAACAGAGACTCATAATATTACTCTGAAAAACCTGCCCCTATTTAGACCCAAACTTCACGATTCTTTACAGTACTAATCAGATTGCAAGATTTGTCAATTACTATTGTTACGGTGTAAATGTGATAGAATTTCCGATTCGATTGAAGAATTGAAAGCACTCCCACTGGATTGATATTCGAAGCCGTGATTCTATCATAATTTCATCGATGATTGAAGAAAATAGGGCCAAGTTGTTTACTGTTTCATGATGAGTTCCTCTTGAGCAAGGTTTACCGCAGGGATACAAGGGACTCATCGTCATAAGTCTAGTTTACACCTGCCTATCACAGCTCTGTATGTGCAACATGTTTTGGAGTCCATGAAAGAGGTGGACAGGCAAACAGGTTGCATTTATTTCCCAATGAATGAATGAAACCCTTCATCAACAACGTAGTTAAGTAATTAGCTGACATTTTTCTTATACAATGGGTACAAAATATGTAACTGCAGGCTCCAGGTTCTCAATAAATAAAGGTTTTCATTGGCTAGTTTTTTCCTATGACGACACACTAAATTTTGGTAATGGCTGCAATGTGCTTTTAATTGATTTGAGGTTTTATATTAAAAGACACTTGATTTACGCGAAAAAGTGAATGAGAGACGGCAGCTTTACAAACAAAGTGTTCATTGAAATGTCTTCAAAAATACACGCTTTAACAGTAATGGCCCTCAATGATTTTCTAGTTACAGGCTCACTTCACTGCTAATATTGAAGGACCAGTAAACATTGAGAAATACAAAGCATGCTCCCCGTTTTAAGTTGAGTATAAATATCCCAGTTTTGTAGCTTGTCTCACTTTCTACTGTTTGCTGATTTGCCATCGAACTGGACATTGGCCTGAGGTAAGAAATCGTTTCATATTATGCTTGATATGTTGATTATGTAAACGTAACAAAAAACTGTACTCTGTAAAAAGGAGACTGTTAACTCCGATAACAGAACAACAAAAGAACCAAAATAAACTTGTAACAAGAGGCAAAACAGTTGAAACCTGCAGGAGTAAAACGAATTAATCTTAATATCTGAAAGAAAAGCAATAAGTTAGTAACTCACCAGTAACGGTAATAAAGAGCAACGTTCCACGATCAAAAACGCGTTTCATCGCATACTCGTCAGTTAGGTTCATGTGAAGAAAAAATTAATGATACAAACACACCGCTTCATCACCAGACAAACAAAAGGAAGTTCGAACTTCAAATGTCCATTACACCTGAGTCATTCATTGGCTAATTCGATCACGACTAAAAAGCAACTACAAAGTAAACAAACTCCTCTTGTTGGCAAAGGGAGGGATCGCGAAGTTCCATTCGATGACCATATGATGAATGCAAAATCAAATAGCCTATCAATTCTATCATCGTTTCATCAACCTCGGGCAGAACATTTAGACAAAATACCTCGCGAAAAATTACGTTGAAAGTGACAAATAATCAAACGCAGAGTTTCCCCTACCTTATAAGCACACGAGCAGATAGCTGCATCATATTCAAGACTTTCTCTTAAAAATACTTGGAAAACTGTCTTATAACGTAAACTCCCCAAACTGAGAGGCCACCTAAAGATTTCTAACCATCCATGGAATTATCGTTGGCTCCAAAAAGGCAGTAAAGAAAATTTAAGATGATAATGACTTTTATCTGTTTCAGATCTGTGGCAAGATGAAGAGCATAATTGTTCTTTTGGCATGCATATACCTATGCAGTGCAGGTATTCTCATGTTTTGAATGCATCCTTGATATTTTCTATTCTTTCCTTGGAATGGTGATACAAATATCGTTCCGTTCATATGAGCAACATGACATTTCTTTCAAAATTATCCGGCAATCTTCAGAACTCACATCGTAAAGAAATTTTTTCCAATACATGCAAAAAGAGGAAGATGACACATAGTCTTCTATTAAACCGCTTTATCGTCTCTCTCGATAATTTTTGGTCTTATAAATCGTGTTTTGCAGCGAAAACAACTACAGTACTTGTCTGTTTGCTTTTCTTGCGTTTTCCGTTGTACCAGCTGCTCTAAGGGAACCATTATAGAAATAAGGTCAGCTAGACAGTTTAATGCTATCCCTGCTACCATAATTAGGGGTGTTTCCCGTACGTTTTTAACCTTACAGTATATATTGCATTGTACCTATTCTTATTCCATAATAACACGTGAATAATATCACTGTGGCAAACAATACATCAATACATCGATACATAAATACATACATCAGAAAGTTGACCAAAACGTCATGCATTTGCCGTACGACTTTATAGGGAATAGACGTAGCTTTATCTCGTAGCCGCTATAAATAAGCCTAACAAATTCCCACAAACCCATCGCTTCTTTAGCTACACAATGAAACCGGATGCGTCGAAGCTGTCGATTAAAACAGATTATATTTTTGACCTGGCCTGTGCTAGCTTTTAACTATGTCGATTCCCTTTAAAGTTAAAAAAAAATTAAACCTTTTCATCATTCTTCTGAATTTAAATTCCTAGCGTCCACCTTTCTTGTAGAAGATCATTTTGAAGGTGACATCATATTGGATACACATACAGCTGATATTGTGAATGGAAAGAGTGCATATGATGCAGTTAAATCAGATACAAGAAAATGGACTGGCGGTGTCGTACCATACGTATTTGCCTCAAATTTTGGTAAGTTATACCAAAGGGCAATTTTTGTTATTTGCAATTAGGCTGCTTTGATCGTGGTTTCTTTCCTTCTTCCCCTGCCCAAATTAATCTCTCTTCTTCTTGTTGGCTTTCCCATCCTATTCAACATATCAGCCTTGCCACTGTTCTTCTCCATTTCTTTCGCTCATATTCGCTCTCAGTAAGTTCATCTGCTGTTTTGTTTATTGTCTTCAAATCGTAATTTATTTTTCTGATCCAAGTTTGTTTTGGTCTTCCTTGATAACCGTTTCGCTTGTTTCAAATGTTCTTTGAAAGCAAATTTTGCTGGTGTTCTCCCTGGCAACCTTAGCTTGTGCCCATATTAATAAATTGTTACAACTGAGGGCGGCTGGGGCATTTATTGCATAGGCCAAGTTTAAAAGAGCGCAATGATGAAATATCTGTAAAGTCGAATATACCTAGGTTTAGGGCTAGGGTTACGTTGAGTCATATATGTATTGCTTTATTTACTTTAGTCTTTCTTTTTCAAAGCATTTAGTGTATGTGTAAGTTTACCTTTGTGGTCATGTAATATTTTACATATCATCTATCGTAAATTAGCTATCGTAGCATTTGTATTGAAATGTATTTTGGTGCATTCGTCATTGATAACTGACAAGTCGATCGAGAAAACTGGCCTCCGACTGTACTGTAGGCAGTTTGGGAGAATGTCCCACTTCAGGTTGACAGCGAATATCATGTTTGAAGTGATTTCGAATCTCGTACCACTGAAATGTTTTCCTTCTCGTAAAATTACAGAAAGCAGCAGACAAGCCGTTGTGAGACAAGCCATTGCCGAGTACAATAAATACACATGTATCAGATGGGTGCCACGAACTAACCAAAGAAACTATGTCAAGTTTATCGTCGGTGGAGGGTAAGCAAGTACTAAAATTCACAAAAATCGAATGTTTTTGAGAAAATGTTCTTTTTGACTTCCTTTTTTCGTGACCTAAGAATACCGGTTGAGTCTAAGGAAGATTACCCATTTGGAGGGCTGCGGGATAAAATTTACTGGAATTCATTAAAATCAACAACAAGAAATTTACTGGATAACTTGCACTTTAAGGAAATTATGCTCTCTGCTCCAATGAGCAGCGAACTGTTGTTTCGCAAAACCCCCCTAGAAAACAGTTAACTTCCCCAACATTATTCGGTCTATCGAAAAACAGCACGAAGAACGTTGTTCTGCATGGTCTTGACATTCTAAACAAACAAAAATCGCAATGTTTCCGTTGACACTGGCTTCGCAAATAATTTGTTTAAATATTTTGTTGATTTCTTCAGTTATATCTTTAGCCTGGTTGTTGATCTACAATTTTACCAAGTCTGACTGAAAATACTAGGCTAGATTTCCTGCAATCAAATATTATATTTCTGGTTGTTTTTGACAGTGATCAGACTTGGCAAGTTTTAGATCAACAATTTAGCAAAAGACATAGAGAAATAAAATCAATTCCCGACAAGTCTTTCCTCTGCCAAAATATTTTTAAATCTTAATCTTCTTTTTAGATGCTACTCATTCGTTGGAATGACTGGTGGCAAACAAGACATTTCTATTGGTCAACACTGTGACAAAAAAGGCATTGTTATGCATGAGATGATGCATTGCATGGGTTTCTGGCATGAACAATCAAGAAGGGATCGTGATAGCTACATCAAAATTTTCTGGGAGAACATCTCTAATGGAAGAAGTATGTTTTAAAGAATAGTTACATGAGAGCTGGTCCACAAAACAGCAAGTGCAGTCTTTCAAAGACTTTTTATATGTGGTACTGGCAAGCTGTTTGTAAAACGTCTACTTCCACGGTTGTCCAAAAATGGAACTTTCCTTGATTCTTGATTCTCTTTGGAACTGAATGTCAAAATCATTAACAAGCTCATTTCAATTTCACAAGTATCTTTAATATCCTAAACAACGCAAAAAGTAGCTTTAACTGGACGCTTGGAATTGGAAAAGCATCGTTAAGTTACTATCGACAGAGCAGAAACTGTGTGAAATGACGTCATCAAGCAATCTGACGTAAGGAAGTGTTTGAATGAGAAGTTGTTGACCCATTCACACTTGCAAGTAAAATCTGTTTAAACTAAACCAAGTTATCGTATGGGGCCCTCTGATTGGACAATCCAACAAATCGAAGGCATTCGATTGGCTGACATTTAACCTGGTTTATATACAGCTGGTTTAACTATGTCAATGTGAATGCGGCATATGAGTTTAAGGCCCAAGCAAGAAATGGATGGAGACATGGGAGGGATGGGAAACACTAAGTTACGAACTTTTGCGCATGCACGCGCAGCTTCTACTCTGTCGCTACCGTCATGTTCTGAAATTCATGGCCAACCCAGTTTAGGATGATGAAAATCTTCATCTAAAAACATTAGAATAAATCTCTTGTCGTCACTTTAGTAAATTCCATACAGTGTATGATGTAGCTGAGCTAAAAACCGAAACATTTCCTAACGTAACCAAAGAATATGATTTGGATGATCATTTCTGGCTCCAAAGAGTTATTTCAAGCAAATACTTTGCAGAAGGACGCTTTAGCAACTTCACGTCTCCTTCGTTTTTGCGAAAAGCCTTAAACGTCACTGGTCTCTACTTCCAGTAAAGTGCAGTTTCAAAGTAGCACAAATTCTCTATCTGCAGACAACAACAACTTCCAGAAATACAGCCACGGTGAAGGAGATTACTATGGTGAAGGGTATGACTACGACAGTGTCATGCACTACACCAACTGGGCTTTCAGCACAAACGACAAGATGACACTTCAAGCTATTAACGACCGCAAGAGAATGTTAGGACAACGTGATGGATTCAGTCCCATTGATGTGAAACAATTGAACAAGGTTTACAAGTGCAAGGGCTACGAAAACATCAAAGTTCCACCAGTTAAAGGTATCTAGCTTCGTTCATTTTACCACTCACACATTACCATATATGAAAGCAGGCTATATATCAGTAACAATGCTAGGACAACGTGACAGAATTTGCCCAATTAATATTGAACAACTGAACAAGGTTTACAAGTGCAAGGGCTACGGGAATACCAAAGTTCCACCAGCTAAAGGTATCTACCTTCGTTGATTTTACCGCTCACACTTTATCATATATGAAAGGAAGCTATATAGCAGTAAGAATGCTAGGACAACATGTTAGATTTAGTCCCAATGATGTGAAACAATTGAACGAGATTTACAAATGCAAGGGCTACGAGAATACAAAAGTTCCACCAGCTAAAGGTATCTACCTTCGTTGATTTTACCGCTCACACTTTATCATATATGAAAGAAAGCTATGTAGCAGTAAGAATGCTAGGACAATGTGACAGAATTATTCTAATTAATGTGAAACAATTAAACAAGGTTTAAAAGTGCAAGGCTTACGAGAATATAAAAGTTCCACCGGTTTTCTCTTGAAGGGAACTTCAGATATTGTGTTGCAATTCCAAAGAATGGATGAATTGAATGATCGTCATATTCAGCATTAAAGCATTACCTTGGAGGGTCCCTTGAAAAACAACTTCGGTTGAAGGGCAACCCTCCCTAAACAAATGAATATATGTTCCGGCGGCAAACATCCGCGTACAAGAGCCTACTGTTTTGGAAATAAGCCCGGATTTTGGTATAATAAATAGAATAGATTGGTTCACATCATTGGAGGTCTAATCTGACAATTTAAGCTCGTAAGTTCTCAGTCAACTAGGTTTTCGCATGCTGATGTCTGTGTATTCATTTAGGAGAAAAGGGCAATCACTATGTTTTACACGAATGACCAACGTCCTACACAACATGGACAAGTATGCTCGCAAACAAGCATCGAACACCGTAGGTCCTCTTCCATCAAAGCCTGAGATCAAAATTTCCAAGGACAGGTTTGATTTTGCGCCAGCATTCTAATCCGAGCTTCTGTTTATTACAGGCTGCATTGATAGAAATGACAAATGTGGAGATTACGCAAAATGGGGGCAATGTACAAGCAATGAAAGATACATGCTGCAATATTGTTGCAAAACATGCAAGGACAAGGGTGTGTATCATGTCAAATTTTGCTCTGTCATATTGATAAATATTATCAGAATTCATTTGTAGCACGAAAGCTTTGTTCTCATCGTGGTGGAAAGCACCGTATTTTGTAATTAGAACGAATAAAGAACGGTTCAAGGTAAAACCGAAATCATGCAATTATGGCTTATAAGATCACGCACAGGTTCAGCGTAGAAATTACCACTATAAATTCCAACGAAAATCCAAATTGAAACATACGATTCTCCAGAGATCTTTAAGTTCTAAGATAAATCTGGAATATGCAGAAAGGATTTTATCATTCAGCTTTTAAGGTCACGAATGAAATCCAAGTAAGTATCAGGGAAATACATTTGATGAGCTGGAAGCCTTAATACGCTGTGAATTAAGCTGTAAAGGGTCTGAAATTGTACATGCAAGCATAAATTTCCGAGTCCTCACTTGACATATTTCAATTTTTCTTTATCTTTGGCATTTAAACTCGAATAAAATGACGTACGATTGCAGGCTCGATAACCAGATACTGATCAGTATGATGTCTGCAGGCACTCCATTGATTATTTTTGTGGATATTGAGATAAAACACAACTCCTCGGAAGAACAGCTTCTTCGGTGTTGTTATTCTGTTTATATGTGATATCAATTAATGAAAATATATTCATTTCATTTCATTCATTCATTCATTCATTCATTCATTCATTCATTCATTCATTCATTCATTCATTCATTCTTTCATTCTTTCTTTCTTTCTTTCTTTCTTTCATACTATGACAGCACATTAAATTAGATTGAATTAGACACTGAAAGCAAGAACAAACATCCAGTTCTTGTTTAACGTTCATGAACCACATATTTACAATGGAAAATGTTCTTCTAGCTTACCAACTCTCCTCCACGAGGTTCTTGTTTAGTTTCGCAATCTGCGATCTGACGGTCCGTAAATTTTAGAGAAAGGTATGACTTTCCTGATACCTGGCAGGACGTATATATGTGCATAGATATTGGTAAATGATTGAATAATGAATAAATATCTCATCACAGCTACTGGCGGTGGTGGTGGTGGTGGCGGCGGTGGTTCAGACTGCTATGACAATAACACCTCGTGCCCTAAGTGGGCCGCAAGAGGATACTGTCAACATCGCACTGAAGGTACTCGAAGATACATGAGGAAGTACTGCAAGAAGAGCTGCAAATTCTGTTGAATGCAAACAGCAATGACTAAATGATTATCAATGCGTTCATTTTTTATATAACTGGTCGCTAAACCTTGTCTCTTTATCGAATATACACTTCAAATCGACACATGGGCTGTCAAGGTTGATTTCCACTCAGTAGATCAGTAGAACTTTCCGAGCAGACGGAATGTTACCCAATAGACCTCATGGACTAAGGCCCTGTCCACACGTATCCGGATATTTTGCAAAACGCATCTTTTTTTAACCGTTTTGGGTTAGCGTCCACACGGAGACGGCGTTTTCAGTCACCAAAAACGAATCTTTTCGAAAACGCTCTCCAGAGTGGATCTGCTTGAAAACGCCGTTTTCCTGTTGTCGTGTGGACGGGTGAAAACGAAGCTTTTCGAAAGCGCTGACGTCACAGCATCGATTTCTAACCCATCAGAGCATGCGCTCGGATCTTTGGGGATCACGCGAGGGCATTTTGTTTATCTGTTTTTGGAGTTCGAATGTCACAGCGTTTTCGTGTGGACGGGGATAATTTCGAAAACGCTCCTCGTGTGGACGCAGATCCCTTTTTACACGGATAAAAAAGATGCGTTTTCAAAAATATCCGGATACGTGTGGACGGGGCCTAAGATTTGTTTCACCCATTTCAAGTTATGTGACCATATACTCTTGGGAAATTTTAGTACTATGCTACTTTTTTCACAATACTTTGCATGGCGCAAAATATTTAGCGCAATCAAGGGTGTTAGGACACGGATGTTTTGATTGATTATTTGTTTACCTTGTTTTGATCCCTGTGTCTTGTTTTGTTGTCTTGTTTTCTGTTCTGTTTCGTAACTGAGCGTGGTTAGGCCCAACCGCTCTCCAAGTTGTTCGAATAGAGCTCCCTTGTATTTCTGTGTCTTAGTGCGCCTTCGCACAAGATAGATTTTAAAACCGAAAAGCCACAACAGGAAAATCTTGTTTTTCCTGTTGTGGCTTTTCGGTTTTAAAACCTATCTCGGGCGAAGGCGCACTAAGACACAGAAATACAAGGGAGCTCTATTCGAACAACTTGAGAGCGGTTGGGCCTAGGCACGCTGAGTTGAAGACGAAACAGAACAGAAAACAAGACAACAAAACAAGACACAGGGATCAAAACAAGGTAAACAAATAATCAATCAAAACATCCCTGTCCTAACACCCTTGATTGCGCAATCAAAAGATGTTTTATCAATGGATTGATCACATGACTTGAAATCTGTGTGTAAACAAACCTTAGCTGACGAGGTGAATAAACGGTTTTCACACATAGCATTCTATTCAAATTCAAAGCAATATTTTCCCTACGGACTTTCAGACCAATCGGAAAATTCGACTGAGTGGGGAACTCTGTAGTGAGGATAAGACCTTTCTATGATATATCGAGACTTCCTAGTTAATCTGATCGTTTCTGATGTATCTGACTGATGGAAATTTCAATCACAATGCGTACTAGATTGGCGTGACCTAGGGCCGTTATGTCACTTGAACGGCATACTTGAGTGGAACAATGGCCTTCGGTTACGTCAATCTGCCAAGCGCAGCAGTGAAAACTTCCGCTCGACATATCAGAAATGACATAACAAACAAGGAAGATTCCATTTATTATACGAAATTCATATTTTCAATGAAGAGTGTCCTACAGCCAATGATCCATCGACATCAACGAGAGGGAACATAACAATACCTGAAGACGTTTGGCAAAGAAATGGCTAGAAATTCTGTAAAGTTGCGTTAAGCTGATCGATTACAAAAATGGCTTGACTTTCCAAAATCGTCACCAAAACTTTGTCTTTTTTTGAATCTACACTTTGAATACACCAAGGTCAATGAGAGGGAACATGAAGACATATTAAAAATTCTTGCAAAATGACTGACAGTTTCTTAAATGAAGATTGAAATGACTGATTGGCTATAAATGTCTTGATTTTCATCAGAAACTATTGTCGTTAACATTTGTTTTTCTTAAAAAATTTACACCTCAAACTTCAACACCATTAAGAAGGAACAAAACAATAACGGGTAAGTCAAACAAATTCACGCCTTTGGCAGGTGCTAGAATTTGATTTGATTTGATTTCATAATATTCATACAGGGTGAAACATTCAGTTACACTGTTTTACAATGTACCCTGTGAAAAAACTTACAAAGGAAAAGAAACTATCTAAATTTACACGTAGATCGAAAATGAAATTGCAATCCATATGATCTATACAGCTATTAAAAAGTGTATAAAAATTGTAGGTATGACCATGCATATGGTAAATAGGATATGAGAGAGACTTAGCTAAATGCATGGTTTGCTATGCTTTTTTTGAAAGTTTTCAATGTCGGGGATAATTTTGATTCTACGCTGAGCCGATTGCACCTTTATATGAGAAGCATTTTTGGCCATGTGCAGATTTTCGCATGGGAATTTCTAAATCAGATCCAGTATTGCGTAATTCTCTCTCACTTGTATCTGAGAGTCTTGAGAACATTTCTGTAAGGTAAGTGGGAGCCAGATCATTGATAGATTGTAAACCATACTCTTGCATAGATCTGTATACCATTGGTAGATTTGAATACCTACCATAGAATAAAAGGTACACAAACTGGTCAGTGAACATTATTGAGTTTTCCCTAATTAGCCCTGAGAAGTTTTCCCCTTTTCAGCCAGGCACGTATCTCGACTTAGCTTTGTTTACTTTTCTTGGCTAAAATTAACCAAACAGCAACAAATGAATAAACAAATTTCATCCTATTTACAATCATGTCCGTACAATATCTAGTTTAGCTTATTTATAATTTATTCAGGTTGCAAACATCTATACTTATGTGAAGTAAGTAGAAGCACTCTCCCAAGTGTTTACTGCCAAGATTGCCATTTTTACAAAACTGCCAAACATGTTTTGTCTAAGGGATGCTTAAAAACACATGTTCATTCTAAATAGTCCCTGCTTCCACCCTCTCTTTGGAAGTAAAAGAGTGCAGAACAGGTAACAATCTTCGAAGTGTAAAAGCATTGGAGCAACTAATTCGACTACGAATAACCATTGTAAGTATCAAGTCATTTGTAAACGTGTTTAAGGACTGATTCCAATTATCAAATACAAACATTTTCACGGTAACGCTAGAAATATATCCAGGCCTCCAAAATGTTTGAATAAGGCAGTAATGAAACTGTAATTCTCCTTTCTCTTTAAACATTTTCTTTTCTGCTTATTTGTAAAATCGTTTTTATGTTAGCTAAGTAGCATCTTGTGTCTTATAATTAGTTGTATTTTAGATCTTCTACCTTGTATGTAAATGCCAGGGAGTTGTCATGATATTTTGCTCCTCCTGGTATCGTACTGACAGTGTGGCATGGTAATTGGTAATAGGTAATTCGTTATGATAAACTTCTATATTGAATGTAAAAAACCGATGTTATCAGTCAAATGTTAGTGACACGAAATCGCTTTTCACGTCATTTCATTCATTTTCATTTCATTTTAAATTTTTTATACACGGTGGCCCCATCAACCAAGAGTGGCTGCTTTTCAGGGGGCCGTGGAAAAAACCTAATTACAATACTACTAAAATAAAAAAGAATATTTACAATGTTAAATTAGAATAAATGAAAAATTTAAGTCTATTTACATTTCAGTCTACATTTAAAAGTAGACAGAGAGGGGGCTGGCTTGACCTCATGTTTTAATTCATTCCAAACCTTTGCTCCACGGAACGAAAATGCTTTTTGGCCATTACTTGTTTTCATTCGTGAAGCAAGTAAGTCAGTCTCACGATTTCTCAAATTTACAATCTCCCGTGTCGATGTCATTTGATGTCTTTAGTCATTTGATGTCTTCTGGAAAGCAAAGTGAACATGATTTCTCTTTACAGGACATAACCAAAGAAGTCCATAACGATGAAGTTTGTCATAGCAATACTTGCATGCATCTATCTGTGTAAGGCAGGTAATTACTTTTCTATCTTCCTACTTCAAAATTCACGTCTTTTAAAAACAATGTATTGTTTGAGCGTCCAATCATCTAGGAAAAGAGCATTTTGTTACAGGAATTCACAACACGAGATCATTCCTAGCAACACAACATAACCTGACTGCACACTGTTCGAAATCTATCTCTTTAGAAGAGCAATGAAAAATTTCTTCTTTTCCATAAGCAGAATCCTATTTCTAAACAGAAACAGATTTTCAAATTTGATGTTCACCCTTAAAGCGAATGAACTGGGCTGAGGTATAATGTGAAACTTTCCTAACTTGCATGAATCAACTTTTCTCTAGGAAGGAATAGACCTTTTCGCAATTTCGAGAAAGGGAATAGGGAGAGCGCGACCCAATCTGACAGCCTTGACCAGGGAGAAATAGAGAAAGAGTGTGTCTATTTCTCCCTGGCCTTGACAACGGCAATAATCGGGGAATCCCCTCCATTTCGGTGATAAACGTTTGGCTTCCGTCTCGGTCGCAGCTTCCTGCAAACTCGAGTTATTTTCGATCTATTTGCACCTTTTAAGAGTTGCATGATACTTGCTTGGTACGGTAAATGTTTTCTCTAGATTATATTTGTTGGGAATATGTATAGGCCAAGTTGTGAGCCTCGAGGAATCCCCCAAAAAGGGCTCCAGATCGCATGCGTAGTAGCGATTTATGTCATAGACGTAATATGCAAATAAGCTTGACGGTTGAGAACAGGAGAAGAAAACAATAGCAAAGTTGCGCATGACAGTGTGAGCCCCACCGTCGATTCGCTTTCAACAAACCTGAATCACAATCGGTCAAAACAATAGGGTCAGCACTTCATCTCCCCAACAAATTTAGGCTTCTTGCCATCCTTCCACCCATTTTTTAGTAGATGACTGAACAATAGGACAATACGTGGTACATTGCCTCTATTTGTTCTGATTTTAGACCAGATCGCGAGACCTCTGTTCACTTATTCTCATCTCAAAAACATCTTCTCTTTCTAGACTTGTTCGAAGGTGACATTATTCTGAATCAAAAAACTGCTGATATTGTCAACGGAAAAAATACTTTTGATGCGATCAAATCAGAAACATCAAAATGGACTGGAGGAGTTGTTCCATACATCTTCGACTCAAATTTTGGTAAGTAATAATAAACGCCTTCGTTTTTCAATGAAATAGTTTGGTATTCATTTCCTAATGACTAAGCTCCTTTTTCCGAAACAGGCGTAGATGAAATTTTGCTTGGCAATATGCCCTGCCTAGTGATGTATCAAGGTGTCAAGTTCTTCTAGAAAACATGTCAAAAGCCACCTAACGTGGTGAGCGAAAGAAAGTTCTCGGCATGTAAAGTTCGTCTCTCAATATCATTCTGCTATCATTAGCTGCCTCCCCAATTGTAGAAGCTCTATTAAGTCCCCTCCGTCTCCATTAAGCCCCCCCCCCCACGTATGTCAAATGCCAGGGATTAACATAGATTTTCTTTCTGCTTCGCTAAACATGTTTGCAGGTTGGAAGTGATGTGGTTTAGGATACAAACTGTGCCAAATATGTGTATTTGACTCGCAGAAATCTATGCTAGTTCCGCAAAATGTGGGACGAAAAACTATTAAACTATCATTTACATCTTTGCAATTTGACTTTGTGAATAAGTCACATGTCTCTGATAAGCTCCCTCTTTTAAGACGTCCCTATAGGGTTTCCGAGATCAGTTGAATTTCGATTTCCTGTGACGGATGCAGTTCCATTGTTTAAGTGCTTCAATTTTAGAATACAGCAGAAGAGAGGTTGTGAGACAAGCCATCGCAGATTATCACAGATATACATGCACTCGATGGGTGCGAAGAAGCAACCAGAAGAACTACGTCAAGTTCATTGTTGGAGGAGGGTAAGTCACTAACTTTGTTTAACTACCATAAACTTCGTGCAACTGAAACAGACAGCGACGTTCAATTTAAGATGAAGAAAAGTATCGCCACAGCCCTAAAGAAGGCCTTCATGACAGGATGAGATATCAGCACTTCAGACTAGTAACTCAAGTTATGTTGTCATGTTATACTTTTCCTGCTTACCAGTTAATTCATGATTGATTGATTGATTGATTGATTGGTTGGTTGATTGAGTCATTGATCGATCGAACAAATCATTATTTACAACCACTGATAATTGGTTCACTCCTGCTTACCAGTTAATTTATGATTGATTGATTGATTGATTGATTGATTGATTGATTGATTGATTGACTGATGATTGACTGATTGATTAATTGATTGATTGATTGACTGACTGACTGACTGACTGACTGACTGACTGACTGACTGACTGACTGACTGACTGACTGACTGACTGACTGACTGACTGACTGACTGACTGATTGGTTGGTTGAGTCATTGATCGATCGATCAAATCATGATTTACAACCACTGATATTTGGTTCATTCCTTCATCCATTTCATGATTCAATGAATGATCAATCTTTCAGCTGTTACTCTTACATCGGTATGTCCGGTGGTGAGCAAGTGATTTCAATTGGACAAGGATGTGACGTCAAAGGCATTGTTATGCATGAGATGATGCATTGTATGGGTTTCTGGCACGAACAATCGAGGCTTGATCGCGATTACTATATCAGAATTTTCTGGGATAACATTTCCAATGGAAGAGGTGAGGACTTTTAACTCCACAGCCTTGATTAACACTTTTTTCTGTGTCTTATTTGATTTGTCATCAAAGGACGCAGGTAAGCAATGGATTTAGGGTCACAACTCTCCCAGTAATCTTAAAAGTTCAAATTTGCATCATTTTCAAACCAGAACTTTGGAGCTTTCGCCTAACTAAATTCCGGCAACACAATGAAAAAGTTGACAATAGTTGAAGTATACAAGAAAAGTTGAACTCAACCTCGTCCCGTCAGGGCCTCTTTGTCATTTTGGGACGGAAACGAAAAGTATTCGTCTCCGTCCCAATATGACGAATGCCCAGGGGAGGAGGTTCACTTGAACTTTAATAAAATTGGAACGAAATTAGGTTACATTGCTTGTACACAAAAGAGCTCAACTCTTGCGTAATTTTCAATATTTTTATCAATTTTGAATTTGAATTTTGCTGTACTTCAGGAATTCGCTATCAGCTAGTTGATACAAAAATTTGAGCTTTCTTTACTCAACACTCAAAGCAAAAATATCAGCCAGCAAGGTATCTATATTAAAGTTGATGTTTTAGGATCAGCTTCAAATTCATTGCGAATCTATTCGGGTAAATTTGCTGAATTCGCGAGCCTAGATCAAATCTGTTCACTTACTTTGGAACAACCAGTATTTGAAAATCTTCGTCAAATTAAAACAGTTTTTGAAGCAGCTTTGTTTAAAGTTCAAAGCGAATTTTCTCAAGGAGCAAATTTGTAACCTTTCTGCGAATTAACTGAAATAGGATTCAAAAACACATGCTTAGGCCACTCATAGCTTAGGCCATTCAAATCACTAATCTTCTCCGGGTGCTCATGATTTTAGCGAATGCTTGTTGATATTTTGCAGGAAATCATAATTTCAAGAAGTACACACATGGACAAGCCGACTATTACGGTGAAGGGTATGATTTTGACAGTGTGATGCATTATGGGAACTGGGCATTCAGCAAAAACAACGAAAGGACGATCGAAGCAATCCATGACACAAAAAGATTGTTAGGCCAACGAGATGGGTTCAGTCAAACAGATGTAACACAACTGAACAAAGTTTACAAATGCAGAGGATATGAGAATGTCAGAGTCCCTCCTCTCAAAGGTGATATGAACTTTGCTATACGTTTGAACGTACCCTGGGTACCAGAGCCTTTCCTTCCTTATTTTTTCTTTTTATCATTTTTTGGCTCTGGTACCCCGGGTAGTTTGAACGAAATGTGTCTATAAGACAGCCTTATGTTTTATTGTCTCATACAAACAAAAGCAGGCCCTCACTCTAGCATGACAGATTAAGAGGGGTGCGTAGTAGCAGTTACATGAAATCAACGTAGTAAGTCTAGACCACTGTCCAAAGAATGCGAACAGTAAGAAAGTGTTTAAAGTATCCTCTTGTCCATTTAGGTTGCATTGACAGAAAAGATGGCTGTGCTGATTGGGCAAAACAAGGCCTATGTGAAACAAATGAACGTTGGATGTTGCCAAATTGCTGCAAAACATGCACAGACAAGGGTATGTATGTCAGGATATTGTTCAAATCATATGGGTAAGTAGACACCTTGTATGCTTCTGCAAAGAAAAATTGATAGCGTTATGCGGAGGAGGCTCGAAATATTGACTGAACGGGATGTTTCTTCTCTCCAACTCTCTTGCAATCTCCTGCGCTGAAACACATAAATTTTCCTTCACAGCAGCATATACACTGAAACATAACTGCGGTGTCTAACTACTCATGGTCTTATCTTGCGAATAACCATGCTTTTTACCCTGATTAGGTACTGGAGGCGGAGGTTCAACTTGCTCTGACTCAAACACAAGTTGTAAGGTATGGGCAGACGGTGGCCACTGCAATATCAACCCTGATTATATGTTGAAGAACTGCAAGAAAAGTTGTCGCGTGTGTTAAATTGAACTGTGATTTGTTGAGATTATGAATGAATATAAAGTCATATTGCTCAAACATCATTCGTTTTATTTCTGTCAATTTCTCTATCAATAGAGGCTGTCAATATTGCTAAGAGTTCACGAGAGATGTGGTGGAAAATTGAGCAGTTCTGCAGTGGCTAACATGCCTTAGGACGAAAAGTAGTGATCATATAAGCAAGGGTGAAGTTACAAACGGTAAAGTGCTGTGGATATGAGGTGGTTTGACAGCCTCATATTTTACACTTTCAACGTAGCCGACAACATATATAATGACAACCTACTCGTGTACTTCTTGGTCGTTTCCTAATCTCGCAATTACTTCTGAATCGCTTTTTCCATGCCAACACAATCATCACCACAGCTCGAGATGTCCTTGTATACGCCAGTCTGGAGCAACGGTTTTCTAGATCAATCCTCGCTTGCGTTGATTACGCAGTCAAATCTCAATGGGAGTAGCTTAGGCTATTGTTAGCATGGGCCATTCAAGTCACTCACGGTGTTTCCTGGTGCTCATACTTATCTTGACAAAGTTTTTTCATTAACTGTGTACAAAATGGGACATTTGAAACTGCAAGATAACATAAAATGGGCCTGGCCAGCAAGAGTGAATTTTGTAAAATAAAAGAATCAACCCTCTATGGAGACAAACTGATTTACCTTTCTGAAGAATGTATTTCAAACCTCTGAGTGCCTTTCCTCAGAAAAAGATTAACAGAGAGTGCAAAGCATCATGGCTGGCTGCGCAAAAGGTGTGAAATCCATTCATCAGAACAATAATCGCCTTGTCCAATCAGCGACATGTCTCCCAATTTTACCTTTCCTGGCCTAGACTAGCCAGAGTCTCTGTTCGACAATGTATACCACAGGGATACTTTGCGGTTTAACGTAATGACAATCACTGTAGCCATGGTGACGAAATGAAGACACAAAGTTCTACTTTAATTGTCTTGGAATTCTTTTATTTTATGTGGTTTTAGTCTCGTTTAAACAAACAAAAATATGAATGCATTGAGGTGTAGCAAGAAAAACACACTTTACTTTTTTAAGGCGATCCTCGATATTTAATATCGAAAATAAACAACGTTACGGTTATCATTAACTCTTAAACTTTTAATATTATTGCAATTCACAAATTTATATCTCATTCCTTTAAAAATGTCTTTAATTTGTAATACATAATTATTAAACAGCTAACAACTACAAATTAATCAATATTATTTTAATTCAATCTTATAACAATTTTCATCATTTAATGTTCAAATTTATTCGATCGATACAAATAACAATTCTTTAAAGCTATCTTGCCCCCTTGACCCCTTGCTTCCTCCCTCGCCTAGTCACACCACCTGGTAAGAAAATACTTGGATGGTCCCACAAGCAGCTATTTTCATTGTTTTCAGGCTAAATCGAAAGTAAAACATAACACTTTAGGAACATTTCATCCTAATATTTTCGTATTATTCTACAGTGACCTATAAAAGTAGCTTTACAAAAGTTTATATCTGTCTTTCCTCCTATATCTGCTTCAGTCCTACTAAAAGTAGCTTTTATGAATTTCATATTCAAATCTCTAAACCCTCTGAATTGGAAGTAACAAAAATCAATGTTTTGCAAATCCACTGCTATTTTCGTCAACAGAATAAATATTCAAGTCAAGGTCCTGAAAACCTTGAACCGGACGATCATACCCAACCCAGTTTTTCGCCTTTAATAGACACTTCATTCATTTCATTTTTCATTTCTAATTCTTTCTGCAGGCTAGAAGCATCCATGTTATGTATGTCTAAAAAAAACTAAAATAAACCCATAGGGGATAAAATTTAATTTCTAGCAATCGATATGAAATATTCTGCCCCCCCCCCATCGTGTCTGTTGGCACTTAGCAGCATACTGAAGAACTTCAGAAAATTTTCCCTTCTCCTATCCATTTTAATAGAATATCAAACAGGCCTATCTTGGGTTGAATATTTGCAAGGATAAGCACTTCAAATCAGGCTCTCCTCAAAACATAACGCCTATTGAAGCTCCTGAGATTCATGGATATACCATCTTCGACAACCTCTTGCTGTGGTTTGGTTACTAGGTTACTAGGTTACTGATGGACTTTAAAACAAGAGGGCAGGAAAGTACGTTGACAAATTGTCATGTGACAGATCCGTTTTCACCTTAATTAACAGGAAATGTCCAAATAGCTAGAAAGTTGCAAATACGTAGCCCATCCCTTATAAGGGAATTTAATGAAATGAAGCATGTAACTTACAACCTGAGGATACAAGATCTTTCAAAACTTCCACAAGTAAAGACATAGGGCTATGGGCAAGAATTTGTTCGGGATACTGCGAACTCTCCCCCTATTGTAAACCAGAAAGGAAGAGATGTTAACTCTGATTGAATTGCTGATCAATGGGACAAGCGAAGTGTTTTGGGGCATGCGCAAACTGACCACTTTAATGAACAGCCTCGTTTTGGAAATTATTCAAAATTCGTTCATATGAAATTTTAGACGCGAAATTCAGATTTAGCACCCAAACTTTAGTCGAACCCTAAGTTTTCATGTTGCTAGTGGTTGTAGTGTTAATTTTATGGCGATGTAAAGTTTGAAAATCTATAAGAGATTTGACCGTGAAAATGACTTGGGGTGTAAAGTTTCACCCCGAACGACTTTTCACGGTCAAATCCCTTATAAATCTCTGAACTTTACATCGTCATAGAATCAACATCACAATAGTTAGCAGTTTAAAAACATGTAATTAGACTAAAGTTTGGGTGCTAAATCCGAATCTGGGCTCGAAATTTTCAGATTAACAATAGAAGAGATTTTGACAAATTTCCAAAACGAGGCTACTTAATTAAAGTGGTGTATTAACAAAGAAAACTGAAGGAAGATGACCCTGAAATCACTACTGCACAAAATCCAAAGCGCTTAGACGGGGGTCTTGCTCTTCTGGAAAAAATCCGAAAGGTTTTTACTGGCAGTATCCTAAACAAGAATCACTGTCCTTGAGAGGGAGTTCACTCTCGAACACCATTTATGATAAAGTTAGAAATGAGCCATCACTTACGGCTTCCAAAAAAAGGATCGAAGAGTGGGCTGGCGATGAATGTAGCTGCAAAATATGCCGCTAAATTTTGTATAAAGTATATATTTTTGCAAATAGTTAGTATGTTCTTAATTGCTATTGTAAAATGCCAACTTCACGTCTGGATTAGATGAAATGAAATAGAATTGACGACATATAATGAAAATATGGTTCAAACCTCACAATTCCAATTTTCGCTTCATGTCGAATCAATCAGAATGGCCACCATTTCCACCATCTATTACCATCATTTTCTTTTTTACTTCTCTTAACTCTTTCTTCCCTCCTCTCGTTTATAGATCGTTTGCTTTTCTTTAAACTCTCCGAAACTGGTGGCGGAGGAGCTAAAACTTGTTGCTGCTGGCTCGCTACTGGAGCATAACAAAACTTCGCTTTCAAGCGCAGATGATCTGCGGGCATACATTCAGAGCACGAGCCACCACAACGTGCAGTTACAACAGTGTTCTGTGGTGATATCGTGAACTGCGTTATTCTCGCGTCATCCTCGGGTGTTCCAGTTCCTTTCCATTGAGGTTTCCCGTCTAGTAGTAAATTAGTTCCATCTAAATTGATCTTGAAGCGTCCTTTCCGGCAATCTTCCTTACTGCTTGAATAACAATCCCCAGCTCTGCCATATTCCATTTGTCGACCAGTGGATGTGGCGAAAGTGAAATCTGCTCTGTCTATTTGCATGGAGGATGGGGAAACACGGATTTTCTTGAACCTGAAATGAAGTCATATTTCAGTTGAATGAAGCAGCATTAAGTTTGGAAGGATTTTAGATGCAGCAACGCAAGCACAAAAAAGCATTGTTGAGCTCATCGATTCTCATGGCTGGGTCGATTCTTTCTCTCTTTCAGGTAAAGGACTTTATGGATAACTTCAAGCCAATAAAGGTCGTTACAATACAATATAATATAAACTTTAAGGCTAAAAACGTAAAAGGAAAACACCCCTAATTACAGTGGCAAGGATAGCATTAAAGGGTCAAGATGACCTTATTTCCATACTGGTCTTCTTAGAAGTGCTGGTACAAACTAAAATGAAAGAAATGTAGTTGTCTTCAGTACAAAACAGGGTTTATAAGACCAAACAAGTTAGAGGAAACGATGAAGGGTCTTAGTAGAAGACGTATATGTCATCTTCCTCTCCTTGCATACCTTGGAGAAATCATGCCTGTACTGCGTAAAAATGGTCTTAAACAGCCCTTTACATACCATGACTGGCCCCAATAAGCTTCCGTCTGCGTTGGTTTGTCTATCTCCGGTCCGGTACAAGTTGCATAATTCTGTAATCTCGGTCGGTAATACATAGCATAATTTTCATTGCCTCCAGCAGGCAGCGTGATGTATTCCAAAGCACGTGATAACGATTCAGTTGATTTCATATTATGGCAATAGACCTCAATGGCATCACACGAGGACTGCATTCGTATCATGTATTCATCATCAGGGAGATTTTCATATCGATCTGCAATTTCACTACAATTACCTACGAAGGATAACAAATAATATTCATAGATAATCGAAAGGGCAGATCACTCCAATAATTTCACACACTTTCCTTGCCTCAAATTAAAGATGCCTTAAAGGCAATCTGTCATGTCTCTGATTGGCTGCAACAAAGTCAGAGCTCAACACAACGGATTTCTTTGTCAGTCTGTGTATTTCAAACAAAAGAGGGCTAATCTTCTTGACTTTCTGCGGCCATAGAAAGTCAGAGAATTAGCGGCCATTCAAATCTCCTATTCATTGCATTGTCCAGAATCACCAAATCAAATGTGTGAGAGACTGCCTTTAACAGTGAATAATTTATGCGTTACGTAGGTTCCAATTTTTGAAGTCATACTTGAGGAAGGTTTGGTAATTTTGAAAAAGAAACCGTGGAAAATTTTGAGTTGTTTTGGCACAGCCAAATCTGGCTATCTTGATTTGATGAAATAAGATTTGACGATAAAAAATTGGCACTCGGAGGAATGTTTGACCTTTTCTAACTCCTGCAGCCAGTTAAATAACTTACCTGGTAATTTAGACTGCAAGTATGAATCTTGTATTGGTTTTGATGTGCAAATTTCACTTCCATCAACACAGTTCATCGTGAAGTTAAGATGCAAAATGTTCTTTTTGTCACTTGAAAGTTGAAGCAATTCATAATAGTAGAATAAGCCAGCTTGTAGATTAACGGTTGTTTCAGCACTTCGAATCCTGCAAAGATGAGAGAGTAGAGATGTGAATTTCAGAAAAATGAGCTTCAACGTAACATGAAAGGTTATGTACGCAAATTCTAACTAAACTGCCTCACTAAAGCCTCAGTATGATTTGTGGGATAAGCCTTTGCATTTCATTTCAAGCCATGCATGCAAAGGATGAGGAATTTTTCGAATCAGTTTCACAGTCGTGTAGTAAGTGCAGTAACGTTCATCTTGACATAGGCCAACTTTTAGAAAGTTGTCAATCAGCAATACAGGAGTATTTTCAAACAGTAGATAGATTTTTGTGCCATTATGTGGATGATCTTTTACGATTTGCCATAGTGTACCATGCAGTGAAAATTCAGTCACTCCACCGTCTTGACTTTTTAACCAATAGATATTTGAAAAGTTACATTATTCAAATAAATTGAAAAGTCAGAATTACAAGGTACATACGTAGCAGTATCTCCATTATAAGATGTCTTTTTCTCAATCGCCTTTTCAATAGACTTCATCTCTTCAGAGAGCGACAGCATCCCTTGGAAATGCCCTCCAATCATGAACTTATACATCCCAGTCAACGGAGGCACAAAATATCCTGATATTGAAGCTGCGAAGGCGCCATCATTCACGGGTGTCGTAAACTTGCTGCTGATTTCGTTGAAATCGGGGGCAGTAGCATGCTTGATTTTAGATTCGAATATTGGGGTTTTCACCTCGATTTCCTTTTTCAGTGCTGTTAATTCAGTACTTGTAATGCCACCGTAAACTTTGTAATTCGCTCCAGTGAATGGTCCGGTAAAGCCGTCTGGAAAGAATGAGAGAAAACATGCAAGCACATCAAGAGCATGTGAAGCACATCCGATGGGCAAATCACTCCAAGAAATCTCGTACACTCTCGTAGAGAATCCTAAAAAGTCTTCATAATCCCCAAAATCTTAGAAAAACCTTGAAAATCTCAAAAATAGCCAAACTGCACCGCCAAGCAAATGATACAAGTTCGCAAAAGATCTTTTGACAATACTTTGAGAACCTCATAACTCGCTTAATTCATAAACAATTTTGCGAAATCTTGACAATCTTATCAAATTTTGAAAATTTTCGAAAATTTCAAAGATATCTAAGGAAGTCTTAGAAAATCTTTTAAAAATTTGGAAATCCCTAAAAAGTTTCAAAAATCTTTGAGAGATGATAAGAATCCCAAAATTTCGTACTCCATCTTTTAAGTGACTTGCCCCTCGAGCACGTCTGGGTACTTGATGCATCGGATCGTGTTGTCCTCTTAAAGGAGCTGGATAAGAAATACGTAAACAAATCCTCGTTTTGTGCATCAAATATCGCATCTTGAAAAGAGAAATTCCTTTGTAACTGGCTAAATTCAAAAGGAAAGATCCTTATCTAGATACAGGCTGATCTTTGGGTGAAAGATCGACGAAAGTACTGGTTGGAAATCCATTTATATCGCACCCATCCTAAAATCATATGGAGGTTTAATTTGTGTCAGAAGAAAGTGCAAAGGCTAATCTCCAAGATGAGAAATTTATTTTGAATTTTCGTTGAATAGTCGCAATAAATTAGCTCTGCAGAAAATAGCCAAATTAAAAATTTCCCCGACAGTTTCTTATCCAGCTCCCTTAAGAGGATCAAATCATCCGGAATGAGGTTATGTTGCCAAGAAATGACACTTTCACCTTTCCAAAGGGATAACACGTGCTAAAGCATGCAAAAGTCATCACTGTAAGGCAGAATAATTTTTAGTGATTTTAGGCGATTTTAGTCTTGTTATGAAGGTTTCTTGACGGTGTATTTTTAAGAAATCTCGCGTAATTTCAGAACAGAGAGAGACCGATTTCAGTCAGATAAATTCGAAGATAAACTTGAATATTTCCACCATTCAGCAATGTACTTGCCAATATTATAACGCTGATATCCAGAGTGCAGTCACCTTTCCAACAGCGATTATTTTTTGACTCATCCCACAGCTTAAAAACCAGATTCTATTAAATTCCTAAGAGACTGAACTATTTACCATGAAACAGCAATAACCCAAAAGAGAGAGGTGCCTCAGATTCATATAAACTGAACATCAAATTGTCCGGAATATTTTTCTCAAACAATGACATAAACAAAGTCGGGTCCTTTCGTTTTCACTTCATTCAAAAATAAAAATGGATGCACATTCAGTTGTGTTTTCTTACCATATTCACCACAGAAGTCTTTAATTTTTGCAATATCATCAGTCGTCAATACACACGGGAATATATAGAACTCGTCTATAAGACCAAGTGCCTGATATTTCGGTGTCTTTTCATCATCGTATCCAAGAGCAACCAAACCACCCCAGTCCATTGAGAAGAATTTAGGCCCATCTGTTTTCACTTCTTGGTAATCACTTGCTTTCAACGGTACTCCGTCTATGTACGCTGTGTACTGCAAAATGAAAAAATTTCGGTAAAAGAAAAGTAAGATGTAGCCTAAACATTTGACATTTGCTCTTATCCTCTCTAAGAATATTGATAAGATTGTGATATTTTTGGCTGTTTTAAGCAGGTGAGAGAATGGCTCAACTTATTCAATGGGCTTTATGCAAACTGAGCAAAATTCACCTTCCTGGAGTGATTTAAAAATTTGCCAAAAGGGAAAATTTACAGATACAAATCAAAATAACATGTTTCGATCAGAATGGAACTCGTCTCTGAGTGTTGATTAATAGTTCCTGATTCTTGAAATAAGAAACTTTACTCTCATCTGTACTTTTATCACATTCTATCAAAAATGCGTCAGACCTGAAATTGAGAAAGTTGTTTTACATATGCGGGATCTGCAGCAGAAAACTAAACTAACAAGCTCCCTTGTAAGGCATTCGGCGGGAAAAAACCGGATACAGGAGAACTGCTATGCTTGCGCTTGAAACGAATATCCATATCATTATCAACAGTTCCAAGTAATTCTCCAGCTTAAATAAAGCTCAAACTGGCCAAAAATGACAGACCGAAAACTCAGCCATCTCCTGGAATTTGAATCCGAGACAGAAACCGAGAATTGTAGGTAAAGCCGATCAATTCCGATCAATTGTCGGTAAAGCAGATCACAACTCTTGGTCGTAGTCGATCGTAGATACATGAATGAACGAATGCAACAGGACGTTCGAACTCAATTCAAAGAGCAACATACAACAAACTCATCAAGGCTGGCCAACAACCAACCGATGGACAATAACGAACATTTGCAATCTCTATTCGCCAACAATAAAGCATCAAAATAGTAGGGTATTCAAATTGAAACATGTTTTAATGTTTTTCGCCATACCTAGCGTTTGAGAAGTGCGATGTACGAAAGGAAAGCGAATTCCGAGGGCTGCAATAATCTGCTTCTCGATTGGGATAACGATATGAACCTTTGCAAGCATTTGATCTTCGCAGAATGTCCCTTTATAGTTCCTAAAAGGCATATTTCATCAAGACATCATACCTGTTTCGAGACAATATCAACAACAAAAGCAAGATGATGCCAGTTGAAGTATCCTATCTTCTTTGGTATTGTTGTGAAAGAGAAAACCGTTTGATTTTGATTGGTGATTGATGCATGAAGGTTTGCATCTGGTAAGACTTGGAATGAGATTTGGGCTGAAACAGAAATAAAAACTTGTAAAAATTTTGACAAACAGATATGTTGACGAAAAGATAAGATATTACAGTATCTCGGTGTGCTGTAGCATTAGATCTTGCTTAAAAACTGAGACTACCATTTGATACCTTTAGATGTCTTAAAGCTTCCCCTTCCAATGGCGTACGGTAAAAACCAGCATAAAGGAAACTTAAGAGCCTCTAGACTGACTCTTTGCCAATCAGTCACCCTCTACATACGAACGATATGCATAGGAGTCATTTTCAGTTTGGTACAGAAAACCACAGAAACTTCTACGTGAGTTTCAACTGCAACCGAAAACCTACCTGGCCCCTCAGATAATTTCAAGAAGGAATCACGATGGTACAAACCAGTGAGAAATAGAGAAATACTCTATTTCTCCATGGTACCAACCAGCTTTATTGCCTCGACATTGAAGAATCAATTATGCAAAAAATTTTAGGGGTTTTGGAGGTTGTGGGCTCTTCGGTTTCGTATGTAAGTCCATTTGCGTCGGTTACATCGCTGCCTCTCTCTGTAATAATAGATCCCCGGGGCGGAAACTTATTAATCTTTCCCTACGGGGACGTGCCATTGCAGGAAACGTCATTTTCATGATTCCTACGCCCGGACAGCGTCCTGTTTCTACAGCTAGTTCTATAACATGATCCATACATTTCACGATTGACTCCATACGTGGCTTTAGGCCATTCGTACTGCACCAGTGTGATCTAAATTGGCCGGATGTCAACCATTCCACATCTTGAGATGGAACGTGAAATTCTAAATTTCTACGCAAACCTCTTACAGGCATTTTTCCATTTTTTGGGTCTTAGAGATGAGTGATCTTACCAAATGAAAAGTTCTCATCTAAGTTAGCCTTTGACTGATATATTAACATTTCAGTTTTGAATATCGGTCACATACCTTTTATTCCATAGCAGACCATACGGGTAAACTATTTTGACTCACCCGGTACGTTTGATAAAGAAACTGAAATTGAATACAGTAAAAACCATCGTATAAGAACCTAGTGATTAAGAACCTACAGGCTGAAAATTCTGAAATTAGACCCCCAATATATAAGAACCCATTCAGCCTGAGATTTGAAATAGGTTCTTATTCGTGGAGAACAAGGGCAGATTTTGTAATACAATAGCATCAGTCGCTTTGGTTCACACCTCAATTCAAAGCGATTAGCGAATGCAGACAAAAGAAATTCTCTCAAGCAGAAATTGAAAACAAACGAAGCCGCAAAATTGTCCTGAAACCAGTACGGCGAACTCTCGTTTGTTGCGGGCGAGGGGAGGTTTTTAAGAGAAGTTATGTGCTTAAAAAGAAAGAAGAAGGGTAAATCTAAAGTTCTGTCTCGCGGATTTTGTTTATTTGATTCAGGAGCTGAGGAGTGACTGCGTATGTCTGAGCAATAGATATGCAAAAATTGTAATGCCCTCTGCTCGGTTTCTGAATCAAATAAACAAAATCCACGAGACAGAACTTTAGATTTACCCTTCTTCTGTCGTTATAAGCACATACCTTCTCTTAAAAACCTCCCTTCGCCCGCACCAAACGAGAGTTTGCCGCACTGGTTTCAGAGCAGCTTTGCGGCTTCGTTTGTTTTCAATTTCTGCTTGAGAGAATTTCTTTTGTCTGCATGCGCTAATCGCTTTGAATTGAGGTGTGAACCAAAGCAACTGATGCTATTGTATTACAAAATCTGCCCTTGTTTTCATGGAGATCATCAAACTAGATCAAAACTCTCGTTACTTTGTTATTGAGCCTACATTTACTGATTCTGCCATATGTGCAAATTGCAAAGAGCTCTAAAGATGCTTTGAACGCTTTTCATTGTATTCTGTAAAATTTCTGATTCTTCCACGAACTGATGTTTTGAATAAGGCCTCATGAACTCAAGTGTCTCTCAACTGACAGTAAATAATGGGCTTGAAGTTTCAATCTGAACAAACAAAATACATGGAAGCCCTGAATGAAATGAGAACCAATTTAAGAACCTGAACAGCCTAATTTCCCACTAAATACTCAATATATCAGAACCTAATCAGGCTGACTTGCAAAATCGTAGGTTCTTATACGCGCGTTTTTACTGAAGAGAAATAAACAACAAAACTCACAACGTTGTTTGGAATCCTTAGCAATAAAAATCTGCTGTGTTGTTCCAGGTGACCCAAGAGAATAAAGGTTAACCCATGTGGCAATAGTGATGGCAGTAGATGGCTTCCCACGGAAACTGACTCCATTCAATTTCACTCCAGCTCGTTCAGTTATCTGAACATGTTTCTTGCATTTGCCAGCGAGCGCATCTGCAAAGGAAAATAAGAGTCATTATCACCCAAGGTTCTTTGCGAGCGTACTACAATTTCGGATGGTCTGAAAATCAAATTTGGCCTTCATGGAAGACGCATATGGTTAGAATCTTCGTAAAAAAGTTCTCAAATGTACATCAAGAGAAGAATTTGGGTTGCAAGTGCCAAATAAAGCTACTTCGAATTCCTGAATTGTTCAATATTTTGCAAGCTGGTTCATTTCTTGTGAATTACTCTCCGAAACTAGCGATAGATTCTTAAATATATCTGAAATTATAAACAGAATATACGGTACGAACCTCCTCCCTCAATTTTTGCATTTGCATACAGCTCTGCGTTATTCCCTTTACCAGATTCATCATAAACTTGTTTTTCACAGACTTTATCGAACGTGTATATCAGAACTGGTTTGCAAGTATAACCGGTGTAAACTGCGAGAAAGGAGAAAGAAATTTCGATGAAATTAGAAAAACCAACAGATAGAAGCTGAATCAAATATGCTGCCCTGATTGGGGAATCGTTACAAGTAATTTAGACTGCGTTCACATGATGCCGGCACATTTTGAAAACGGTAAAAAATTCGACGGATAGGCCTCCTGTTCACACGAAAACGGCACATTTTTTGCCGGCAGATTTTGAAAACGGTAGATTTTGAAAACGGAACTCTAATCGGCACATTCGGGAAACTGCATCGTGTAAGCACTTGAAAATGACGAAAACAGAACATTTTTAGCCGCTTTTGGAACGATACTGATAGATTCTTAGGGTGTAGGCACACTTCTTTGGCATCAAAGCCTTACAACGAGTCTTTGCCATCTAATTTCCTACCGTTTTCAAATTGTTCCGGCATCGTGTGAACGCTAGCTCAAATTTTGCAGCCGTCACATTTTTCACCGTTTTCAAATTGTGCCGGCATCGTGTGAACGCAGTCTTACTGTCACTTTGAAAATTAAAAAAGATTTTCCTACTGGACAAAATGTTGGAGTACTAGACCGAGTCGGCTTGGGTTTGTTTAACAAATTTCAAGTCATGTGACAAAACTCTTCGGGACTCTTGAAAAGTTAATGGATTGCCCTCCCTACTTTTGCACACATGACACAACTTTGCATGGCGCGAAATATGTAATAGAAATCAAAAGATGCTTCATCAAGGGATTGATCACATGACTTGAAATGGGTGTAAACAAACCTCAGCAGATTTTGTCTTTCTTATTATCTTAAATTTCTAAGTAAGGTTTGTACGGATCCATATTAAGTTACGTGGTCAAACTCTTGATAAAACGTCTTTTTTTAACACGTTTCCTGCAATGAAAATTTTTGTCATGAATGCAAAAAGCAGTAAAATACAAAACTTCGATAGAGTAAAGGTCTTACAACTTGAAATGAGTTAAAAAAAATCTTAGGCGATTTGCCTAATCTTACAACACTTTGGGTATATTTCAACCAATTGGCTCTCAGTAAATTTGAAAGATTCAATATCAGTCTCGCAAAGAAGCTGAAAAATGGCCTGTAGCCAATTATCAGAGGTATTTCTAGACAATAGCAAATCAACTTGTCAGTCTTTGATAACCCTCATTTTAACTAAATAGAATCAAGTTCATTTTCATAGGAAGAAACGAATCACTTACTTTGTTTGGGCCTTGGGCGATCAACGACTAGAAGGAAAAATTACACAATATGTTAGAAAATAGAGATGGGCGCCAAATATATCTACGCATTTCACATCCAGGCCTTCATTTTTACAAAGTTAAGGTGATCAAATGGAACAAAGTACAATAACATAACCAAAGAACTTGCATGGACATTGTGTAGCAAAAAAAATAATGGTGCGTGAACGCATTCTATTAGTCCTAATTATAGGTCCTATAATTAACTTAACTTACCATAACAGATTTCCTTTGCGAGGCTCTCGACATATTTAACAAGATCGTTGATATCTTTAATCAAAAATGGACCAGTCTCCTTGTACGTTGCAATTGTGCGAAGCTCCTTCTCATCAATATCACTGCCAAGACCGACTGAGATCACGTGAACACCTTGCTCTCGTAAGGGTTCTGTTGCTGTTTCAAGAGGTTCTGATCCTGGGTCTGATTTTCCATCAGTTAACACAACAGCAACATCAATTATGTTAGGTCTACCGCCTTGGCTTGGTGCAAATACGTTAGCTGCAGTGAAACGCAGTGCTTTGTCGATGCGAGTGCCTGTGGACAAGAAGGAGTGGTCAAGATCAGTAGAATGCTCAAAATTTGAAAATGGATTGTGTAGTAAGGAGTGAATACCTTAGATTTCAAGCCATTATAGTCAAAGCAAGAGTAGTGAGACCAGCATAATCCTAAAATATTTGATTTTTCCAAATCATCAATGGATTATTTCATTTTCATTTCATTTAATCATATTTACCCACAAATCCCTATCAGCTTATACAACATCAAGATAATAGTTGAAAAATAACAATAGTAAAAAGAAAAATTATTCAAATAATAAATCGAATAATAATATGACATGTGGTGTAAGGCCCTGGTACTGCTAAATGCATGGAATGCCTTGTTTTGTCTTCCCTATTCACACACATCCGCTGAACTATTGTCCAACTTACACAGTGTAGGGGCGGTCAGTTGAACGAAAACATTATTATTATTATTTGATTCTTGAAAATCAATATAGGCCTATCGCTATTTGCGTCTTCGCACATTTTTACTCCAGTGGAAATTGAAAATCTTTTTCCACGCGTGCATTGTTTTAGAAACAACAACCGCTACGCTGCGCGCGGAAATATCCGCCTAGTGGAAAACCGGCTTAAGACAAATCGCAGTGGCGGCAGTCAATTCAATGAAAGAGCGGAAACTGGCACTGAGGTAGATTGTCTAATCAAGCATGTTTATAAACAAATTCTAACAAAATTACACACCTCCTTTCATTTGCTCGAGAGTCATGACATCAAGCCTCAATAATTCTTTTGATTTCAGAGGATCAAAACCAAAAACTTTCCTTGCATCAGTCGAGTAAGTGACAACAGAAACCAAAATACCATTAGGCCCAACAGTGAAAGCATCGATTACGCTGATGATAAAGTTCTTCAAATCACCCCAGTGGTCTGTTATACTGCTTGAACTGTCGATAACAAATGCCAAATCAATGGCTGCTGTACATTTGAAGGGTCTCGGAGCAGTTGTAGGTACTAAAAGAAATGAGAAGATAAAATTAAATTTTATATTGTTCTTTTAGCATGCGATCCCAAGTGTAATATTCTGGATTATAGTAGTGTTTTTGTTTGTTTGTCATTCATTTTAAGCACTCGCACTTACATTGTTTCTATTGTCGAAGATTTGGCCTCACTTCTCAGGCCTTAGACATTTCATTAAATATTGGGAAGCAAGGAACCTATTGTTTCAGTTTTAAAAAAATGTTTCAATTCATCATCTCTTGTTACTTACCAATGCAAGGTTGATTTACGCAGACTTTTGTTTCATTAACATTTCCAATACATCCTCCAGATCCGGCTACGCCTCCTTGGCAGAATCTTGTTCTTTCACGAGTTCCGTTGCCGCATGAGACTGTACAATTAGACCATGATGCCCATTCACTCCATTTGCCACCTTCAACTGTTCAGAAAAATAAAGAGATCTATGATTGAAAAAGATTGAAGAGGTAACCAGCAGTTAGAGACATGATTTACGGGGATCAAAACAACTAAAATATCCCACTTTCTGTAGCAGACCTTTAGTTAAAAATGTTCATTATCAATTGACATTTTCTTTGCAATCTCGCAGACCGAAAAGGGCCTCTTTCACAACGTTGTAACTTTTGAAGAATAGCCGATGTCCTTAAAGTCTAATTTGTATACCATGAAAGCCCTATTGAGCCCCTCAATTGATAGATTTTGGAGCATACTTTATTCACAAAAAAGATGAAGGACAGTTATGAGCTACAGCATTGTTTGCATTCCGAGAAAAACAACCAAATATTTGCTCAGTTGATGGGAATGCTGCAAATACAGTAAATCCCCGCGTATAAGAACCTACTTTTTTGAGAGCAAGGCTGAAATTGGTTCTTATTTCAAAGGTACTAAGACTAATTTCAAGGTACTGAGGTTCTTATTTCAAAGGTGCCTCATGTAGTCCCCTTGAGAAACTCACAAAGATGTTCAGCCCCATTATTTGTTTTGGAAGCATTCTTATGGACCTAATAAGTAATTGTGCCCAATGTGCCCAACGAATGATGGTGTTGAGGATACAGAACACTTTTTGTTGCTCTGCCCGTCTTTTGATGATCAACGAAGAGATCTTCTCGCTGGAATTGAAGAATTATTACGACCTTTTGTGCAAATCGCTAATCTTTCAAATGATGCTTTGACACAGCTCTTGCTATATGGCGATAAAGACCTTTCTTATGAAATGAACAGTGACATTCTTAGATTGACTATACGTTTCATTCGTGAAACTGGTCGGTTTGATTGAGATCTTATTGAAGCTTCAGCTGTGTACAAAGCAACCACCAAGTTCCTTTGCATAAATGTTCTTGTTACTTCCCTTGTAAATTCTGTTTCATATTAGATGTCAGATCCCTTAGTCATAAAAAAACCATGACGAGCTTCCGCTCGCGACTTTTCCATATTTTCTCATCCGAACCCTGATCCAACATTTAATATGAGACAGAACCCTAGTAGTGTATCCTGTAGTCTTAGCTTAATGTTGTGTGTCTCTATGTTTTTGGCCTTGGGGTAGTCGTTGTTTTTTTCCGCTCCCCTTGGTCTCGTCTCTGTGGTGTCGTCTAGTAGTTTTGGATAGGTATAGTAGAACGTATAAATTGTTTGTAAATTATCTTATATGAATATTAAAAAAAAAAAGAAGTAATTGGGGAAGGAGAATAAAACTATTGAAACCAACTGGAACCACAATGCCCTTAATAAAAGCAATCAAAGATCAACTTTGCATCCCCTGCAATAAGAGCCTTTGTTTCATCAAGCTGATACAGGTTCTTAATGGCAAGGTACATAAATTAGGGAAAACAGCCTCTAGGTTGTCATTTTGGTAGGTTCTTATATGCGGGGATTACTGTAAGAACATGCCATGGAACTTCTACCATCACATTGAATACAAATGTGAGTTCATATAAATCGCAAAGAATTTGAACATCATTGCTCATATACATTAGAAGATAATCTTAAATACAATCAAGCCATAATGATTGTAAGCTCTGTAACACGTAAACATCTCACCTGAACACAGCGAAGTACTGACATTGTACACCAACCTATATACCTCATCATATGAATTGATTGTAAAGATGTGTTTCTCATCAGATGCAATTAACTTCAAATTTGGCATATTAAGTCTTGATGGCTCAGCAGCAGCAACAACGGCGATTGTAACTCCTCTGTTCTTTAGCGCCTTCGCAGCGGCATCTAGTGTTGGTGCCATCGTCATTTCCGGTGATTGTTCGCCATCAGTTAAAACAACAAGAACATCAGGTACTTCTAAACGATCTCCATTTTCGGCTGCAAACATTGTCGTGTTCGATTTTGTGAGACCTCTGTTGATATATGAATACCCTGAAAGAAATTGAGGTAGTTTTTCTTTAGACTGATGACGATGAGTCCCTTGTATCCCTGCGGTAAACCTTGCTCAAGCGGGACTCATAATGAAACAGTAAAATACCTGGCCCTATCTTAGGCACTCGATCGATCGAATCAGGATCGAACGACGGCCGTAGCTCTGTTCAACGGTCACTCCTCGGAAAGTAAACGCGACAAAAACTACGTTAAGCAGACGTTTCATCAAAGAAACTTGGTATAAATCTGAAGAAGGAAGTTCACTTTACCTGGAGAGTGCAAAATAAGTCTTTCAACGCTTCATTTTCCATGCTTTAAGACAAAACAAACCAGAGCAATTTACAACAACCTGCCGCAGCAACTTCGCTCAAAATCTAGTCAACTGCATCATTCGAATTGAAAATTCGACAGCATTGTTCTTGGCCAAATCTCGCAATCTGATTGGTACTGGAGGGATTGCGAAGTTTGGGCCTAAATAGGGCCAGGTTTTTCATAGTAATACTATGAGTTTCTATTGACCGAAGCGCCATCATCAAGTCAAAGAGCACAGGGAAACAAGAGACTCATCGTCATAAGTCTAGTTTTTCTTCAAATTTGGTAAAATACCGGATGAACCAGAAAAAAGTTCCCACTCTTGAAAATTCATAGCATCAAGAGTACTTCACATATCTGAATTATTTAAAATCTACTCAAAAGACTAAAGGTCAAAATATTTTTGTGATTTTTCTCACCTTCTTACGAGCATTGGACAAATTTAACTTTACAAAAATTCATGGTTGCAAAATGACTGAAAAAGGGCCTAAAACATTGATCGAATCATAAAGGACTCCTCAAGCAGAACAATGAATAAAATGCCATTTCTCATGGATGAGAGCTATCCACTCCACATTTATTGCCATAGGACTGAAAATCTTTGGTATTCGTTTGAAAACTGATGTCTTATAACCCTTGAGAGAGTTGAAACGCCAATTGTGCATTCTTCTGAGTAAAGAGAATTCTTAAAATTTGATCAGTGTTTTAGGCTCTTTTCAGTCATTTTGCAACCATGAAATTTTTAAAAAGCTGAGCATGCTGATACTTCTAGTGCTGGTATGACAGCCGGAAAACTCACAAAAATACATAGATAAAAGATTATGTATAAATCTATTCCTAAAAAGATGCAAATAAAGGTAATGATACTAAACCTACCTCCTTGGGTAGACGATTTGATATTCCTCTCAAACTCAGCATATGAGTTATGCATATTAAACGCAGCGATGGCGTCATCTGGATTAGTAGAAAATCCTAAGTAAGCTACCCTGGTGTTTTGTTGTGAAATCGTAAAAGTAGCAGCCAGTGAGAGGATGAATTTCTTGGCATTTCCATATTGTTTCTCTGTACTTCCAGATAAATCATGTAGGAAACCAAGATCAACTAACTTGTCACAAGCTAAGATAAAAACAAAGCGTCATTGTAAAACATCTTGTTTCATTGTATCGTGATCAGAGGCGGAAAAAGTGCGTTGTAAATTCTGTCTCACATCAGATGTCAGCCATTTGATTTACTCCAAATGAATAACTCATTAAATGTAATGAGTTGCGCTCGTAAGAGTCTGCAATCCTGACCTACATCTGATGTGGAACGGAATCTAGTTATAGTATTCATTAGATATTTAAATCGTTCGTTGTGTTGTTGCATTTAGTTAAACATTATGTGTCCTTTGAAATTGACCATGGGGTAGCCATGATCTTTCGCTCCCCATGGTATAGTCCCTGTAGTGTTGCATAGTAGTAAACAGTAGAATGTAAAATTGTAAAATTTTTATATGAATATTGTTAGTTTGGAAGGAAGATAAGGACAGGAATGAGAGACTGCGGAATAGAAGGAAGGAAAGGAGAGGAAATGGGGAGGGTGGACTGAAGTTCTTCTTGCTTTAAAGAAACAAGAAAGAAGAACGAAGGATGGCATGAAGAAAGAAAGGAGAAAACAAAGATTGCAAACGGAAGGAATAAAGGAAGGAAAAAATGAAAAGAAGAGGACAGCAATATTTGAATTATGTTCTTTCTATTTACAGTTGTATGATCAAAGGAAGCTACCAAGATTAATTTTCACTTCCTAGTGGATTATCATCTACACTGTATACAATATTGCAATTCATGTTTCAACAAATTGTTGATAATACAATGGAAGGAAGAATTTTAGAATAATGTTGCTTCACAGGAAGCCAAATATTTTTTCCACCACTGATGGTGACCTTCGTATGACTGAAATTAGACCAATCATTGAGCAACTATTTCAGAATCAAGACAGACTGATTTCAGCATTGCTGCTGTCAGTATTGATAAACCTGCACAACCCTACAACTTCGACTCGCTATCATTAAGGCGAGGAAATTGGAATAAAGTTGCAACTTCGAGCTGGTAGTAATGGCAGATGGCCTAAGCTAACCCCAATGACAGAAAGGTAAAACATTATGCTGCCAGAGCCAGATACTGGCAAAACAAGCTGCGAGTACAAAGATTAAAGTTTCTTTAGCTATTAAGTGGGAACTTACTCACTTTAAATGGTTACATGGTATTATTGAAGGTGGTGTCTGACATTCAAAGCTTGATAACTGAGTGAATCTCACTCAAATGTGCAGATATCCTTTGGAAATTTTAAACGATCCACTCAAACTATGATTAAATCATGAGAGTCAGTAAGTTGCCAGAAAATGAACATCTGACATGTGCTTGCAGAATCCAATGAAGAAGCATAGAACTTTAAGAAAACTATAGCAGACAAGGAAATACAAAATAATCTTTTAGATGTAAACCAATTGCATTCCATAAACAAGTCACAAAAAGTACTTACTTGGGGGACAAGGCTGTACATTGCAAGCTTCGGTTTCAGATAAATCTCCTATGCAGACATCACCTCCCTCGCAAGTCCTGAGACGTGTCTGTGTTCCGTCTCCGCATGTATGAGAGCAAGGTGACCATGGACCCCATTCAGAGACTTTACCTGAAGATCAAAATGATATTTTCAAATTTAACACGTAGATTTCCGACATGGGCTCAGCTATCGCAACGACGACAACAACAACAACAACAACAACAACAACAACAACAACTTGGACATACTTTGAACTGAATTGAATGTTTTGCTCAAACTTATCTTTGCTGAGATCGTTTCAGCGTCCATCTGTCGGCAGAGACAACTATCAGAAAGCTAACATCAGCAAATCATTTTCTTTAATGAAACTTTCATTTTGCACGTAAAATTTGCCTGAGAGGAGAGACATTCCAAATTCAACGGTCAAAAAGAATCTAGGGCTATATTTGATTGGTGATTCGTCAGTTATTGCCCTTAAAAAGCAGCAATATATATAGAGGAATTGTTGAGCCCCCCCCCCCCCTGAATCAACGTTGTTCCGTTTGAGGCAGCTGGAGTGAATGAAAATTAACGTCTTGCAAACTACCCAGAATAGAGCTGCGAAAATTGCAACAAACGGTCCATACGATTCTGCTGCTCCGCTAATTCATAATATTGGTGATCACCTATCAGTTATCTTGTAAGAAAAGAGACAGTCACACTAACTTACAAATTATTGAATTTGTTTGCTCCAGACTAGTTGAGAACATTATTCATGAAAAAGGTTGGTTTGAAAGACATAGTATATGAAACTTATAGCCTGTATAAATATTTTAAATGAATAATGAAAGGAAACTGGTGTGTATACCATTGCAGTCTCTATAAAAGATTCAGAGATCAGACCCTCTATTCGTCGAGAACAAACCCTCTATTCGTCATCCCTGCTAGTACAATAAGACGAACTGTTACCTTGCACTGGAATAAAGAAAATGAACTGTTATTTACCATAACAAGGCTCCTTGTTACAAGTTGCAATTTCTTTTGAATTTCCTTCACATGGTTTGCCATATTCATTTGGTGCAGGGTTGTTACATTCCCTTGTTCTCTGTTGTTCACCCTCATTGCAAGATTTTGAGCATTTTGACCACTCACTCCAAGGTGACCAATTTCCATCGACTACGAAAAATAATTTAAAATGCCCTCAAGTAACAGTTGATACTTTCTCAGTTTAGATTATTAAATCAACAAAAAGCTTGATAAAATTTTCAAATGCAATTTATATTTCGTTGAAGATATACTAATTCGAAAGACATCCTTCATTTTTACATAGTTGATAAACTTTTAACCAAACTGAAGTTGGATGCAAAGATTATTCTCACATAGCAACGAAAACGAGAAATAAAAACATACTTGGACAAGGTTTGATATTACAATCAACTTTCATCGTTGCATTTCCAGGGCAGGGTAATCCCCCATTTGCTGGGGCAGGATTATTGCATTCACGTGTTCTCGTCATTGTTCCATTACCACAAGTTGCTGAGCAGGCTGAAGGGGGATTCCATTGTCCCCAGTTTCCATTCACTATGACGAAATAAGAATACGATCTTAATCATTTGCAATGAAATGCATATAATGACTATGATCCAGTGGAAAATTAGTTTTAATGATATTGTCCTAGTTATCGCAACAATGTCAACAACAACAACAACAACAACAAAAACCATAGAGGAAAATCTTGCTCATTGTTTTCACTCGATTTGCAGGTCTTCGAAAAAAGCTTTCTGCAGGAAGTATCCAATGTCGACCGGAAGGAAGGGCCGATTAAAGCCCCGTAATTTACCAAGCCTAATTGCACATATCGAGAATAAAACAAACCTTTTTTATATCATTGACTTGAAATTCAGGGAGGAGAATTTTGTCAAACACCGGACCTTATTATTGATCCTCCCTATAATAGCTATAAAATCGTAAATTCATTGTTTACGAAAAACTCTAAAGTCGATGAATATCGATGAGCCTCGACCTTTTGATATCACAAGACAAATTCAGTCGCGAATTCAGTCATCATAGAATTGATTAATTCACCACAAAGCATTACAGAGCTCAATAATGGGGTGTGATAACTCCAAACCAAATGGATGATTCTTACCTGGACATGAGACAACTTGGCATGGTTTAACTTCAGTATCATCGCCAAGCCTTGAACAATTCTTTCCACCGAATGATGGTGCTGGATTGGTGCAGTTTCGCATTCTTGAAGTTGTGCCAACATCACATGTTCTTGAGCATGGTTCCCACGGTGACCATTCAGTGTAGTTGCCATCGACTGCAGCTGTTTGAAAAAGAATCACATGGATGATTATGATATGATGCTTCAAATCCAATCCAATTCAATTCATTTCGAACATAGCCACACAAGTGATTAAAAACAACGTCTACAAACAGAGCGCTGTTCTTCTAAGGTCATGCTTTGGGTATCATTGCTGACTTAGCAAGAAACCCCGAAATTTCCTCTTGAAAATGCAATTTATATGGCTAGTTCTGATGTTCAATTGAACTTCGTTGTCAATTGGGTTCATCGAAACTCTTTTCTGAAATTCCAGATTTCACCAAAATTCACCTGACCTATCATTGATAAATTATCTAACATTTGGTTTCAAGCAAAGTATGAGGCTTTCCTCGTAATTGACGTAGCGACTTGATGATGACGTAACTTCAAAACAAACAGAAATATGAGAAAGCCGTCATTCTCTTAAACAGCCCTCTGGCAACCCGATCCACTTAAATCTTCAAAACATACCATATTCCAGTCCATATACAAAATTTGCACCAGTTTTCCCAGCGCAGTGAGTATCTCCGGATGTGCACTTCAAATGGGTATCTTCGCCTGTTTTGACCGTTCCTTCTGGATTATTCGCAATACATTCACTCGACTGGCCATCCTAGTAAAAATAACGATTGCATTAGGAAAGTTTTTCCGAAATAATGAAATTAAAATTTTTCAATATTTTCATAAAGGAAATCTCTCATTGTGAAATTTCATTAGCTTGCAAAAAGACTGTTTTAAGCCTCCGTCATCTGCATCGCTTTAAACAGAAACTGTTTGAGATCAAGAAACTTCTTTGAGCAATATATAAGACGAAATGGTCCAATTATGGTAGCTGCGGAGCAAGGCTTAATTTTTCAAAGCAAACGAATCACTTCTGTTAAAATAAAGCGATCTGACAGCCTCAAGAATAGATTTCCCACCTTCAGTACAACTGACCTAAATTTTTTGCTTCATCTGTGTGATTGAGTGCATTCAAAAGTGTAAAATCTTTTCACCAGAAAAGAAAATAGCTTTGTCTTTTCGGCAGCTTGAATCTTTCGTTTTACAAATTTGCTCTCGCTTAGCGGCTGTGGTAAACTTTCAAAAAAATTCCCAAGATTTTGGGACTGTTTTAGGAGTATTTGAAATGAGACCATTTCATTGATTTCATAGCATCTTTTGTAGCCCGCCTTGCCAACTAAAAAGTACTTTTTAATTTAAACGTTCCAGGACTAATATTGTTGTTATTTGACGTGAAATCCAAATAGCCTGAATCGTTTTCCGTCAAATCAAGTAACCTTTAGTTCCAATAACCCTAGAGCCATGGAACTTCAGATATGGAATTGTTTACTTAATGAATTAAAATCAGCCGAGAATTTAAACAGCTTCAGAAATATGATCAAATATTGGGATAGCCCTATCTGTAAGTGAAGGGCCCTTCAATTCAATGATATCCTTTAAATCTTGTCCATATTATGTCTTAAATATTCAATTTATCTATTAATTTCTTCGTTTCTTAATTTATTCATTTGTAAATTCGATTTAAATTGGTTATATGTGTGTAAATATGTATAGCTATGTGAAAATCGAATGAAAATAAGTTGACAACCAAAAAATTTGCAACTTCGTACCTTGTCAAAAGTCTTAGCAACTCCAGGCCCACTGTAACATTTTCCAAATTCTTGCACTCCAAAATGCGTGTATTTCTTCTGCTTCGCTTCTTGTGCACATTTACAGACAATCTCAAGCAAGTAAACATTCCACTGATGACCAACTAATTTGGATGCATTTGCAGAAACATCAAAGAGAAGTTCAGGAAGCGGTCGTGAACCTCCCTTGTCTTGATAGCAGCCGATTCGCTTGTATGGAACCTTACCTATAAGAAGATGAAAACGATGTCGGAATTAAATCATTTTTTTGAATTTCCCTGGGGGGTCTACGCGTAAGTAAAACATTCCCTGTTACAGCAGTAACTAGCTTACAGAGCCTCGGCATAGGTTCCAAATCTAATCTAATCTAATCTAGCCTAATCTAATCTAATCTAATCTAATCTAATCTAATCTAATCTAATCTAATCTAAACATTATAGTATATACTGACCCCAGTACGGGTATTTCGTACTAATAGTTAGTAGGTTAGAACTTATTTAAAAAAATTATAATGTTCGGAAATAAGCTGGTCATCACTGCCGGATTATCAAGCGTTAATACACTGAAAAACGTTGTTATAAGTTTGGTACACCAATTTCAACACAAGGCTTTTTAACAACATCTTAGCAATCCAGCAGCTGACCAAATCTTTAAAAACATTCGTGTAAAATTAAGTGACATATTTCTTTGAATTGTAAAATTAAGTGATCTTTTTCTTCAAATTGAATGATTTGACTTCTAAAGTCATAAAACTCTTAAAACTCTTGAATTGACAGTTTTCTGACTAATACTGACGAGGAAATATCTCGACGATACAAATGCACCCACAAAATTATCAACTGCAAATAAAAACAATGCAAAAACTTACAACAGTCTTGGACTTTGCATGCTTTACTTCTTGTTCTGTCACCAACACAATCTGTACCATTATATTTTGGTTCTGGATTGGTACATGTTCTATTACTGGTCATAATACCATCACCACAGTTAGCTGAGCAAGGCGACCAAGGTGACCAATCCGAAAATCCTCCATTCTCTGAAACCAAAAGAAAGTAACATTGATTTCTGTTTGATAATGTTCAAGCCTGGTTTGCGTTAAATCGTAATTCATCACCGATGATAGTCTTAGAGCTTAGAGTAGCGCCGATCATCGCCGATGCTGCAAGACAATGATCACCGATGAGTTAAGATTCAAGGAAAACCAGGCTTAAAACAATTTTTCAACTTCAAATGTAACAACTTCTTTTACCGTAAAAGCTCTGTTAAGCTCCCTAGCGGCTTACTCAACTTTGGACACACCAGTGGGGGGGGGGCATTAAAAGAGAGGGGACCTATCAGAGAGGGGGACTCATTCACAATGACAAGAACACATGAGATACCTTTTCCGTTTCCCATCCCATACTTTAAAGGTTCAACATACAATATCAACGACTCATTAACAAATGTTAAAGACAAATTTTACAATTTTACTCACGTGGACAAGGCTGTTCATTGCATGCCATTGATTCAGACGGAGGTCCAAGTTCAGAACAATTCTTTCCATTATGCTGAGGTGTTGGATTTGTGCAATAACGATTTCGTTGTTTTATTCCTCCTCCGCAAGTCAATGTGCATTCCTCCCATTCTGTCCATTCAGTATATCCACCGTCAACTGCAAAGAAATATTTCAGGTTATGAATTTCGAAAATGGATCACGCAAAAATAGAAATAACTGATTGACGGTTCTTCGAAAAATATCACCAAGGATTATTTCTCAGACGTAACTAGCTTCCAAGAATTCTAGTTTTTCTGAATGTGCACTAATTTGATGAAGTCTCACTAGACTTTGCAGTGATAGATATAAAAGTTTTACAGCATTTCTAAAAAAGGAACTGAAAATAATCGCACGTTTCTTACTTGCTCACACTTTAACATTAAGTGCATCAAAAGTTTGCTAAAAAGCATAAATTGTCCCATTCTTAAAGCTGTTTAACAAAAGATGAACGAGAGAAGATCGCTACTGAATGTCATGAGGCAGAGAAAACGTGCCTGTTATAGACGTCTGGTAAGAATTGACAGCTACAGGGACCACTCCAAGAAGGAAAGCTCAACGGCAAGAGGGGAAGAGGCATGACAAGATCAAACTCGTTTGGCAGCATCAAGGCATGGACTCGAATGAACTATGCTGAAGTCATAAAGAAGGCACAAAATAGGGAGGGCTGGGCATCCATAACTGCCAACCTGATGAGAGCAAAAGCCAGAGCAAAAAGCATCTGATCTGACGACCACAACGGTACCTCAAGTCAAACTTGGCACCTAAAAAGCGCTGCTTTCTTGAGTAAAGTAAGAAAGCATAGAAAACTTACAAAACCAGATAAACCTACAAAAGTATGCAGTAAAGAACACCATGTGCCAATCGAGTAAAACTTACTTGGGCAAGGCTGTTCGCTGCATGATGCTGTTTCCTCTGCTGATCCATTGCACCCTTGTCCTCCGAATTTTGGTTCAGGACTATCACAAGCTCTTGTGCGATTTGTCATTCCTGTGCCACATGATTTAGAACATGCACTCCATGGAGACCAACTGCCCCAGTTTCCATTTACTATAGAAATAATTTGTAAGATAATCAGTAGGAATTACAAAACATTCCACGATTTCGAATACAATTAGGCAGACGCAGCGTGAAGATAAATTGATCAGTAAAAATGTAAAAATGTGACGAAAATCCTGTTGGGACCAGATCAGATGATGACAAAAGAGGCAAAGATATCACGTTTTCCCTAAAAAAAAACAAATGAAATGCTGTTACCTTGAAAGCTACGATTTTCGTTTTTATTGCAAGGAATATGACTGGCCTCTGCGCCTTTCAAAGTAGGTTAGTTAACTCGTTACAAAATTTACTTTTTTGAAAAATAAAGAAAGTAAAAATCTATGAACAAACGTAGGACTAACTTGCGTCGCCAATTTTACTCTCGGGATCTTTTCACAAAATTGGCAGATTTTGGTAATTATGGCTTTGATAATAGTGGCTCCAGTAGATCTTAGCTATGAATGCACAATTTTGGAGTTAAAGTTCCTTCTGAAACTTCAGAGATCTGGAAGTCAAATTTGCCATGCCAGCTGTAGGACAAAGACTTCTTAAGTCTTTGTGATGCGGTGTCTTATTATATACCTTATGTTACGGAGTAGCATATTTCATAACAGACTGTAACAAATTAAAAGCTATGAGCCTTACGAAGCAACCGAGTATAAAGAACAACGTTCATAAAAGTAAGATTCCCTCACTTGGACATTCTATCACTTTGCAACTCTGACTGTCTTTTTTACTGCAGGTGCAAACTTTGCCACCAAACTGTGGTTCAGTACAATTTCGCATCCTTGTCTTATTTCCAGTACCGCACGTGACAGAGCATGCGCTCCAAGATCCCCAACTTAGGCAATGACCATCAACTGCAGAGAATAAGGCAATTTTACATGAAAATTGTAGAATGAGTCTCATCGAATCCTTGGTAGAGACAGCTAAGGTAGTCAAAAGCATGTAGTCATGTATGAACCACGGATAACATAGGAGGGCTATGAAATCAGAAATGCAAGAAAAATAGGCATGACTTAGATTAAGAGGTAGCAATGATAGGCATCTACCTACGCTAGGATTTGCTTCCTACCACTTAGGAAGAAACGGAACGCCCATAGATTAAATAGTCTCGAAGAATACTACAATCTTCTACAAAACCTCTTGTCACAAACCGAGCTTTTCAATATCTAACCTGAAATATTTGTCAAAAAGTTGTCTGAAAAATTTGTCTCTTATACTTTTCTTAATTTCATATAAAGGATTTTGGTAAAGCTTGCAGGATTTTTACCTGTGTACCAGAACCTCTTAAAAAGATTTTATTGGAGAGTCTGGTACCTAGGGCACAGTATTCTACGCTAGTATATTTACTGGATTTGGCAAGGCGATAGGATACAAACATCTAAAATGCATCTTATCAAGCTATCACAAACAAATTGTTCATAAAGTTTTCAAATGGATGAAGGAATCAGAATTATTCATTAGATTATATAATTGTGTCAAAGCAATACAATATCGAAAGCTAAAACTTAAACTCTTGGATAAACTCTGCCATTACCTCTTAAAAAATATGTCGGTCATATCAAATTAACTCGTAATTTACCTGGACAATTGCCAGCATCGCATGTTGAAACTTGTTGGAAAGATTTAGGATCATCACATGGCTTGCCACCATGTTGTGGTGCAGGGTTATCACAGGCCCGTGTACGGGTCACGGTACCATTACCACAAGATACTGAGCATTCTGACCAAGGTGACCAAGCTCCCCATTCACCATCAACTGAAATGGAATAAACATTATTTGATTTCTAACGAAAAATTGTTAGTTTCACAAATTAGGTTTCTTTACCAAGCCTGAGCAGCCCTCTAACCAAGAAAATTCCCCGGCCAGCATGCACCGGATCATTCGAACAACAGAGTAGATGTTACAAAGGTAGATGAGGTGATTACGGTAACCAGTACAGTACATACCTGGACAAGGATTGCTGTTACATGGCTCTGTAGACTGCTCAGGTCCGAGATTTGAACAGTCTTTACCACCAAAGCTTGGTCTAGGATTAGTGCATGTCCTTTGCCTTTGTTTAACACCTCCACCACAAACAGCAGAGCAATTGCTCCAAGCAGACCATTCAGTGTAATTGCCATCTGTTACTGTGACTGTGATGAGAAACAGGAGGTGTCAGTTTCATTGCTATTGGTGAAACGATGATTTGGTGCCTTCTCATGAAAATTAAGAACAATTTACAAATAAAATATTACTGGATAGAAGTCACATTCCAGTGAATTCTGACCCTTGTTTCTTGCAGTTCAAAGAATCATAGGCACTTCATAATCACGAATTTCTTCATTCATGATAGGAATACTATGCTTTTTAGCCAAGAGAAAGCTAATTTGTTAGGAGCCTATCAAAGGAAAATATTTAAAGATGATAGATAACTGAATAGACTAATTACGATGAGTCCCAGTAATCGCTATTGAAAACGAGACTATTACACCAAACAGAGACCGCTCATACTGGGACTCATAATATTACGGCAATTTTTATGAACTGACTTTGTTGCATTTTTGAACGCCCTTTGGAACGAGGCTGTTTGCGAATTCGATTGATTCATGTCGACCAACGGAAACTCGAAGCTCAAGGCATAGTTTCAAGAACTTAGCCTGACAGAACAAAGTCTTACGATTACGAATACCATGAAAATAGTTAGTGAAAATGTCAAACCATGTAAATAGGTATCAATTCTTTGCTTTCGTTAAGTTTTCTTTTATTTTCTTTTATTCTTTTATTTTTTATTTGAAAAATACGAGTGTTTGTGTTGGTGTTTTTGCCTAGGCCCTTATCGAAACATGGCAGCTGTCATCATTTCAAAATAATGGCGTTTGATTATGAGTCAAAGTTAGGAGCGTCTGGCAGTCTTTCAATAGCGATAACTACGGCCATATAATCAGTCTAGGTAACTGAACTCCTATTAACTGAGTTCTTGACTTGGTAGCAAAAAACAAATTAAGTATTCTAGACTTTCACATTAGATATCAAGTGGGATTTGCGATAACACAAAATTGCTCAATCAAAACTTTTCATTTGTTTCTATTCGCAGGTGTTTTCACGCAACATCTCAATTGATACAGACTAAGATTTAAAAAAGGGCTCACCGGCAAGTTTCAAGCAATCAATTTGCTGAGAAGCACGAAAACACCGTTTTACAGTCTTCATGTAGTCATTCCTTCAGCCATCATGGCTTACGCTCAAATACAAATATATTCAGATCAATACTTACCATCTTCGAGACCATAAACATAATTAGCTCCTTGCTTGCCAGCACATACCAAACTATTATTAATACAAGTTTCAAATTTCTCCATAGGAGCAGCCAGTGTATTTGTTGATTCTTTAGGAACAGTGCTGATGCACTTCACATCTTTACCATCCATCATATACGTTTCTTTACTTCGCGGCCCACTCCAGCACTCTGCAAAATTCTGAATACCAAAATATGCATATTTCTTCTCTCTTGCTGCCTTTGCGCAGGCACATATCACATCGGGGAGGAATTCCTCCCAGCTCTCTGATCTTCGTTTGGCTTCATCACTGAACAACATTTCCGATAAGGGTCTCTCCTTTCCGCCTTTGTCAGCAAAGCAACCAATGTCTTTGTACGGAATATCACCTTTGCAGAACAAGAAAGCCTTGTCAGTACGAGCTCATTTTAAAATTTAAATTGTAAATCGTGGCTTATATCAGGATCAATAAATCACATTTAAAGATATTTTCTAGTTTCTTTTGGAAATTCCACAATACCCTAAAAGCATGAAATCGAACTTGTGAAGATGGTCTGACAAACGAACGGAAAAGATAGGAAACTCTCTACTTGAAGAAGAGTTTCCAATTATGACGAAACAAACTTTTGTAAGCACAAGAAGCTAGACTCAAGACATTGTTCCAGTTATCGCAACAACATCAACAATAACAATTACAACAACAACGACATTTTCTATTTCCCTTAAACTGGGACTTATGGACTTTCATATAAATATTTGCAACGGAAATGAATAGATCTATGTGTGCTCTGTGGAACGATTATTCGGTACTCGAGAGTAATTCTTTATATTTGAGATCTTTATTTGAGATTGGCCCCTTGGAAATCAGCATCTGTTGAAGGCAACTCTCCTTAAAAACGTTTATTACGAAAATATTACTAAGAATCAAGTCCGAAGAAAGAAACTCAATCAGAAGAGATAAATTAAGATGTCACTACTCACAGCATTCTCCCAGTTTGCAGAATTTCTTCTGATTCGTATCACCAACACATTCCAATCCTTTGAACTTCGGTTGTGGATTATTACATGATCTGTTTCGTATTTGGAAACCATCTCCACAGGATTTTGAACATGTTGACCATGGACTCCATTCAGAGAAATTGCCATTTACTGAAAACGAAAACACTCCATGAATGAAGGGCCTAATCTTAACAGGTAGACGTTAATGGCCAACAAACACGAAACAATTTTTTTCAAAACGTTGCTTTTCACTCTACCATGTCAGGTGTTAAAAACGTCTATCAGACTTGCAACAAAAATAAATAGCAATTCTTAAATTCTCAACATTACTGATGGCAAAGATCAAATTGCACAAGCAATGAAACAGCCTGGGGCGAATGATTGAAAGACTATATAATACCCCATTCACAATGGCAAGCTAAACCAGCTTAAACAAAACCAGGTTATCGAATTGAGCTTTCTAATTGGTCAGTCCAACAAATCGAAATCATTTGGTTGGCTGAAATTTAACCTCACTTAGATAAAGCAGGTTTCGCTTGCCAGTGTGTGATCGGGGTATAAGGGCGTCTTATCAACTCTGATTCTGGGCCATGCTCCTTGAACGGAAGTTTAATTTATCAGTGAGAAGAGACATTGTTTGCCTCTAATTTCATAACATTTTTCAAAGTCTGGCAATAAAATGTATCGAAACATACGACAACAAATAAGTTGGCGTTTCCCTTAATAACAGAAAAGGTACTGCATAGAATGTTGATACTGTCTATTCTAATTTCTTCACAGCTGCTTTACCAAGGAAGTTATTTCAAAGTCTTGTTATACTGTGCTTTAGGCTGTTTAAAATCACCCTCTCAAGAAAATAGCCTCGTACGTACTTGGGCAATGTGACAAGAAGCAATGTTCATTTTCCGTATCATCACCAAGTCCTTGTTCGAGACATGATTTTCCACCATTAGCAGGCGAAGGATTGCTACAACTTCGAGATCTTGTTCTTGTTCCATTTCCACACGACTTATCACAGGCTGTCCATGGTGTCCATGATGTATAATTACCATCAACTGGAAAAGAAATAACGGACTCAGTACATGTCGTAGCATGAGTGGTGGGACACTAGTAAATTAGATAAGGTTAATTTAGCTTCTTTACCTACCTTGAAATGCCATAAGATTCTCTTCCTTGACATTGGCAGCCTTTCTCAGCCATAGTTCTTGCCTGGAACTGAAGAGCTCTATCACATGTGCTTTCAAATGTTTGGGCCTAAATTGAACTTTGTCATCTCCTGCGCATTGCAGTGCCTACGCAGTGGTCTTTCAATTTCGAGACCACTGCGTAGGCACAGCAATGCGCAGGAGATGACAAAGTTCAATTTAGGCCCAAACATTTTGAAAGCACATGTGATAGAGCTCTTCAGTTCCAGGCAAGAACTTTGGCTGAGAAAGGCTGCCAATGTCAAGGAAGAGAATCTTATGGCATTTCATGGTAGGTAAAGAAGCTAAATTAACCTTATCTAATTTACTAGTTTCCCACCACTCATGGTCGTAGTTTCACTTTTAGGCTGAACTGATATCATTACAACTATGACTCATTTCTATGCACTTCAGAAACGGATTAGCGCCGTACTGATTCAATATGGCGTAAATTCTTTGGCCTAGATCATCTGCTATTTTTCTCAAACCATCGATCCTAAGATGCCACAAAAAGCCATTTTCTAGAAACTCTGTACCGTAAAACTTGCTATCAGAATGCTTCTTTAAGCCATAATTGCAAAAGATGTCTTCCTGTAAGCCTTATTCTGATAAGCACAACAGAGCAACAGATCTCGAAATTAGGGAGCACTTGATGATTTATTCCTGGGGCCTTAAACTGTTGATTCATCATTTCAAAAAGTTTATCTATTGAAACACTTCCTTATCTCAGATTGGTCGATGACGTCATTTTACGCAGTTTCTGCTTTGTCGATTAGCGCATAACACAGGGGACAAACTTTGCTACCGATCTAATTCAAAAGCAAACGTGACAAGAAAATGCCTAACTTTTGAATATCAATGATATTTACCTGGGCATCCCGCAAGCAAGCATGATTTAGCTTCTTCCCCGCTGCCTGGGCATATTTCTCCCCCATTTGCAGGCTTGGGGCACCCGCACTCTCTTGTTCTGTTCCTTGCTCCTTGTCCACATGTTTTCGAGCATAAACTCCAAGGTGCCCATTCACACCAGTTGCCATTTTCTAAAAGAAAAGAGAATTAACTTAAACAATTTAAATTTGCAAACGTTAGCTCTTGATGGTGAGAGCACAGGGAGCCCCCTTCAAAAAATAGCGAAAGCCAGACAAAACGTCCTTTGCCAGTGAGACACATCAAGCGCGGTACCTGCGAAGGAGCGATGCGGAATGAACGGAATGCGAACGCTGTGGACAGAGCGCTCCATTTTTGCGCTCACCACAGGGTATTACTGCATGTGGCAATGCATAACAATACTTTTTAGATCAAACCAGTTTCGCCAAAACGGTTCTTAGTCCTCAACCACTGAGTTATATTCATTAAGTCCTTTTACGAGATTTTTCCGATTCATATATGTTGTTTCTTACTTGAATGTGAAAGCATAGGTTCCAAATTTTTAAAAAGCTCGATGTAAAAGTATATGGAACATTTTATTACATTTAATGGCTTCAAAGAGACAATAACTACTTCACTATAATTCTACGGCTAGACTTTTCTGGAATATTTCTTAAAGTATTTCATTAGAAAATCATTAGAATAGTAGTTTAAAGTATTCAGGATATTTACAGGTAAATTCCAGTTATTCGCAGAAGGTGTAAAAAGTAAACTCACGAGCGCAAGGTCCATTATTGCAGAATCTCTCCTCTGTGTCATCGCCCATGTTCTGTTCCAAACAGTTCTTACCACCATGTGCAGGACGGGGGTTTGTGCATGCTCTCTGTCTGATCTGTGATCCATTTCCACAAGAAACTGAGCAGCGGCTGAATTCTCCCCAGTCTGTATAATTACCATCAACTAAAGAGAGAAGAGAGCCCTATAAATCAGTCCTCGGTCCACTTTATCTTTTACGTCGTATTTAGAAAAATCATGATTGAGCATGGGGGAAGCTAGATCTGTGAAGGAAAGCTCAAGATTTTGAGGGACTTTGGGCTTAAATGGCGGATACTTAGTAAACTTTTTGCGGGCTAACAAAATTAGAGAGCAACACATTACCTACCCAAAACTTAAGATTCATCGTGCAACAATCCAAAAAGTAGCTATCTATATAAACGTGCTATACATTTAATTCAACACCCTAAAGATTTCTTTCTTAAGCTAGGTGATAAATTTGCATCTCTCAAAGAGCATCCTCCGCATAGGGTTTATAAATCGAAGTATAAGGCATTATTATCATGAACATGGAATCATCCCTACAATCAACAGCTGATCGCAAAGGTCTCGAATACTTTGCAACGCTTGCTAGAATAAGTGTAAATTTGCAACTCGTGCATTGTCAGTATATATCTGCTCTTTTCCACATTATCTGACTGCAATTGCAAGCTATAAGAGGCATACCTGGGCAGGGTGCCAAGTGACATTCCTGTTCCTCCTGTAATTGTCCTGTACAATTTCTTCCACCGTTCGAAGGCCTTGGAGAATCACATAATCTGTGTCGGAATATTTTACCCTCTCCACATTTCACAGAACACTCTGTCCAATTTGACCATTCACTTAAACCTCCATCAACTGCAAAGAAAGTTATATATGAATAAACTAAGTTTTCAAGCACTTTTGAGTTTGAGTGAGTTCTTAGTGAAACTGACTTATAAAATAAACTTGATTTCTTTGCATTGTAACAAAATATAATAGCGGGGAAAATCTCATGCTTTAATAGACCTTATAGCTATTTTGCAAAAGAGTCTCGATCGAGCGACATTTCCATACATTCTTAGACTAGTTCGATCGATTGGCGTTTAGATTCTGCAGACTTTTACAAAAATATATCAAAATATTACTTGATCCAGATTCTTCGTAGCTAAGGTAACAAGTCTATTATGTAGCAACTTTTCTTTACATGCACTGAGATCTTAATCCACACAAACTTCGTGCATATTATCATATATTTCATGTTTCATATTTCATATTTAATTCTTTTAATTCTAGTGCAATGATTCCAGCTCCTTCGTTGAAGGCCTAGACTAGACTTATGAAGATGAGTCTCTTGTTTACCTGTGCTTTTTGACTTGATGGTGGCGCTTCAGTCAACAGAGACTCATAATATTGCTCTGAAAAACCTGGCCCTATTTAGGCCTAAACTTCGCGATTTCTGAAGTACCAATCAGATTGCAAGATTTGGCAAAGAGCAATGAGCATCGAATTTTCAATTCGAATGATGCAATTGACTAGATTTTGAATGAAGTTGCAGCGGCAGGTAGCTTAAGAATTCTCTGATATGTTTTGGTCTCAAAGATATGGGAAATTTTTCGAAATGAAAATTATGGGAAACGAAACGATAGATTAATGGCCATACTCAAATCGAGAGTGCCAGCTACGCAAGACCACTCAATAAACTCTCAACCAGACAGCAGAACTGTGATCGTTCAAATCAGTTTCCTAGTCCTCGCTGCTCAATTTTCCAAACAACTGACAAACCATCTTGACAGTCCCGGTAATAAAATTCGACGGAGTCGGTTGAACAAGATCAACAGCAAGAGACAAAATACCTGGACATTTCGTGAGTTCGCATGGTGCTACCTGGTCTGGATCTCCAAGTCGGCTGCAATCTTTGCCTCCAAATGCTGGTGCTGGATTGGTGCAAGATCGATACCTTGATTTCATTCCTGGACCACAAGTGGTACTGCACTCTGTCCAACTTGCCCATTCTGTGTAGTTGCCATCTATTGCTGTTACTGCAAGGAAAGAAAATACCATTTTCTTTTGATATGATTTAACAGGAAAAGTTTACTTTCCTACGCAGAGGTTCTTTCCCGCTCCACTCTACTATTCTACTGTGTAGTGAGGTTCCTTGAGGAACCTCTGCATTGGAGAGTAGGGAAAGCTTAATAAACAAAAAAACAAATTTTGCGTCATTTCACCAGCAGAGTTCTAAGTCCTAGACTAATGAAAGCTTTTTGGCTGAAAAATTTTTATCAGCAACTTCTCCTCTATAATTGAGAACATGACAAAATCAGACAAAATCATTTTAGGAAAAATTGAAGGAGGAATACGGTGAATACCACCAAAGAGTAAGTTAAAAAGAACCTTACCATTAGTCAATCCATATACGTAATTCGCTTTCTCTTGCCCAACACAAAACAAGTTCGGTGATTTGCATGCTTCAAATTTTCCCTGTGATGGCGATCCTCCTCGTCCAACACACGAACTAGACTTCCCATCTTTCATATACGTTTCGTCAACATTAGGCCCAGATAAACATTGAGACAAAGACTGTATTGAGAAATGTGTGTATTGTTTCTGGAATGCTGCGTTGGCGCACATACATATAACCTCTTCCATGTAATCATCCCATTTCACCAGATCGAGGTTACTCTTGTCGTCAAACATCAGCTCAGGTAACGGTTTCTGTATTGATAGTTTCGTCGTGTCGGCGTAACAACCGATGTCTCTATAAGGGATTTTGCCTAAAAGAGAAATAATCATAAATAGATATTGTCATATGATTGATAGGAAAACTGGTACTTTTTCAGGCTACGGGACATCAAAATTATCAAGTTTTTTTCGGGTAATTTGCCGTGCCCTGACTCAAGTTAGCCCTACTACATAAAACTCCAAAATACAAAGCAAACTTTACAGAAAACAGGCATTTTTTGGTTCCAACGCAAACGCATCACATTTATGTCAGAAATGATGAAAATAAGTATGGTCCTCAATTGACTCAGAATTTGCTTTCTTGCCATGACTCCAAGAAACAAGACGTGACCAACTTATCCGATTGGCGAAGTATCTGTTCTTGAAGAACTGTTAACTTTAGCACTTCTATTCGACTGACAGAATCGCTGCTGCAGATGCACACTTGGCTCAAGAGGAGAGATTGTAGAGTCTTCAGAGTTTTCTTGATGATAAACCGGAGTATCTTGGCTTCTGATATTGCACGGTATTATTAGGACTCAGTAGTGTGAACTTGTTCACGTCATGTGATCAATCTCTTGATAAAACATCTTTTCATTTCTCTAACATATTTCGTACCATGCAAAGTAGTCCCATGAGTGCAAATACGAAGTATACAAGTGCAGAAGTTTGCGAATAATAGTAGCATAACATGAAAACTTCCCAAGGGTATGGTCACATGACTTGAAAAGGATAAAACAATCTTAAGGTTTATTCACTAACACAAAGTGGCTGAAAAATCAGATACTTGCATTAAAAGTTTGATCACAAATGCAAAACTAAATCTGTATCAAGTATCAAGCAGTTACTTACAGCATGGCCCAAGATTGCATGGTTTATTCTCAGTGTCATTTCCTTTGCAGAACTGACCCCCGTATTGTGGTAAGGGGTTATCACACTTTCTGGAACGGTGTGTCTGTCCTTGTCCACATGTCTTTGAACAAATACTCCAGGGGGTCCATTGGCTGAAATTTCCATCAACTAGAACAAAATTGAGATGCCTTTAATAAAGTTACGATAAATACAAGGAGAGTGGTGCTGAAGGTTACAGAAATTCTGTGTGTCCTGCAATATTTTCGTATCTTCCATTAACTACAGCGAATAGCGATAAATAGCATCAGTTTCGCGAATAGCGACAAATGACATAAGTTTCAAAAATTGTACTTTGACGATTCAAAAATTGTTCTCTGAACTGAAAGTCAAAGTAAAATTCAGTCCTTAAGCATTTCATTTTCATTTTCAATTTTTTAGGCACGGTAGCCCCTCAGTTAGAGAAAACTACTTTACAGGGGGCCATGCTAAGTTCAAATTTTTGGGCACATGTCCCAAAGTACAGGCAGAGCATCAAACTCACTCTGTAGACGAGACTGAAGTATGATGGCTTTAAAACGCTAGTTAAACATTGTAAAAACATTTTAAACCTAAATTCCAAATGAACAACACAAATAAACACTAAGACTCTTACTTGGACAATTCGTGATGTTGCAAGACTGCGATTCAATAGCTGGTCCAAGTGATGAACAATTTTTGCCACCGTCTCGAGGTGGAGGGTTGTTACATTTTCTTGTCTTGATTTGTTGACCAATTCCACAAGTATGATCACAGGGTGACCACTCACTCCAATCTGAATAATTTCCATTTTCTGAAATATATATCAGTGACCATCATTGGAAATCAATAACGCCATACAGATAACTTTTAAAATAAACATACATCCCTTCACAACTGGAACAATTTGATATCCGCCTTGATGGATTCATTAATGCTCTAAACATATTTTATAATTTGTTAAAAGCTTCAATTTTTTTTAAAGTAACAGATATATAGGGAGAAACGCAGGCCATTATTTTTTATCTAGATACAAACTAAGTAAACCAAAAGCCAACGAAAATAAAACACTTTAACGCCTTTAAACAAATCTACTTTCCAATAAAAATCAAGCCACACGAACACTAAAAACCACCCTTTGAGATTTAGAAGTAGAAATGTTAAAGTTTTCGACTATACTGAAAGTAAGGAAACTAAAAGCTAAGCTAAATTCAAATGTTTTCAATTTCGTTGGATCGACCAACGATTAAGCTTATGTTCAGATAATAGTTTAATTTGGGCTCATTTGGCTTGCAGGAGTGAGCAGGGTATAAGTAGATTCTATTTTGCCTTAGCTTAGCTGTAAACCTCACACGTATCGAAACTCTCGAAACGTTCATTAATCATGGCCTAGTCTAATACTTTACAACATTACAACTGGATGTGTCTCAATTAATTGGAAATGTCGATTTAACTACTATATTGGATTGCTTTCTCTGGACTGACCCTCAAGATGATGTTCGTCGTGGTTCCTATTACTGTTGACTTGTGCTTTGTAGGCTGTCCTCGTTTGCGGTTTTGTGATTTTTCTTGCAGTTGAATCACAAAACTGCAAATGAGGACAGCCTCACTTGTACAGAAAAACTGAATTAGGCCATTGCCAACTTGAATCAACGAGTTGAGCCGAGGAAGGGATGCAGAGGAAAGCCATTCAAGGCAGGAAGAAACGTATACACTTTATTTGAAATTATTTCGCTTCCTTTCACCGAAAAAGATATGAAGATGAATTTCGCTTCATCTTCATAGGTATGAAAATGAAGCGTGAAGTCAATACCAATACTTACGAGCACATGGCGCAGTTCCACAGTCTTTGCTTTCAGAAGCCGGTCCAATTTCTGAACAATCTTTGCCACCCTGTGCTGGGCTTGGATTCGTACAAGTTCTGCTACGAGATTTATATCCTCCTCCGCACGTCCGAGAGCAAGGTCCCCAGTCAGTCCAGTTTGTGTAGTTACCATTGATTGCTAAAAATTGGAAAGATGCGTCTGTGATGATGTGAAACATAGTTTTGGTGATGTAATCTCTTAGAGGATAATGGACTTGAGGAATTCAAGTGAAATTGCATGATAACAGCATTGTAAAAATGCAAATAATTTTCAGACTTTCAACTCTCAGATTTCAGATTTTAAAATTATTTTTTCTAAATCTGCAAAAATAAAGACATTACAGGAAATGCTCCGTGATTTGCAGGAAGTATGGGCCCAGATTTTCACTAATACACCATTCACACTGGCAAACTAAACCAGCTTTATCTAAGCGAGGTTAAATTTCTGCCAGTCAAATGCATTCGATTTGTTGGACTGACCAATTAGAAGCTCCATTCGATAACCTGGTTTAGTTTAAACTGGTTCTGCTTGCCAGTGTGAATAGGGTATCAGTTTATGAAATCATAATCCAAGCGTTCTTAAAAGCTTGCGGAATCTAGTATCAAGGTTTTCGGTTCAAGGTTATAAAGAATACCTTCACAAGAAAGAAATAAGCGTAACATCGAAAAGTGCTTCGAAAATCACATACGACACTTACGACATTCGAATCCAGCGTAACATTGTTGAATATCAGTAGAAGGCCCCGAGCATTCTGATCCACCATACATAGCAGGGGGGTCATCATCTTCTCTATGACGTATTTGAACTCCTTCGCCGCAGGTAGCACTGCAACGGCTCCATTGACTCCATTCAGACCAAGAACAATTTACTAGAAATAGATTAATTTATAGAATTGATTCGTACAGGTGAGAATGGTAGTTTAATTTAAAAATTTTCGCCTGTAGGTTCTAATTTCTATTTCACTAAGTTACGTTCTTAAATCTGGGCGTTTAACCACCTGATAAATAGAAAAGAATCAGTTTTATCGAGAATAACAAAGAAGACTCTAGGTGCAGGTACAGCAGGCAAAAAGGAGAAATGTTCTATTTACCTGGACAGGGTTCATTTTCACATATCTCTGACTGCACCTTCTGTCCTGGGCATCCAAGTGCACCATTTGCAGGTGCAGGATTATTGCATTCCCTTCCTCTTTGCCTGATGCCTTCTCCGCATGACACTGAGCACTCTGTCCAGTTGGACCATTTGCCCCAATTAGCTGGAACTAGAAAATATCATGTGTTAACGGGATGAGTCAATACAAAGGCCCGGTCATACTAGGGGATGGACTTGTCCAAGCCACATCTCTTTCTTTCTTTCTTCTTTCATTTATCAGTCGACTGAGATAAAAAGTGCTGCGGGGGAATGGAGAATGAAATAGAGAAGGAGAAGGAGAGAGGAAACTTTCCTCTCTCCTCTTCTCCTCCGCAACTCCTTCTCCACTCCCCCGCAGCGCTATTTACTTTCCGCGCTTCCATCTCAGTCGACAGATAAAGGAAAGTGACACTTGGATAACTCCAACTAGGGGGAAGACCTCTTCATTTCCCTAAGAGAACAGTACTTGCTAAGCGTGCTCAAGTCATTGTTATCCAGCTTTGAGCTGCTCGCGACAAGTCGTCAATTCCTTTCTTCCTGGACGACTTGGGCAAGTCCAGGTAAATATATTAATAAAGTAAACCCACAACTAGTAAGAGTTTATTAGCTCTGAAATTATTTACCTTCACATGCCATTTTGCTGCATGGTCTGGTTTCAACTGGTTCTCCGATGTGAGAACAATTCCTTCCACCAAACGACTGCTTTGGATTGGTGCATTCCCTAACACGTGACTGCTGTCCTTCTCCACATGTAGCTGAGCATTCACTCCACTCGCTCCACTGTGTGTAATTTCCTTCAATTGCAGTCACTGTGGAAAAAGGAATGACGTGTTATGATTCTTCTTACATAAGGCATCGAAACCTTCCAAACATTCCAAATGTAAAAATTTTAGCACTCTTAAAATCTCTCAAATAAGTTCCTCGTCAAAATGTCAATTTCGGCTCTTGAAAATTCTTCGCAAATCATCAACTTCCAACGAAATGGCTGCGAACTTTTTCAAAAATCAACAGTCCTCAATACTTGGGCCTTTTAAGTCATACAAGAACCCTTAAAAACTGCTTTCATATGCATAGTGTAAATAACAAATAATTAACGTAAAAGGCTTTCGAATGTTGCTATAGATATTTCAATCTTTACCACTGACCCTAGGGGCTAGTGGATCATGGTCTGTGAAAATGTCAAAAGCATTTGCTAACAGCAAGAAAAAATAAGGCAGTTCTCAGAAGAGCATTCTAGATACTTCTTAACATCAACCATTAACACACCAGTAAGCTCAACAGAACCAAATCCTGAATAATGTCTTCTAACATTTCCACGTCGAATCGCCAGATCGGATGGAAACTGAAAGCTCTACACTGCAGGGATGATTGAAACGAATTTTTCGACGTACCAAATTTTTGCCTAGGTATTTTAAGTGATATTCTGCGGTTCTAAACTACTTTCAACAGCCACGAAACAGCACTATACCTGGCTTGGTGAGTGAACTTTTCAAATTCATTGCAAGATGGTAAGAATTTCAAGTTGCGTCATCTTTAGTAAATTTGTCTGTCGCACTGACTGTAGGGTTTGTGTTAGTGAAGATTTCAGTAAAAATGTTTGTCATGTAATAGAATTGCCTCCTACTCAACATCAAAAAGAAAATACTTCGATGCCTTTTCGTGAGTTCCATTTCCAGCTCTCTTCATAAAAGTGAATGACCTGAGATATATAGCGCTTGTCTAAAAATAGGGCAAAGAAACGCCTAATCCCTGCATTGTTTTCTTTTGCGTTGCTTTCTTTCACCACGAGCTGGATTACCAAATACAATAGGCTATCTTTAAACCTATGCGATCTCATTTTTCAACTCAGGTTATTCACTTTAAGAAAACCACTCGAAGGAAGGTCAACTGGCAAACATAAAATATATTTCTGCTTCACAAAGACCCTAAAAGTGTTCTCAAGCTTTTTAATAACAGTGCCGTTAATGCAGCTTCGATAGGTATTATGATATAAGAGACTGGAATTTACTTACCATTCTCTAAACCATATACAAAGTTCGTCAGTTCTTGCCCAATGCATGTTGTAGATGGTTGTTTGCATCTGTTAAAATCAGTATCAATGCATCCAACCCATGGTTTGCTTTCAGGCCTAAATTTGAGCTGCTTCTCTTCGCCTTGCTTGTCATATGTGCTCTTAACTTGCGGTCCTGATAAACATTCTCCAAACTCCTGAATACCAAAGTGGGTGTATTTCTTATCTTTAGTTGCATGTGCACATCTGCATAGAAAATCCAAATGAATATTTGAATAAATTAGGAAGAAAAGCGTTAGAGGCAAACGGTTTATTAAAACTATAATTTCGTTCCCCCCCCCCCCTTCCTCTCCCCGTGAACGGCATTGAAAACATCTATCTAATAGATGTGAGGGGCATATAAATGATTTAAAACACAGAAAAAGCATCTATTCAACAGATGTGAGAAGTGCACACAGAATTTGAAACACCGTAAAACATCATATTTTGTTTAGCAACGAATGCAGCAGAATGTGCTAAGAGTATCACATATGATTGGCTAATCACATCGCCTGGCCTAGGCCATGTTCAACCATGTCGATTCCTTAGGAAGTTATTAACGTTCAAGTAGAGGTAGGTAGGTAGGTAGGCAGGCAGGTAGGTAGGTAGGTAGGTAGGTAGGCATTTATATTTAACGTGGCTAGCCTGCGAAAGTCTGAGAGACTTATTTCCAGCAGGGGCCACGGATGTTTTACCATCAGTCCGCCGCAGCTACCCGCCACAGCTACCAGATTTCCCTCACATGGCTCTGGTCGACCCGGGCTAGAGTTACGGACAGCGACCAAGCTGTCCAGCGCGGGATTTGAACCTACGGCCGTTCTGACCTTTGGCTTACGAGTCAGACGCCTTAACCACTCGGCCACGCACCCCTTGATATGATGCTGCACTTACCTGCATATAAGATCAGCAACGTAAGAGTCAAAGCCTTGTCCATGAACAGGTATACCACTGTATACAGCATCTTGAGGATCTCGATCCGTGAATAACAATTCTGGCAAGGGACGTGGCTTTGTTCCACTGTCTCTATAACAACCAATGTCTTTATATGCAATGTCACCTTTCAAGAACAAGAATGAGATAAGAGAGATGAATATTCGTTTCAATTCTCATTAATTAAAAGGCATAAGATGCAGTTCCAATACAATCATAATCTGGCACACCAAAAGAACACTCAAAGCCTGATGTGGATAGCATGGAAAGTACAAATCTGGTTGAATGAATGGTACAAGCTTACTCGTAAATACAGTAAGGTCCTGCGTTTAAGAAACAAATTTTTCACACCTTAGTCTACAAAGTTTCTTATATCTATCGTACTTTTTCCTTCCTGCATGAACTGGAACGCCCCCTGACAATATCGATTAAGATACAAGAAACTTCATTTTGGTTGCCTAAAATTTTCTTTAAACATGAGGCCCTGCTGTATGTCAAATTCGGCTCTTAAAAATTTCTCAAAAGTAACCACTTAAATCTATGAAGAAAGAGTATTTTTATTCAATAAAGTAGAAGTTTTGACTTACAGCATTCAGCAACCTTGCAATAAATAGCCTCTGTGCCATTTCCAGCGCAAAATGCACCACCATTAGATGGGGCAGGAGCATCACATTTTCTGTTCCTTGTGACTTTGCCGTCTCCACAAGACTTGGAACATTCAGACCATGGTGACCAATTTGACCAAGCACCATCTCCTATGAAGGGTAAGATAGGGGAAAATTAAGGTTGAGTTTGATATCAATTAATAGATTGCTCGACTAGTATACAAAATGACACTTCAAAACTGCCTTGAAAAAACCCCTGTCGAACCAATCAAAACATTTTACCTAACATTTCAAAAATCAATGTGTGATAAATGTTAGCAAGTAAGTAAAAAATATGCCACGAAATAAATGTTGGGCCTGTTTGACCACCTTGTTCGGTCACATTACATTTGTTTGGTGATGCTGGATGAAGTTGACGAAGGTCAAATACAGGTTTTGTTGTTTATTGTTGTGTAAAATTTTGGATCTGTTTGACTACTCGAACGAACATTTCGCTAAACAGTTTATTTTACTTTCATCAATATACCTTGGTGCATGCTTCGCAGCGTCCCTGCGACTGCACAGGCACCTTTTGAAAGTGAAAGACTTTGGGTATGCTAATTTAACCCACATGCATGGAGGAAGTGTACGAGTCATTAAGTCGAACCAAGGGCAAAGCAACGCTTCGGAAGTATTTTACAGTCGCGAGACTATCAATTTCACAGAGCATCCAGTAACCCTGTTTCCAAAGTTACTCTCTGGGCCCCCTATAAGATATAGAACAAATTTGAATACATGAAGCTTCTTGTTTTCTTAGAGCATGGAGCTGGGCATCAACAGAATTACATTCAAAATCAACTCACGTGGACATGGGTCCTTCAAGCATCCTTGGACCTCTTCATTTGGTCCTAAACCACTGCAATCATGGCCTTTGTATTTCGGTGATGGATTGGCACAGTCACGCGTTCTTGTTTTTGTCCCATTTCCACAAGGAACTGAACATTCACTCCAACTTGTCCATGATGTGTAATTTCCGTTAACTGAAAATCAGAATTAGTTTGCTATCAAATCAAAAATATATTTTTCTATTGTTTACTTTTTTGCGTGTCAGATCATGGGTAGTAAGACACCGCCGTTATGTTTCAGCATGCATGCTCCTGTGGAAGAGAATCTATATCTTACTGTGGAGAAAGCATCTATACACTAGCGTCTTCATCGTAGTAAATAAGTTAACTTCAGCAAAAGACCAAAGCAGCGGCAATGAAACACAACTGAGGTGTCTAAACACTATGCTTTTTGGTCAAATCTAACATCAGACTTGATAGATAACTACGGCTGAACGGAATGAATGTCTTGCACAGAAAATAACCATTTGAACAATTTCATAAATTCATAGGATACAGGCTACAAAGGTCGTAAGAGCTTTCGATCTAGCCCTCGATGAACCCAGAACTGAAAATCAATATTGATATTAGCTAGAATATTAGCCAGAAGACGTTTGCTTTTTGACAAAATTTCGTAAAGCCTTTCTTGGCAGAGTTAAAGGCACACTGTCGTGATGCTGATTGGATAAACAAGACAATCAAGAAGAAAAGAATTAGGAAAGGCTCAGTAATTTCGCTGTACAGTGAAATTCACGAAGATGATAATGATCTGATTCCCTTTATTCTCGAAACAAATGATGATCCAAGAGCATAAAGGCTTGGTAATTACTCAAAGGCCAGAGCTTTGTTTTTGATTTCAACATCACAACTAGCCAATCACAATCACGACAGTGTGCCTTTAAACATCAAATCATTTAAGTGTCTTTAAGACTGATAATGATTGATAATGAATAAATGAATGAATGAATGAATGAATGAATGAAGGAATGAAGGAATGAAGGAATGAAGGAATGAATGAATGAAGGAATGAAGGAATGAATGAATGAATAAGTGAATCATTGATTCATTGATTGAACGATTATTTTGATTGATTGATTGATTGATTGATTGATTGATTGATTGATTGATTGATTGGTTGACTGATTTGACTGATTGATTTGATTGACTTGATTGATTGATATAACTGATTGATTGATTGATCGATGGATTGATTGCTTGATTAATTGATTGATCTTACTTGGACATGGTTTTTCACGACATTCATCTTGCGCCATATCTGCTCCTTCGCACATTTTACCACCATTCGATGGACTTGGTTTGATACATTCACGCCAATGAGTTCTGTATCCAATTCCACATGTAACACTGCATGAACTCCATTGTCCCCAAGATCCCCACTGTCCATCAACTGCAAAGACAAATGGCATTGATTACTCGGAAAAAAGCTGAGAACGTTGAATTTATTTTCTGTGTGTAGTTTTAAAGAATTTGGATATTTCTTTAGAAAATAAGTAAAGAGCAACACTTCCAAATCACTCGAACGATGAGGCAAGGCTGAATATTTTAGAAAATGAGATATGGCTCGAAAGCATCAAAACTGGCAGAACAGGATAGCTTTCGACTTCAACGCGGCTGAAAACGAATTCAAAACATTATCATCGCTTGTTAGATCCAAGACGCTATTCATAAAAAACGGAGCTGTGTACATATGAGCGTTTGGACTAAGAGCAAGACTAGAGTATACAAAAGACTGCCCTCGCTTTGAGAAATAATCAACAGATTTTTTCTGTACATTGGCTTTCCATTTCGCTGAAAGCGAAACGAGACCGTTCCCTAGGTTCTTCGCCAGGTAAGCAACGCCTCCTAAACATTAGTTGCAGCTTTGTCACCGTTATTTAAAGCCCTTCCAAAAGAAGCTGCACGAGGAAATGGTTCTCCAATCACACGAAGCACTACGGACTCCTAATATTTATCATTTGTCAACATTTTCAATCCACTCACAGTGATACGGTTAAACCAGCTCTTTCTAAGCCAAGATGATAATTCGCATGAAATGCATTCGATTTGTTGGATTGGCCAATTAAAACTCAAACTTTGACCGACTGGTTTAGTTAAGCTTGCTTAACCTTGAAAATGCGAATGGGATATAAAATTACTCATCAAACATAAGGGAAAAACTTCTGATGAGACCCTTTACCTGGACAAAGTCCCATATCACATTCAGCACTCTCATCTTCAGGACCGAGGCCAGCCTCGATGCAGGACAGCCCACCATTTTGAGGTTCTGGGCTATCACATTCTCTATGTCTTGTTCTAACTCCGATACCACACGAAACAGAACACTTTGTCCAGTTGGTCCATGATCCATAACCACCATCAACTATTTAAAAAAAAACATTGCCAAAACAGTTGACAGACTACGATCCTTGACCTAAGGTGTTAAGAAAAACAACTCCCCCTCTTCCTTAGATCTCATTACCAAATTACAGTCAACAAGTTCAAGTCCCCCTCCCCCACAGTCCTCTTTCTCGATGATGGGTTTCCGTGATCAGAAATCAAGACAGGTATCAGATCTTAGAATAACTCCACAAACAACGATGAACTAGGGAACAGGGGGTCACTTAAAAGAAAATTTTGAAATTTTCAGAAATTCTCAACGCTTACGGCGAGGATTGTAGGCCCTAATGCGAGTATTGTTTCCTGCTCCCTGCCACATGACACTCTGCCACTTGAAGAACCAATAATTCATCTGGCAAACTGAGAACTTACTCTCTCTTCTTGCTTCACTTAAAGACACCGACGAAATGCAGAAAAGTGACTGTCTAACTCCGAGAAACTATACGTGCAAAGGCCAATAAATATAATTTTTTATCAGGTGTGGAGAATGAAGGGGCCTTTAGCTATTCTATGAAAGAATCTGAATCGAACGACATTTCTGTACATTTTGAAGAATTTTTCGAATGTAAACACTAGAGCTCTAACGCCATTCAATAAAACCTCTTGTACAAAATCTATCAAAATAATTGCTCGATCCAAACACTTTCATAGAATAACTAAAGGTCTACCGAAAATATAGACGTATGCCTTTTCGTCCCTTGTCTCCCTGTGCTCTTTAATTTGCTGGATATCACTTGGTCAACAAGGACTCATAATGTTACTCTTAAAAAATGGGCCTAAATTAGGCCCGCGTAGAGCAATTCCGTATTCAGCAACCAAATTGCTACAAATTAGTTTTCAGCAAGTCTGGGCGCTATTCAGGAAGTTGTTGTGGTTGCACACAAAAGCGGTTGGTGAGGGCTAGAGTTCTTGCAGCTGTGATTTTGTTTCTGCAGAGCAAGGCTTCTGCCTGAAAGGTATGCATTTTGCGATTTCAGGTCGGCAAAACATAAGTCTTTGGACGAAAAGGCGTAAGTCTACCAAAAACAGTCTTTAGGTTAATTTCCGTCAATTTTCAACTGTGAAAATGACATTCTGCCTTACGGCCCACAGAATTTGGGACTAAAGTACTCACATAAAAGAAATAATTTTCGTCAAATTAGACATTTTTACGGCTCTCATTTCAGTAGTTCTTCTCCTCTATTTTGGATAGAAGTAAACTTCTGTATTCAAAACTAACTTTAACGTGAGAAGCATAGTTAGCATCCTAATATTTTCGGTGATTTCTCAGTTGCTCAAAAGCTTGCGAACTTCGAATGTTACACAGTTCTTTTAGGGCCTGTTCATATGGAGAAAGTTTCCCCGGCATTTTCCCGCTTCACCGGGAAAATTCCTCAGCCGAGATCTCGCCTCATATGGCTTTACCACATAAAATATCAGAAGCGTTCACATGAGAAAACATTTTCCCGGCCAGCCGAGATCTCGGTCGAACTCTACCCAGATCCCGCCTAGCCGAGGAAATATTTTCCCATATGAACACATTTTCCCGGCTAGGCGGGGAAATCTCTTTTGTTTATGATTAATCCTTTGGCGCCAGAGACAAAGCGCTATTGTTCTTTATCTCGGTTTGCCGGGCAAACTTTTCTCATATGAAAGGATCCCAACACTAAAAGAAATTTCAAGCCTGTACAAAGCTCAGTTATCCCCAAGCATTTTAGAATTTAGAGGATTTAATCTTGAGATGCTTTGACTTGAGAAGAGCTTGCACTTAGCTATGAAATGTCCTTTTGTGTTGAATCTCCAAACAAATTCCAAGAACAGAAACCCGGAAGAAAAACAATTGTATTTTCGACAGTAAACTTCTTCATTGTGACATTCCAAGACTAAGTACAAGATCTTCCAAAGCTAGCATCTATCTCATTCTCTACTCCTGAAGCTTAATCTCTATCAGGGTGCAACTTTGATTGTCAGAACCAAATTGGGATGATGCTTTAGAAAACTGAAAATAAACAACTTAGCCGTTGAGAAAATGGGTCCGGGGACAGCAATGTTTTTCAGGTAAATGGTAGGAAAGACTCTAGTAAATGGCAGCACAAAGATTCTAGAATTGATTGATTTAACGGTGAAGGTTCGTTGGTTTTAGACATGCAGTGAAAATAGAAATAATTGCCAAAAACAAAGAACTAATTTCTCTCAAACCCAGACCTCAAAGGACACAGCTTTGGCGGAAAGTGTTCGTCAGCACCTACCATTTGTTAGAAGAAACGAAGCAAGTTAAAACAAAGCTCAAAATAGAATATTCCTTGGCTACAGAAAAACTTTAAAGAAGATGTGAATGAATGAATAAAAATGTGAGATGGATGATAAATATTATAAAGCGTTAAAAGAAATGAAAATGTTATTTTAAAGTCTTTCAGCAATAAAGAATATTTCAATTAGATGCAAGTAACACAACAAAACATGAAGAAGAGATTCGGCATTTTAAAAGGAAGAAATTTAAGGTTCAAATGCAAGACAAATCATAGAAAATAGCTATCACGAAACGAAATCCATTAAAGAATGGCCGAAATTCATAAAATTCTTGGAAATTATTATTGAAATCTGGTTAAAATAGAAACTGCCGGAAAATACTTTAGGAAAGTTCCTAAAGCTGTTCAATTCTCGTGTAACAAAAAATACATCTTGGATATGGTTTGAAAAACAAACTGAAGGTTTGATTCAAGGATTTTAAGAAATCTCTTCTGAACGAGGATAATGGATTTTCTAGGATTTCAGCAACAAACATGACGTGTATGTCAGTTCGTAACTTTTGCAAAGCAAAATGCAGGTTTAGAGAATCATAAGTTTCTGAAGATTTGGCAATCAAAGTTGCACCCTAATCTTCAACCCTAGTACATATCCAACTACGTTTCCCAGCATTGTTCTAAACTTCCCTCTTCTTACGATAGGCCTCAACATTCTTAAACCACGGGTAGATGAAATTTGAACGAAGAAGCATGGCTTTCCCAGCATTATCAGACTCAGAATGTCCTGCAAGGGTAGCTTCATGCCTCCTTAGATTCTTAGTCTTGATATTCTGGGCTTTCACAATTTGTAAAGGCTTGAAATTTGCTTTAGGTGCTTGTAGTACATGCAGAGGGGATGGTGGTTGAGGCTTTAGGTTAGCTTGGAGTACTGGCCATGCATTGATATTGACTGGCGGCTGGGGCTTTGCATTAGCATGAGGTATAAGCAATGTATTAATAGCGGCTGGCGGCTGGGGCTTTAAATTAGTTTGGGGTGTGGGCCATGCATTGATAGCAGCCGGGGCCAAAGGTTTGGTGTTATTTGATTTATTAGAGGTCATACTTGATTCTTCTGGAATTGGTGGTGTCGTTGGTGGTGACTTTGTGGTGCAATTTTCACATGGTGGGCATACACCAAGCAGAGGCGATGGGCATTCATCTCCTGCAAAAGAAAATTTGTTATGTGTAAGGCATGGATCTATGTTTGTTTTGTAGGTATCTAAATCTAAGTTATTCTGATAATTACACAAGTCTATTACATTCTAAGAATAACAAATATGTGGAATATCTTTCATTTTACATAAATTCACATAATACACAACTTCAATTAACAGCCTCATTTTGGAAGCGCTTACGAGACATGCGAATGACGACTTAGGCCTTTGTTGGTAGAGATAAACACATTATAAGCTCCGACGCTGGGAAAACAGGTGAATATTCATCCTGCGGGAGGGTATATTCATCCCTTGGGAAATAGCAGGCAGGATATTTCCCGGGCCTATGTTCATGGTCTACAAGTCTTTTCGGCACGGAACTTGATGATGATAATGTTCATATCTCTCGTTCATATCTCTCCAGAGCGTCGAAAGAAAAGCTTTCCAAAGAGTGGCTCCTCTTCCCGTGAAAAGTTCTTACCTTCTCTCAGCTTGCAAGTATCTGCTACAACACGAACTTGTTCATCAATAAGAGAGCAATTGAAGATGTAGAATTCATCGATAAGACCTCTAAATTGATTGCCGGTTCCACCGCCTGCAATCTTCGCATAGTTGTCCCAGTCTTGAGTGAGCGGGCCTGAAATAAACAAATAGTCATTAATAATGATAAATCTGAAACTCGTTATACCTTTTGAAACTCGTGATACCAAATTCGATGTTTTGATCTCTTTTGCCTGTTTATTTAACTCTTGTGACGACTAAGAGAATGAAACTCCAAATGTAACGAATAAGACGGAGGTCAAAACTTGCATACGTCATGTAACTAGTTGTAATCACAAAGTATCATAGTGATCATTTGTCAATCATCTAAAAAATATGTAAATCAGTACACTCAACTCTTGCTGATCAAGATAACGTTTGTACGACTGAGGAGGAGCCGAAAGTGTAACATATCAATAAAGGATGCTAATCGTTTTCCTTTCAATTTGATTCGCTGCAAAGATGAAAGTTTTCTAGCGGCTGATTTCCATTCAGTGGAATTTTCCGAGAAGGCGGAAATTCTATTGTTTGCGGGAGAAAATGTCGCTCTGAAATTGAATAAATAGTTACGGCTGAGCAACCTTTTATTGCCTAAGATTCCGCCCGCTCGGAAAATTCTGCTGACTGGAAATTGGCCTTAAAAGTTAGATAAACACTGGTAATTATATACGATTTGAAACTGAAAGACGTGTGATTCGCAAAGAAAGCATACAGTAAAAGAAGGACAAATTATTACCATCTCCTTTGGTAATCTTGCTCTCCTCAGCATTGATATAGAACTTCACTTCTCCGGTTAAAACGCTGTATGTCCCAGCAACATGAACCCAGGTCTTTGCAGGCAACAGTGACTCAGTTACAATGAAGAAGACTTTGTGTCCAGCAGGATTAATGTGATACCAACGGATCTTTCCTTGCTCGATTTCCAAGAAGAAATTATCTACAAGAATAAAAAGTCGTGTCATACATTGAGAAGACAAAGCGGATGCAGAACTTGAAGTTACATCTGTGTTGAAAACGCAGAATTCTAATACTATTCTAATCAAATCAGTATAATCAAGAGTAGTATTAGAATTCAGATGATAAAAAGGATGGTAAAAAAGAACAACACTTCACCGTCTCCCAGCTTTGCTATAAAGCTGCAATCTTTAACTCAAAGCTCAGGTAGTCGTTCACTTGCCACGAAGGCACGCATTCTCCAAGAGATGTAGAGATGTGACCAGGTCGCTAAAAGGGTTGACGGAATACGCAGCTGAATCCTACTTCTTTTTGGGTTTAATTTTCATAATCGTGTATGATTCGAAATGCACTGGACTGTCGATTCCTTTTTGAATTAAACATGATTTGAGTCTTCATTGCTAGCCTTTTGGCCTTTATTACACAATATGAATGCATCTTTTGAATAATTTGTTCTTATCGCGAAAACTTGCTTCCCACTGAATAAGTTTATTTTCATTTCTCTCGAAAAAAAGAAGCACACTACTTCATTTATGAAAATTACGCTATATACGTTACGCCAATAGTTAAAGTAAAAAAAAGTATTTCTTTATGACTATCATACCAATTAAAAGAAACCAGATGTAAACATGAAGATTGCAACATTTTCCGTTCAAAACTCAGAACCTAAAGAGAAATGATTCTCCTTAGCAACATTAAATCATTCAAAGAAATCTTGGATTTTCCGTTGATTTGACTGATTCGCCAGTAGTTGATTGCTTGATTGATCACATGATTCACTGATTTTCTGACTGACTGACTGACTGACTGACTGACTGACTGACTGACTGACTGACTGACTGACTGACTGACTGACTGACTGACTGACTGACTGACTGACTGACTGACTGACTGACTGACTGACTGACTGACTGACTGACTGACTGACTGACTGACTGACTGACTGACTGACTGACTGACTGACTGACTGACTGACTGACTGACTGACTGACTGACTGACTGACTGACTGACTGACTGACTGACTGACTGACTGACTGACTGACTGACTGACTGACTGACTGACTGACTGACTGACTGACTGACTGACTGACTGACTGACTGACTGACTGACTGACTGACTGACTGACTGACTGACTGACTGACTGACTGACTGACTGACTGACTGACTGACTGACTGACTGACTGACTGACTGACTGACTGACTGACTGACTGACTGACTGACTGACTGACTGACTGACTGACTGACTGACTGACTGACTGACTGACTGACTGACTGACTGACTGACTGACTGACTGACTGACTGACTGACTGACTGACTGACTGACTGACTGACTGACTGACTGACTGACTGACTGACTGACTGACTGACTGACTGACTGACTGACTGACTGACTGACTGACTGACTGACTGACTGACTGACTGACTGACTGACTGACTGACTGACTGACTGACTGACTGACTGACTGACTGACTGACTGACTGACTGACTGACTGACTGACTGACTGACTGACTGACTGACTGACTGACTGACTGACTGACTGACTGACTGACTGACTGACTGACTGACTGACTGACTGACTGACTGACTGACTGACTGACTGACTGACTGACTGACTGACTGACTGACTGACTGACTGACTGACTGACTGACTGACTGACTGACTGACTGACTGACTGACTGACTGACTGACTGACTGACTGACTGACTGACTGACTGACTGACTGACTGACTGACTGACTGACTGACTGACTGACTGACTGACTGACTGACTGACTGACTGACTGACTGACTGACTGACTGACTGACTGACTGACTGACTGACTGACTGACTGACTGACTGACTGACTGACTGACTGACTGACTGACTGACTGACTGACTGACTGACTGACTGACTGACTGACTGACTGACTGACTGACTGACTGACTGACTGACTGACTGACTGACTGACTGACTGACTGACTGACTGACTGACTGACTGACTGACTGACTGACTGACTGACTGACTGACTGACTGACTGACTGACTGACTGACTGACTGACTGACTGACTGACTGACTGACTGACTGACTGACTGACTGACTGACTGACTGACTGACTGACTGACTGACTGACTGACTGACTGACTGACTGACTGACTGACTGACTGACTGACTGACTGACTGACTGACTGACTGACTGACTGACTGACTGACTGACTGACTGACTGACTGACTGACTGACTGACTGACTGACTGACTGACTGACTGACTGACTGACTGACTGACTGACTGACTGACTGACTGACTGACTGACTGACTGACTGACTGACTGACTGACTGACTGACTGACTGACTGACTGACTGACTGACTGACTGACTGACTGACTGACTGACTGACTGACTGACTGACTGACTGACTGACTGACTGACTGACTGACTGACTGACTGACTGACTGACTGACTGACTGACTGACTGACTGACTGACTGACTGACTGACTGACTGACTGACTGACTGACTGACTGACTGACTGACTGACTGACTGACTGACTGACTGACTGACTGACTGACTGACTGACTGACTGACTGACTGACTGACTGACTGACTGACTGACTGACTGACTGACTGACTGACTGACTGACTGACTGACTGACTGACTGACTGACTGACTGACTGACTGACTGACTGACTGACTGACTGACTGACTGACTGACTGACTGACTGACTGACTGACTGACTGACTGACTGACTGACTGACTGACTGACTGACTGACTGACTGACTGACTGACTGACTGACTGACTGACTGACTGACTGACTGACTGACTGACTGACTGACTGACTGACTGACTGACTGACTGACTGACTGACTGACTGACTGACTGACTGACTGACTGACTGACTGACTGACTGACTGACTGACTGACTGACTGACTGACTGACTGACTGACTGACTGACTGACTGACTGACTGACTGACTGACTGACTGACTGACTGACTGACTGACTGACTGACTGACTGACTGACTGACTGACTGACTGACTGACTGACTGACTGACTGACTGACTGACTGACTGACTGACTGACTGACTGACTGACTGACTGACTGACTGACTGACTGACTGACTGACTGACTGACTGACTGACTGACTGACTGACTGACTGACTGACTGACTGACTGACTGACTGACTGACTGACTGACTGACTGACTGACTGACTGACTGACTGACTGACTGACTGACTGACTGACTGACTGACTGACTGACTGACTGACTGACTGACTGACTGACTGACTGACTGACTGACTGACTGACTGACTGACTGACTGACTGACTGACTGACTGACTGACTGACTGACTGACTGACTGACTGACTGACTGACTGACTGACTGACTGACTGACTGACTGACTGACTGACTGACTGACTGACTGACTGACTGACTGACTGACTGACTGACTGACTGACTGACTGACTGACTGACTGACTGACTGACTGACTGACTGACTGACTGACTGACTGACTGACTGACTGACTGACTGACTGACTGACTGACTGACTGACTGACTGACTGACTGACTGACTGACTGACTGACTGACTGACTGACTGACTGACTGACTGACTGACTGACTGACTGACTGACTGACTGACTGACTGACTGACTGACTGACTGACTGACTGACTGACTGACTGACTGACTGACTGACTGACTGACTGACTGACTGACTGACTGACTGACTGACTGACTGACTGACTGACTGACTGACTGACTGACTGACTGACTGACTGACTGACTGACTGACTGACTGACTGACTGACTGACTGACTGACTGACTGACTGACTGACTGACTGACTGACTGACTGACTGACTGACTGACTGACTGACTGACTGACTGACTGACTGACTGACTGACTGACTGACTGACTGACTGACTGACTGACTGACTGACTGACTGACTGACTGACTGACTGACTGACTGACTGACTGACTGACTGACTGACTGACTGACTGACTGACTGACTGACTGACTGACTGACTGACTGACTGACTGACTGACTGACTGACTGACTGACTGACTGACTGACTGACTGACTGACTGACTGACTGACTGACTGACTGACTGACTGACTGACTGACTGACTGACTGACTGACTGACTGACTGACTGACTGACTGACTGACTGACTGACTGACTGACTGACTGACTGACTGACTGACTGACTGACTGACTGACTGACTGACTGACTGACTGACTGACTGACTGACTGACTGACTGACTGACTGACTGACTGACTGACTGACTGACTGACTGACTGACTGACTGACTGACTGACTGACTGACTGACTGACTGACTGACTGACTGACTGACTGACTGACTGACTGACTGACTGACTGACTGACTGACTGACTGACTGACTGACTGACTGACTGACTGACTGACTGACTGACTGACTGACTGACTGACTGACTGACTGACTGACTGACTGACTGACTGACTGACTGACTGACTGACTGACTGACTGACTGACTGACTGACTGACTGACTGACTGACTGACTGACTGACTGACTGACTGACTGACTGACTGACTGACTGACTGACTGACTGACTGACTGACTGACTGACTGACTGACTGACTGACTGACTGACTGACTGACTGACTGACTGACTGACTGACTGACTGACTGACTGACTGACTGACTGACTGACTGACTGACTGACTGACTGACTGACTGACTGACTGACTGACTGACTGACTGACTGACTGACTGACTGACTGACTGACTGACTGACTGACTGACTGACTGACTGACTGACTGACTGACTGACTGACTGACTGACTGACTGACTGACTGACTGACTGACTGACTGACTGACTGACTGACTGACTGACTGACTGACTGACTGACTGACTGACTGACTGACTGACTGACTGACTGACTGACTGACTGACTGACTGACTGACTGACTGACTGACTGACTGACTGACTGACTGACTGACTGACTGACTGACTGACTGACTGACTGACTGACTGACTGACTGACTGACTGACTGACTGACTGACTGACTGACTGACTGACTGACTGACTGACTGACTGACTGACTGACTGACTGACTGACTGACTGACTGACTGACTGACTGACTGACTGACTGACTGACTGACTGACTGACTGACTGACTGACTGACTGACTGACTGACTGACTGACTGACTGACTGACTGACTGACTGACTTAGTGATTCATGTGATTGACATACATACCATTTTCTTTGCCACCAGCTCTTGTTGCAAAAATGGTCTGTCGATCAGTATTCGATTCAATATAAATCCAAGCAGCTACAGTAATCGCTGCGGTTGGCTTTGGATGAAATTTCGAGCCATCAAACATGATCTCTCCGCCGTCTAATTTAACAGCATAACCGCAACTGAAATTGCCATTTACGAACGTAAGATTGCCGTCGAGTTGTGCATCATTGTGGTATGGTCCCTCATCGTATACAATCTTGTTTGGAGCATCAATTTTGTCGAAGCTGAGATAAGCCAGCAAGCACTCAGGATCTAAAAGAAAAATCGAAAAGTATAAAAATCTTGTTTATCTAAAATATGGTAGAATAAATGGACTATTACTGTTCGCCTTTGAGGTGAAGATTTACCGAGAAAAATAATCAAGACAATAACAACAATTTCTTTGATTAAGGTTGGCATCTTCTGTAGCTAATACGTTAACCAAACCTAAATACTTGTATTAATAAGACCAGATCTAAAAACAAAGAAATTATACGATATATGATCAAACCAAACTACAACAACCAAAATTATCTACATAAAATTTACATTGTCTACTACAACTATTGTCTAGATCTGGAGACAAGGGAGCAAGAAGGTGAAGAAAAGGCATCTATTGAGAACATGGGGGGTTGAAAGCTTGCGCAACTTAGGGGATTAAAATGTGGGCAGGGATACCAATACCGCAATTGAAATGAGCAATGATGAATTCATGAAAAGCAAACTGACAGAAAATCGCCCCAAAGAATAACGAAGTATATAAAAAGCTTATACACAGAATATCTTTCAAGAAGGCTTATGATTCACTTTCTTCACGCTTTCGCCCAAGCGAATAGAAATTTCTAAGGTGAAAGGTATATGCTAAAAGTACTCACATGGTCCAGTTGGCGGTCTTGCAGTCGTTTCTACAATGAAAATCAATAAGCTATTGGTCACTGTAAGCCTGGAGACACTTCAAATGGAATGGTAATTTCTTCCATAAGAACAGGGATTGTCTATCGACGTCCAGTTTGAACCTCCTAGCTCATGATGGCATAAAGTCTGGCTTAAGATAGTCGTAATGTTTCTCTTGTTGTGTGCACATATACATACTCTTTTGAGGCCTTGCGCCAAGAATTTGCGACAAACGTGAATAGACCTAATCGGCTACGATTTGTTTTACCCATTTCAAGTCACGTGACCATGCCCTTGAGAAGTCTTAGCATCATTCTACTTCCTTCATTTATGGCACAATTTTGCATGGCACGAAATGTCAGAGAAATCAAAAGATGTTTTATCAAGAGATTGATAATATGAATTGAAATGGGTATCAAACCTAAGCCGATTTTGTCTATTGAAAGTGAAGTCCAACAAAGCTTATTCTTCGAGCTAAACTAGATAATAGGATGCTACGAAGAATATGGGTGGTTAGTTGGTGCTATATTGTCACTGATTACCCCCACCAAGGGAAAAATTTACATACTGCTACGAGGGAGCTAGCAAAAATTTTGAACCCTCTTCCGCAAAACGATATCAGTTTTCCTCTGCAGCAGTATACAAGCCACGACTATCTATCCATGGTAAAATACGCAAAAATGGAGAGAACATTAAATCTTGAATCGTTCAAATTTCAGAAAACTCGAATAAATTATTGTAAACTCTATAGCTCCTCTTTCAACAGAGGGAGAAATTTCCACTATTTCTTTACCGATGTTTTAAAACTAGACGGTAACCAAAATTTGAGATGCTAATGTAAAATTAACTGAAAAATTTTTAACTATCATGAAACATAACCATACTTGATGGAGAGGGTGTTGGAGTGGGGCATGGCTGTGTATTACAAATTTGACTTTGAATTTGCTGTTCAAATTTTGAGCATGTTCTGAATCGCTCTTGATATCCTCCTCCACAAGTGCGAGTACACTGTGACCACTGAGACCATTCGGTGCATTCTGTGGAGGAGAATGAATCACTTCAGCACAAGGTTAGTTGAATGCCTAGCATTTTCTTGATTAGTAGCTCAGATCTCTGGCTTTCATTGAACTCAATATTTAGTGCAGGGCATTAAAACAGACCATACCTAGTGACTAGTAGCTAGTAGTGGGACAGGATATTTTCAGACAGCTCAATTTGCAGGAAATTCTTCTTCATTTGATTCCAAAGTCCATCGCATTCAAACTTGTCTCAAACGTCGACAGAAATAATTGAAAATACTTTGTGTGATCAAGTTACAAATAATTTTATTCGTTTTCTGAAGGGTTTTTGTTTAAGACGTTTCCACAATAAAGATTTTTACAAAGATCTTCCTGTGCAACACAAAAAAACTGGAGTCATCAGTGATCCTTAGAACTTTTTTCCCTGTAAAAGACCGGCCGACCTTCAGCTCCCTTTGATTTGGGAAGTTGGGAAGCAATTACCTTACTTTAGTATCGGGTGAGTCAAATAATGTACAAACGTTTGAAAGCCTGTAGGCTTACTCCACTAGTCCCAATTATTTCACTCCACTATATTTTACAGTGCAATCACTGCAGCGGAACGTTGTTGCGCGGGAGCATATCGGCTTCATTTCAATTAAGCATGTTGTTGTTCTTGCTTGTCTGATAATAAAGCGGCCAGTTTGCATCATTAATGTCTTCTTCGCATGAACTGAGATGACGAGTGTGCGATGAAACGCGTTTAATGGTATTTCAACGTCGCTCTTTATTGCAGCTACTCGTGAGTTACTAAATAATTTTTTTTCCTTTCAGATAGTAAGATTCGTTCGTTTTTCTCTTGAAGATTTCAAAAATTTCTTTCTACTTCAAGGTTTATTTTGCTCGTTATTCTTTTTTCAAGAGTTGAAGTTTTCTTTCTACGGATTATATTGTGTTTATGGGTTTGGTATAACGAGTCCGTTACTTAAGGCTATTTTGATCATTATCCTATAACCTAAATATTTCGACACATTAATAAAGACTTCGATTGATTGATTGATTGATTGATTGATTGACTGATTGACTGATTGATTGATTGATTGATTGATTAGTTGCTTGATATATTAGCTGCTTAAGCATCATCGGTTGCCAGGAATCAGACAAATAGTGTGCGAGCAGAGCTACAAGTTGTTGATGTCTTTACATTCTGTTGACTCAACCAGTAGATGACAGATACATTCTTACAAACCTGTTGGAGCAGGTGTAGTTGTCAAGTTCTGTGTAGGTGTAGTTGCTGGCTGTGTCGTGGGCGTGGTTGCCACGGTAGTAGGACTTGTGGTTGGAGTTGTAACATTTCCTGAGATTGAAAATAAGCCAGTGAGACAGAAGTTCATTTCGTATTTTAATAAAATTTGCGGCTATTGTTATTAGTCATAAGTTGAATATTGACTATTGACTCAGCAGCTTTTCATTTTTGAGCATTTTTCATTCATTCATTTATTCATTTATTCATTTATTCATTTATTCATTCAATCATTCATTCATTCATTCATTCATTCATTCATTCATTCATTCATTCATTCATTCAGTCAAAGAAGGCTTCCTTTCGGTGGGCTCTGTATAAAATCTTACAAACTGAGTGATATAAGTTATATCCCTACACTAATTACAATAATTATAAATAAATGATAAAGAAGCAACAAAATAAATTATATCAAAACGTCTTTAAATGCTCTGAAAGACGATGACTGCTTGACTTCTGAATCGAAGAGGTTCCGAATGCTTACACCATGACATGAGGTGATTGCTGAGCATTACCTGTCTGTACTAGTGGGACTTGGAGATCAGTTACGGTGTTTGTCAAATTTGTCATACTGCGTGAAGAATTTATTCAGCATTTTTGAGTAGTAATCGAGCGCAAAGCCATTCATTGATTTGAAAACCAAGCTTGATAGGTTCATGCAGCTCGTTATGAGATTGCAGAATCTTTGATCAATCGTTTACTTGTCTAAATTTGGATACAGTTGAAAACAGAATCATACTAGAAACAACCATTTCCTTCATCAAAGCCTCGGTAAGGTTAAATTAATATTGAAATACAAAAAACAGCAATCCCTCCCTATTTCATTCTTCTTAATTTTCTTTTATGAAACTTAATTTAATGTAAATTAATACAGTTTGTTAACACAGTTTAACGTAATTGTAGTTCTTAGTTTTCATCATAATCCTTGTTCTTAATTGATGAATAAAAAATTGTTTACTTACCAGGACATGGTAGAGTGTTGCATGGTCTTGCTTGCAGTTCATCGTGTTCATGAGTGGCATTCTTGCAATGCCTGATCCTGGATTGCATTCCATTGCACGTGGCGGAGCATTCTGACCAGTCAGACCACAAACCGCAAACTGAAAAATAGACAGGCGACTATTATTTTCCATTGAAATCAACCAAACAGAAAAATTGTCCCAACATGTCTGTTTACATTGGAAGGAATAGTTATGAGATTCTGATTCCTTCTTAAAGCAAAGATTGGCAAGGGACCGATGTGAGAAAAGGAAATGTGAGGTGTGGGAGCATCGCTGCTAACAAATGGAGGCATACAGTTAACGAACGTTGAATCTTACATTGGCAGATTTCTTAAGAATCTTCAACGAAGAACTGTCAACAAAAAATATCAAAAATAGCCTAGAAATGCTTCATTATTGTATCATTCGAAAATCCATGTGTTCCCTTCTTTAGGATCTGCTCTCTGGGAATGACCAAAAATAATACGAAACTGGCCTTTAACACAGCCTTTGTTCTAAAACTAAAACTTCATAATGTGAGAAAATCTATCTTTCCATCTTTTATTGAAAATTGACAACCATAATTCATTGAACTGTACATCTGAGTTTTCGTTTTCCTTCTGACAGAATATTCATCACATATGAAAACTAACAAAAAGCACTTAATAATCAAGGCTAACTAAAGTTAGGAGAGTTGTCAAAGGGGCATGAAAGTGTCCTATATCCCATGCATTTCAAAAAACTAACTTGAAGGAGCAGTCGTAGTAACTTGAGTAGGAGTCGTCGTTGCTGCTGTTGTTGGGCAAGGGAAGGAATTGCAATAAACATTATCAATTTCGATTTTTCCATCACACGTTCGCCATCTTTCTGTAATACCGCCTCCGCAGCTAACTGAACACATACTGTATGCTGACCATTCTCCACAAACTGTTAAAAAGAGGAAAACATTGAAAAGCTTGTTCTGTGAAGGAGAAGCATCCGGTGAGCAACAGGTAGCCCAGGCGGTTAACTAAAGGTCAAAAGGCGGTTAACTAAAGGTTAACCAAAAGGTCAAAAGGTCAAAAGTTTGAAGGTTCAAAGCTGCAATTTTACAATAGCTAATGCGCACTTGATAAAAAAGATTCTTGAATGGCCTATGCAACATGCAAGCAAAATGGCAATTCTTTCTTTGACACAGTTGCAGAAGAAGAGAATTTTGAGCCGCTTGAACTGAATAAAATATGTGTATCTCACCCTTCTGACATGGCTTTGTGTTACATGGTGTAGTGTCATCCATGGTAATAACAGTACCATCGGGGTTCATGCATTGCCTGAAACGTGCTTTCCAACCTCCACCACATGTGGCTGAACATTCGTTCCATGGACCCCAGTCATAGCAAACTATTCCTGTGATAAAAGAAGGTGAATCAAAATTTCATGCAAATAGTATTACCCACGTGTTTGTATTAAAATCAAATTAGTTACTTTGCAGACATCCTTTCGTATGCAACGTCATCACAAAAATTGTCCTACCGAGAGCAAGAAAGAAATAAACAAACATTTCTCATTTATATCATCGTATCATCGTTGGCTTCACTTTGTTCACTTTGTAATTGGATCTCTTTTTGAATCTTTACTCCCTCTCATAGGTCACATTTTTACTTCGCTATCTTTCTCTGCACTCCAATGACACATTCTTTCTGTTTGTATATTTGTTGTTCTTCTTTCATTATAACAACTTCTAACAACCGCACTCCACTTTGTCACTACGAGAATGATTAAGTAGGGAGAGGGGGCAACGCACATTGAAAGAGTGAGTGAAGTGGTATGCAACCTCCTTTTCGCAGCACACGATCCACTTTGCTGTGGAAAAGAGATGAAGCTGCAGCTGGCAAGAAAAAAGGCATCTCACAGCTCTAGATTTGATTTTTTACCTCACTGGTAAGCATTGTAGGTTGTTTTGACAATTATTACGAAGATTTGTGCCCGAAATGTATGATCATAAGACTCAAGGCTATATATGTTCTCTATCAATGATATCATCGTGTGTATTCAAAGAATTTATAGCTCTGCAACTACAAAAGAAATGATACATACTTGGTTTACATGGCTGAGTATTGCATTCTTGTACTTCCCCTTCTCCGAATGTACTGTTCTTGCCTTGGTTCTCAATGGTACAGTTCCTCACTCTATGCTGCGAGCCTCCTCCACATGTCTTTGTACATTCAGACCATTTGCCCCAAAGTCCACATACTACGAGATGAAAATAACGATTTTAGATGGACATCATTGTTAGTGAATTTGGTAACAATAGCCTTAAATAGCGGACTCATCATAATAAACCCACGGATGTACCGTAGAACTGTAACTTGTAGGGAAACACTGTCAACTCCTGTGAAAGAACAAAAATCAAAATATAAGATAAACCTGTAACTAGAGAGAAAATTGTTAAACCTGCAAGAAAATCAAGTAATCACTTACCAACAATGTCATCATTCCAAATTATTGCAGGTTTAATAGTTTTCTCTCTAGTTACAGGTTTATCTTATATTTTGATTATATATTGTTCTTTTACAGGAGTTGTCAGTGTTTCCCTACAGGTTACAAGTCTATTGTACGTCGATGGGTCTATTATGATGAGTCCGCTATTTAAGGCTATCATAAAATTCTGTACCACAAATTATTTGTTTACAAATTTGTTCACGCAAAAACCCAAAATGAATGAAACCCCAGGTCCCCCGTGCGTAGGAAATGTAACTTACGCTTGTTTACTTCGCCTTTTAGTTTGTTTGTTTCTTGGTATAAATTGCCACTCATCGTTAATCAGATTCGCTGATGATGAACCAAGTTGGCTCGAAACGTTCGATTAATTAATAAAACATGTTTACGTCTAATTAACTAATTTTTATATCTCAACTGGAAATGTCCTAACAACTGGATTTGTCTTATACTGCATTTGTCAAAATAACATGGAATGTCTATTAATATGAAGTTCAAAACAATGATTGTCGTCGCTTGCCTCATCCTTCACCTCAGTATTCAACTTTATCCTATCGGATGAGTCATCAAAATTCTTACATCTTTGAGAGCCTGTAGCTCTCAAAAAATGCAGGAGATTCCTAGGTATTGATATTACCTGTGCAGCTAACATATCATCTTAGATAACAAAAGTTAATTTGTCAAAATTGGTCGCATCGTTCTTCAAATGCAACGGATTTTACAAAAGTGCTCCATCTCAAGATCCTTCAAAACGGGTCAAGGAGGAGAACGTAAGAAACATCGAATGCAGGGTAGACTAAAAATACTAGTGTAGTAATAGCCTGTATCCAAGATCCCAATTTTGAAAAGGTCCTTTCCTTTTCGGAACTAGGGTGAGCTGGGGTGTGGAAAGCTGGTGAAATTTTTCACTTTGCTTTGGAATCAGCCTGATTGTTGGGTACACAAGAAGGGTAATGATACACATTTTTCGGCAAGGAAAATTGCTCCCAATTAGCTATTCGTACTGAGGTCACCTTTCCTAAAGACCTACACCTCACAACGGGTGTAAATCTCAAACTTCAAGCCGTGTCGAGATGCCTGAAACAAAACTTGACCGCTACCTAATGGCTCTAGCCTTGGCTGAAGGTTTCTTGCTAAACTGAGGTCAACTATCATAATTTACAAAATTAAAATCACAAGAGTTATCAGCATTCAATACTGATTACTAATAATGATTAAAATCATCATTAGTGTAAGCATTTTTGTGTATTTTGAAGCTTAGATGTCATGTTGAAATTTACAAAACATTAGGCCATACCCGGTGGACAGGCTTGTGTATTGCAAACTCTATGATCATAATAAGTCATCTTATCCCCAGACGCCAATGTACAATTTGTATATCTGTATTGGGTTCCTTCGCCACATGACTTTGTGCAGGGGGTCCATGATGACCATGGCTGACAATCTACGATAATTAGAACGTAGTTTAAGGAGCGGTCATTTTCAATCCTGGGCACCAGGGCGGAGGATAATTTCGCACAATTAGAGTAACTTCCATACCCCATCTTGAACACAGAAAAATTTTTCCTTCCCCATCATCTTTCAGCAAAATAGTTTAGTACCCTTTACTTTACAGAAGTCCTTGTGCATAAAAAATAGATAAAAGGAGAGACAGCAAGTTGTCCGAGGCGATTTTCGTACTGGTCAAGTGATTCATGATTTCCATATGCCTATTGACATTTCTTTCAATTTTTGATTGATAACTTCATCCAAACATTTTCAAGAAAAACAACTTTGTACCCCATAAGAATTACTCTTAGGATTTTTGTACCCCCACAAAATAATGGAAAAAATTTTCATACCCCTGCCAAAAATCCTCTGCCCCAGTACCCAGCATTAAAAATGACCGCTGCCTTATAGCCTGTTCAAGGATAAACCGGTTCCAAAAGAAATATCAAAAGATTTTTTTATTGATTTCAAGTATGGAAATCCCCTTTGAATAAGTTTTCCTCAGTGTTATAGAAAGATACCTCAAATTTTTGAAAACTGAATTTTTGGAAGGGTACAACGATCGAAAATCCGTAGCAAATATGCAAAAAATTCATCTATTGTTAAGGAATACACCAGGTATCACAATTGAAAAACAAAACAGATTTGATCAGCCCTAGCGATGAAAACCTTGTTGTAGGCAACAGTCAAGTATTTCTAAAAGTTTCTCGATAGTTTAACATTGATAACTCAAATCTGCAGAGTCACCTGTAAACCAGAACTTTGGCTTTTTCAACGTACGCAAGTTCTCAAAAAATTAACAATATTTTGATAAAGTTTAAACGAAAATTTGATCATGTTATGTCCTATTTGCTAGACCTCGCAAATAGCGCAATTTTTCAATATTTCTCTTTAGTTTTAATCTTTAAGTTTGGCGTGCTTCCGGAATTCGATTACGCCAAATAGCTAAAGCCCTGGGACACCAAATTCGAACTTTCAGTAACAACATTTCCACACTCAAAGGACCAATATCAACAAACAAGGTATCTAAGTTATAAAAATGATTAGCCACCAAAGTGAATGACCCGAGATATATAGCGCCTGTCCAAAAATAGGACAAAGAAACACCCAATCCCTCCAGTATTTTCTTTTGCTCTGCTTTCTTTCGCCACGAGCTGGATTACCAAATACAATAGGCTATTTATAAACCTGTGCGATCTCATCTTTTAACTCAGGTTATTCTCTTTAATCAAAGCTAGATTTCCGTCTCCAGGCCCAACCAAATCTGTTTAGTCTCTTTAGGACACTGTGTATGATTTCCAGCAAGAGCATACTTTGCTCTAAAAATGACAAGGGTAAAAGGTTTGAGTCTAAATGTATTACCTGGCGGGCATGGGTCAGGATTGCAAAGCCTCTGTTCATAGAAAACTCTGGAGAATGATTCATGACCATTAGTAAGAGTACAATTTCGATCTCTTGCTTGGGTTCCATTTCCACAGCTTTTACTGCATGTTGACCAGTCTGACCATGCTTTGCAGTCTAAATAAAGAAGAAACCAATGACTCTATACCAGGCACACAAAAAATCAAATAGCATTTGAGTCAAAAAGAGTTCAAACGTCTAGCAAACTGTGGGAAAAAGTACATGACGAATGTTCAAAACTGGTATGCTATTTCTAAAACTGAAAATTGTATTTAATTCATCCTGCCATAATTTCAGGGAAAAGATATGAATGTGATAAATGTTCCTTTTATGAAACTTTGTAAGTAGGCCAAGATCATGTACTCATAAATGGAAAATCACAACATAGAAAATACTTCTCGGCATTCCTGTCTTCAATAGATGCATTGCCTGACGAAAAAGCTGAAAGTTTCAACCTTCAACTTTGTCAAGCAATAGCAAAGTAATCATAATCAACCTTGACCTGACAACATACGCGCAATATGAAGAGCGGTGGGGACTTTGGAGAGAGACGGATGGCAACAGCAGTTTTTGTCGTTGTTGTTGTTCTTGTTGTTGTTGATGTTGTTATTGTTGTTGTTGTTGTTGTCCTCCCATCCGGGGTTCCTATCGTTTGGCATCATGCGCCTATGCTGCTGCTGCTGGCCTGGCATCCAGTGAAGAACAGATCCCAGTATTTAATCTTAGTTTACATAATTTTTATCTATTTGAATGTCTTTATGTTAATGGTCACAGGGTAGTCTTTGTCTCTTGCTCCTTGTGGTCCCGTCCCTGTAGTGTTGTATAGTTGTATAGTAATTAGAAAGTATAGTAAAATGTAGATGTAGCATGTATTGCATTTCTTTCAAAGGATAAGCAATAAAAATGATCATCATCATAACAAACGTAAACACACATACCGGCTGGACAATCAGCAACATAACAATACTTTCTATCAACAAAGACCTTTGTTTGACCATCCAATGTGCAGTTCCTGAATCGTTGTTTGAAACCATATCCACAAGTGGCTGAGCATTCGCTCCAGTGTGTCCAGTTTCCACAAACAGGAGTGCATTTATTTGTATTATTACATGGCTGGGACTCAACTTCAACTGCTTTTACAACGACAAGTTTATTGCAATTACGGTATCTGTATTTTTTGCCTCCCTGGCATGTCTTGTCGCACATTGTCCATTCAGACCATTGACTGCAACCTAGAAAGCGAAACAAAACTTGTGAGTTTTGAAAAGTAAAAACCTAGTAAAGGTTGATCTTTGTACGATTTTCCTAAAACCGAAACACTACCGGGTGAGTAAAAAAAATGCCCGGCGTTTGAAAGGCTACTTCTCCCTGAATGTGTAAGCAATGATATTTTGCAATACCTGATTAAATAGCTAGCATGCTCAATGATGTTTAGAAGTTTTCTGGACTAAAATCGATTACTCCGTTCACATTCTGTAGGCAATTTTCTAAAATGAGTCCCTAAGAGACACCTTAAAAAACGTGCTAAAATTACAAGCAAAAGTTGCTGTGTTTACCTGACAGCGATGACTTTCAGCACGCATTAGCACGTGCTTTCGTTTTAGCGGGTTGAAAAGTCTTCCCCCTACTGTGAATAACTTATTCAGGGGGATTCCATTCTCCCATGAAGACAAAATACATGAGCACATCCAAGAGTCATTATTGCTAGGAAGAAGAAGAGAGGGAAACTTTGCTCGCTGTTGTCGCTCCTTTTTGCAGGTTTTTGAAAGGGGCTTTCTGCAGGAAATCTCCTACTTCGACGGGAAGGAATCACCGATTAAAGCCGGGTAAACTACTGAACCTAATTTGACATATCAGGGATAAAACAAGACAGTTTTCAATATCATTGCTTTGATATTCAGGGATCAGGATTTTTTCAAACGCCGGGCCTTTTTATTGACTCACCCACTATCTGCTAAAATGATTTTTTGACTGTGCAAGCTTTCACTGAAGTGTGTGAAAAGCAGGAAGTCAAATATAGGTCTTTTGCTGAGTGCATACTTAGAATTCATAAAAATATTCGCGTTTTACAATCAGAGTCCCTAATTAATAGTTGACAGTTTCCTATCTGAGGCTTTGTTCACAACTGAGCAAAAACTCTTTAGAATAGGGATAAAGTATCTTCTAATGAGCGAGTTATCTTCAAATAATCGAAATTGAAACAAAACTCATTCCGACGCTTTTCCCGTCGTATTTCTGCTGGAGCTCTAGTGAAAACAATGCTTAACAGACAATGACACATTTTTTCATTGAATATACCAATATTCTGACCAGCAACACAATTAAGGATTTTCTGTCCTTGTTAACCAACCATCCATTGGCATGAAGAAGAATAAGAGCAAAAGTGTTTCAAATAAAGAAGATGAAAAATCCTTCCACTGTCACGGCGCAGTCAATCAGAAAGTTTTAATTTCTGGATTTCACAATAATCCGGTAGGCAAATCTACCTCGAAATTACCTATCGGAGAAAGAGTGGCCTTTGTAACAACTTGTTTGCTTTGTGTAGTTTTTTCATTTCTAGTAGGCCTGTTGGTTGTTTGAGGTTTTGTGGTTGGTTGAGTCGTAGTCGGGGTAGTCGTGGGAAGCGTGGTAGTTGTTGCTTGTGTGGTTGTGGTAGCCCTAGTGGTAGTAGGCGCTGGAGTTGTTGTGGTCGCTTGTGTGGTTGTTGTAGCTGGCGTGGTTGTGGTTGTGGTTGCAGGAGTGGTGGTAGCCTGTGTGGTTGTGGTTGTTGCTTGCGTGGTTGTGGTAGCCTGCGCGGTTGTGGCAGCCTGCGTGGTTGTGGTAGCATGCGTGGTTGTGGTGGCCTGCGTGGTGGTGGTTGCCTGGGTGGTAGTAGGCGCTTGGGTGGTAGTGGTAGCCTGCGTGGTGTTTGGTGCTTGCGTGGTTGTAGCATTTGCAGCCATGGTTGTGATGTTTTGCGGCATTGTGGAGGCAGCTGGGGTTGTTGTGTATGGTGCATATGTTGTGTACGGCGCAACTGTCGGACATGGGTAATATGGACAACCTAAAATATAATTATACCCCAGTCAAAAAGCATGCCATTCTGTTATTGAAACAACAAAATATCTTGAACGAAAGACAAAAATAAACATTTTGAAATCCCTCGGAGGCTTTGAAACGTGCACCCAATCTGTTAGGATACAAGGTTCAGGATATCTGAATTAGCTTCCTTTTTGCCAGTAAAATATTGCAACAACAGGCCTGTCAAGATCTGAAGAGAAAAAGCGCAGTAAACACGTGATTTCACAATGGTTAACTTAACCATGGCTTGACGATGAATTCACAGAAAATACACAGTCCGCTTGCAGTTGGATGTCAGTTATTTCAAAGGTAGGTCCCGTCAAAGAAGAGTGCTCTCCACATGTCTTGTCTTGCGTTTTGTTTCGCAATGTTGACGGAGATTAAGTAAGTAAGTAAGTAAGTAGTAGTTTTATAGTCTTTTATCTAGCCCAAGGCTACTCAAACGACTTTACATCTTACCCCCTGGTCACTATGCTTAGTAGCATATAGCAGGGTGCAGCCACAGACGGCGCTCATAACTACGGACCAGGTACCCATTTATACTCCTGGGTGGAGAGAGGCACAATTTGTGTTAACACCTTGCCCAAGGATGCTATCCTCAAATGTGGCCAGTGCCGGTATCGAACACACGACCCTTGGATTGCGAGCCCGACGCCTTACCACTGTGCCACCGATTAATGGTGAAAAACTACAGCCTACTGAGTTCTGAAAAGCTGAACATTTTGACCAATATCTACCTTGATTTACCTGCATTTTATATATAGATTTTGTTACTTTCTTAGTTTCTATGTTTCATAATCTGTTTTTTGTCATCAGCTATTCACAGAAAATAGTGCATCACTCGAAAGTTAAGCAAGGTATTACAAATGTTTTAACGACATTCTTTATCACTCAACAGTGCTATTCATTTTCATCAATAAAAACTTTCACTTCAGATCACCTTTTATTTGGCGACATCATCATCTTCAGGGTGCAGTAACCTTTCAAACGCGGTTTATTTTCACTCTAACGGTATCATTCAACAAGAACTGAAATTTGCACTGACCTGGACAGAATCCCCATTGTTTGTCTTTATCGAAATTAAGAGTGGTCGAACACCAGTAGGTATTGCCTGGACTCATGATGCAACTGGAATAAGGTTGACTATTGTAAACAAATGGAAATTTACAGCATCCATTGTTACTGTTTCCACCTGTTGTAGGCACAGCACATGTCACGTTGGTACCTAGCAGAAACAAAAGTAACTTAGTATTAGCCAAATGTAACCTAAATATGGATGATTACCTCTTCTTGACATTCTTGCTTCAATTTTCGTTTCAAAAAGCACCAAGTAAAACATTTTCTATTATACGATTTTCGTGAATGGGCGGCTCGTGTTTTTTTTTATTTATCCATATAAAATATTACTACAAAGGTTGCATTCTACAATACTTTAAATAAATATGCAACACTACAGGACGATGCCATGGGAGCAAAAATAAATGACAACACCACGGCCATAACATAAAGACATGGAACTAGACTAACAACTACAATACAGTTTGCTTTGCTCGAGTAATCTGCAAAGCGCAGGTTGCATGATGCAGGTTACAGGTCATTGGAAAATGGCCGATGTTGAACATTACCAGATTTTTCCTTTTACATAGATGTATTTAATCATATCATTTATGGATTCTTTCAAAAATATTGTAAATTTTTAATTCTTCTTTTTTACACAGTGCACTGAAGAATTAAAATGTTCTAAGCTACATGTATTTACTTTCTGCCCCAAGAAGACGAAAATAACAGCTACAAAGAATGATTAACATAGTTTTTGCAGATCTGACCATATAAATCGTAGCTCCGTTGATACACTTTATTAACGATGCACTCGACGTATTTGGAAGTAGATTTATTACATAAAACTATATAACATCAGTAAAGGGTTTTTGAGGGCATGAGTAGGCTATTACTGGGAAGACATAAAACTTAGGCTCCTTTTAAGTGGTGTCTGGTAAACCTGGCCAAGGCTATAGCAGCACATCAACCGGCTGAAAACTATGCATACCTTTGCATTTATTTTTGCAATTCTTCTGTAACCAGTCTTCGTTACATCTTGACAAAGGATAATTTACACAGTATGCATCATCTTTTTGTACAACAGCTGAAAGGCAGGAAAATTTGTCAGTTGACATCAGTTGCTATCATTTCAGTAATGTAATGTAATGTAATATAATGTAATGCAATGCAACGTAATGTAATGTAATGCAATGCAATTTAATGTAATGCAATGTAATGTAATGTAACGCAATGTAATGTGATGTAATGCAATGTAATGTAATGTAACGCAATGTAATGTAATGCAAAGTAACGCAATGTAATGTAATGTATAATGTAATGTAATGTAATGTAATGTAATGTAATGTAATGCAATGTAATGTAATGTAACGCAATGTAATGTAATGTAATGTAACGCAATGTAATGTAATGCAAAGTAACGCAATGTAATGTAATGTATAATGTAATGTAATGTAATGTAATGTAATGTAATGTAATGTAATGTAATGTAATGTAATGTAATGTAATGTAACGTAATGTAATGTATAATGTAATGTAATGTAATGTAATGTAATGTAATGTAATGTAATGTAATGTAATGTAACGTAATGTAATGTATAATGTAATGTAATGTAATGTAATGTAATGTAATGTAATGTAATGTAATGTAATGTAATGTAATGTAATGTAATGTAATGTAATGTAATGTAATGTAATGTAATGTAATGTAATATAATATAATGTAATGTAGGTTCTAATCATATCAAGAGGCATGAAGATGTATCCGATGAAATAGGCTTAATTGAAATATATACAATATACAATATTTGAAAATTGTATATTTTTGAATTGTGAGTGTCTGTCATAGTGTAAACTCCGATGACCTAGTGTTTATTCCCGCCATGACAGGCACATTAGCAGTAAATCTTTTGAGCTTATTTTATTGGATTAAAAAAAAATAAAATAGGCATTACCAAAATCCTTCTCAGAATGTTTCAAGGCACGTATTTTTCATCAGAAACTAAGTTCAGCATGTATTGAAAGTTTCTCAATTTCATCAGACATGGAGTGCTCACAGTTTCTTACAAGTTTCTGAAAGATTCAATAACAGTCTCCATGTTCATTATCCATACCTTCCTGAATATTTCAAAAAATCTAAATTCGTTTGAAGCTTTTCCCATGTTTAAAGACATTGCGCAGATACTTTGCAAGAAATACGACCCACAAAAATGTGAAAATAAAGCAATATATGCTGATGATTTCTTCATTAAAATAAACAGTTTCTTGAGTTTTATTTTCCCAATACTGGAGCTCCTCAAACTTTGGCGATCTGACAGCTCTGGGTCTCTATTAAACAGTTGTTACAAAAAAAGGTGTGGATTTACCTTGTTGGGCTGCCTGTGGTTGCTGCTGTGCAGAAGTTGTTTGAGGTGGACTAGCCAAGCTTCCCTGTGGACCTAAAGGCTTTGTCTGAGTTTCATCTGGTCTTGGCAAAGCTCCCATCGGTAACGCTACAGGTGGCTTTAGAGGTGGCAGCTCAGGCTTTGATGGCGGCTGTGCGGGCTGCGGCTGTGCGGGCTGCGGCTGTGCGGGCTGCGGCTGTGCAGGTTTTGGTAGCTGCTCTGCGGGTTTTGGTTGTGATTCTGCCGGTTTTGGTTGAACAGCGACTGCAGGTAGTGCAACAGGCTTTGACTGAGACTCAACAGGCTTAGCTGGAATTGCTAATGGCATAGGCTTCGGTCCAACCATTGGAAGCTGTGGTCCTACCACTGGAACAGGTGGCTGAGCTGGCTTCAACTGTGGTTGTTCAGCTGGTGGCCCTACTACCGGTTTAGGAGCCTCTGCCGGTTCCTTGGCAACCAATTTATGCCCGTCATCAGTTTTGACTAACTTAAGTCCGGTCGGTCTTGGTTGGTTCAAGAAGATCAAATCAATCGGGTAGTTCTTTGCAGAGGGAACTTTCTGAGGCTGTGGTTGCGGTGGCAAAACTTGAGGGAGAGGACGTTTCTCAAGTTTTAGGTCGAGGATATCATTCGGTTGCTTCTCAGTGGCTGCGGCAGGCTGTGGAGGAGGTTGAACTTGTTGTTGTTGCTGTTGTGGTTGACTTTGTTTGTAAAGCAACCAATCTTGTGGTTGTGGTGGTTGTAATTGTGGCTGTGGCTGTTGTTGCGGCTGTGGTTGCGGTTGTGGTTGTTGTGGTTGTTGCTGTGTTTGTGGTTGTTGCTGTGTTTGTAGTTGTTGCTGTGGCTGACTTGTGGCTTTTGATTGGTCGTACACTTTTTCTGGTGCTGGTACAACATATTGGACTGATGATACTGGCTGATCAGCCGCGAGTTTCTGCGCAGCAGGTGCTGAGCCATTCTGATAATATGCAGTTTGAGGTGGATATGAAGGTAGCTGGCCAATAGGATATCTAGCCTCGACTTGAGATGTCGTGACGTAACCATTCTCGTTCTTGTTTCCAGTGACTTGAACTTTGTACTCTGCAGGTTGTGCATTTGGTGACAAAGCAAGGCCTGCTGATACGCTTGGGGCTGCCCCCGTCTTGTTCTCTGAAACAACGGAAGGTGGGATTTTAGTTGGGGGGTATCGGCTCACACCCCACCATGAATCATTTTCATGTGTAAGGATTGCAGTGTCTGTAATATGTTGATGGCTTCCCTCTACAAAGAAGCAAAGTAAACTAATCTATTTGATTATCGGATAGCGCCTTCTGATTGGTCAATCCAACAAATCCAGCCATTTGATTGGTTAAAATCTGAACTGGTTCAAACAAAGCTGGTTTAACTGTGTCAATGTGAATGCAGTATAAGAGTAACGAATAAATATCATCCAAATATCTACTTTGACCACCTAGCTTTACTTTTAACTTCCTTTCTTATCAATACCTCTTGTTGAACTACACTAACGTACTTGAAAGTCATCAAAAGGGTGGAAGAAATCGGTATACCTTTGCAAGAGTCTCGCATGCTCCAAAGAGTTCCTTGCAACAAATTTCCTCAAGAACCCGTTGCTCCTAGATTTGCTACGTTTTTACAAGTTATCAAACACAGCAAGCTTGTTCATTCATTTTTCGAAATAGGAATGATCACTTGCAAGGTCATCATTGAATCTTATCGGAGAAGATCGTATTTAAGCCATGGCGAATTTCGTATAATATTTCTTGATAGGAATTTCGCAAGGGAGGAACAGGGCCAGGGCTACGGGGTCTGGTCACCAACTAAGGATTATCGTTACCTGGATGTGGCTCATTGAAAGGAAGATTCTGCTTTGCTACAATCGATTTTTTGTATCCATCTTGATCTGGATAGCCAGCAGGCAGTTCGAAAGGATTCCGTTGTATTGTGGATGATTGTGGTCGATTAAAGCCAGCCTCGCTCTCATATGCTCTTTCAGCCTCCACTCCATATCCTCCGAACACTTGTTCTCCATCTGAATTACCAATGTTTGATTTCTGAACTTCGCTTTGATCGAGGAATTTTCTTTCAGCATCCTCTGCATCGTTCTCATGTGAGAACGCTGCGGCTTCAGCCTCCTTCTCAGCTTCACTATCTTGGTAGCCTTGGTAACTGGCTTGGTTCTCCTCCACAGGGACATTAGACTGGTAAAATCTGCTTGGTGTTTCCGCATTTTGCTGTTCGAAGGCGAGTCGAGATACTTCTTCGGACCCTGGGTTATAATAGTCATTGTTTGGTTGAATTTCTTCTCTTCGAACTCTCTGCTTGTGAATGCGTTTCTTGAATCTGTTTGGTATTGCTACAAATCGAGAAGATAGTTTAAATTACCCATGCGAAATAGTCGGGTTAAATATTTCCGCTATTCAAAATCAATTTCGTCATGTCTTGACAAACTTGCAACGTTTTAACTGCACCGTTGCCAACAAAATTTCTGCCTAAGAGGATCGATCAATGACGAAGCTTTTCCGAAAAACGCAAAACTTCGACGGACTATTTCTAGAAGTTAATGGTGCAAACAGATTGTGCAAAGTCTATTGGTTAATTAAGGAAAATGACAGCGAATTGGGAAAAACAAGGGCATTAGACAAACCGGGGAGTGTACTGGACAATTCTAAGTCAAAAAAGGAAAATAACTAGGGTGTTTAAGACAAACATTGGAGTCACTCGAGTAGGAACATTAAACTACTGAGAAGCTTATGATAATGCTTCGGTAAATTTAAAGCTTCAAAACCGGACAAACTTTTACCTGCATAATCTTATGGTGCCTGGAAATCATTTCCAATCATCGACTTAACTGAAGAAAAAGCTGAATCGCCAATTTTTCACCTTGCAAACTTTGAGAAGCTTTTGTGATCATAAACAGATTTGGAGAGATTACTTTCAACCCAAAATATTTTCGTTACCGTCAAGGGATCTGTTGGATGTTGTCTGTACTTTGGTTCTTCAAATGACAGGATCTTCAAATGGTAAAACTTACCTAACAAACTGGTCACGCCTAACAACACAAGAAGTGTTGTAACCAATTGCCGATATGACGCCATTTCCCTTGTAGGGTTGCTAGTTGCTGTTGTCCGCTAAAGCCTTGAGTTGGAAAGAAAGAATTGATCAGAAAAATATGGGTAGGTCCCTTTGAGGATAAAATGGGGTAAATTAAATAGCGGGCTATGCATGGCATAGCTTGATAGCGAGCTAAGCTCGAAACGTCGTGCTTATTTCAGTTCGAATCAAAGTGCTTGTATTTTACATTTTTTGTTTTTCTTTGTGCAATTGCACTACGTGCGACAAGAAGATTCTTTTATAATATCTTTAAATAGGGTAAGCGCGAGGTAAAATGGGTAGGACGAAAAATGTGGATACATTTGCTGAAGTCCTGCCTTCCTGGTTTACTCTCATTTCAGCTGTTTGAAATACCCTCCTTGACAGTGTGAATGTTTCATAATAAATTCCTGGTCTAAACTTTCTAGCAATCAACACTGCCGATTTTACTTCGATTGGCTCGAATCTTTGTAAACATTTAAACAGAAATGTGTGAAATATTATTGCCTCATTGTTTTCAACTGAATTGATCTAAAAGAACTATTTACTTTCCTTGGTGGGTCGAGCTAGCGCGGTTCAGCTATGGGCTCAAATATGCGGAATTTTACTCATTATAATCTTATACAACTAGATTTTGAGCACTTACATCTTTGCCTAATTTCTACCAGGCGGAAAATTCTGCTATTAAAATTGTTTTAGTACGGAAAAGAGACCCCTGTTAAAAGCATAAAACTGTTCGATGCAGACGCGGCACCAAATTTGCAGAATGATTGATCGATTTGGACAAAATCTTCAGCAAAGTGGAATAAAGTTTTCAGGTAGTGGCATAATCTAAGGGGACGGAAATTTAGACAATGAAGGGTCGCTGAGACTAACAATTTGTTCAACTTCAAAGGGACATTTTCTCTATTAAAAAATTGAATTCCTGTCCGCTCGGAAAAATCCACTGACTAGATATCACTCGTTACTATGATAACTGCAGGACATATTTAACGAAGAAATGATAAGAAAAATGATGTAAAACTTACCCTTTGAGCTCTTTCATTAACCAACGGATATATCAAAGCTCCATTAAATCCTCTCGACTGAAAATCTGAAACTCTGAAATCCTTCAAAAATTTTTTCCTCGTTTAAAAATCTAAAATTTCTCCAAAATCAGGGATCAAATCAATAAAAATCCAAAATTCGGAAGACGCTACAGTGAGGCTTGTAAAATCCAATTCTTTTGTTCAATGAATAATAAATGTGATCGTTGGGTCGCATGAATAGTAAGAGAATTGGCAAAATAATTGAAGGTACCCACTGGTCACTTGCAAGAGATCACTGAATGTTCAAAAGATCTCCAGACGTCAGCGCACCTGTCACGGGGGTTTATCTCTTGAAATACAAGAACCAGCTAAAAAAGGCAACTTTTTTGCAGAAAAATTTATATTTTGTCTCCAGAACACATAAATCAGGGGCTGGGAGGTTTAAAGCCTTTGTTGGTAGGGCTCCGGTCAAGGTCGCATTTTGGCCACGCAGATAAGACCTCCTGCTGTTTTCCTCTAACCTGATGAAGAGTTAAGCTCGAAACGTTGTTAATTAACTATCTTTGTACAAAGTCGAATATTTTGACAAATTTATACATTAATGATTGAATCGACGTACAACACGCTTTGTTTTCTATTGGCTTGTTCTACTAAAGAGTCTGGATCGAGCCATTTCAAGTCAGACGCCGAATTTCGCTAAAGTTCGGTCGCATTCAACTCAAATTGAGCCTCAAATATACATCGCTGTAACATAAGAAGGTGAAACAGTGTCTAAGGAGTTATGGATGTCATAGCATTTTCCAGCGAAATCTAATTTGCAACACACTATAGATTTTGAGTAAGAATTACCTTATGTATCATTTCATTTCATAAGGCCATTGTTCTTAATTCACTTTAATCTTGTGGAGGATAATGATGATGATGATGATGATGATGATGATGATGATGATGATGATGATGATGATGATGATGATGATGATGATGATGATAGTGATGATGATGATAATGATGACGATGATGATGATGATGGTGATGATGATGATGATGGCGATGATGATGATGATGATAATGATGATGATGATGATGATGATGATGATAATAATTATGATGATGATGATTATGATGATGATGATAGTGATGATGATGATGATGATGATGATGATGATAATGATGCTGATGATGATGATGGTGATTGTGATGATAATGATGATGATGATGATGATGATGATGATGATGATGATGATGATGATGATGATGATGATGATGATGATGATGATGATGATGATGATGATGATGATAGTGATGATGATGATAATGATGACGATGATGATGATGATGGTGATGATGATGATGATGGCGATGATGATGATGATGATAATGATGATGATGATGATGATGATGATGATAATAATTATGATGATGATGATTATGATGATGATGATAGTGATGATGATGATGATGATGATGATGATGATGATGATAATGATGCTGATGATGATGATGGTGATTGTGATGATAATGATGATGATGATGATGATGATGATGATGATGATGATGATGATGATGATGATGATGATGATGATGATGATGATGATAATGATGATGATGATGATAATGATGATAATGATGATGATGATGATAATGATGATGATGATTATTATTATTATTATTATGATGATGATGATGATGATGATGATGATAATAATTATGATGATGATGATGATGATAATGATGATGATGATGGTGATGATGATGATGATTGCAGACAATCTGTTAGCCTAGTGATGTTAAGGTGCCTACCCCGTGAATTATAATGTTTATTGGTTTCGGTCAATGGAGCGATAAAGAAGAACAATGAAGTCACCGAAAGCAAAGATCAAAGTTAAAAGACCGAGAGATATTCTCCCTTTGTTTTTAGACTGCAAAACAAATACTCCTCCTCAGTAGTTCATCTCTTGTTCGTCCTGATAATATAAATCAAAATGCTCCTGCTTAACGGTGTGAATGAGACATCAAGTTTCTTTAATGTTTGTTTTCGATTTTATCTGCAAAATCGAATCTTACTAGTCAAGGAAGTACGCTAAAAGTAAAGCAAGTCCGCTAAATGCACCTAGAGGCTTCTCGTGAGCTGGAAGACACTATTCCAAAATTTCCCGCTTTTTCTGACTTCCCGAGTTAATCGAAAAGGGCATCGTTCAATTTCAAAATTCATTCAATTTTATTTTCAATTCTTTACCCACGGTTACCCCGTCAGTCAAGAAAGACTGCTTTTCAGGGGGCCGTGCATAAAATTCTGGGCAAAATACGTTTTATAATTTAAAACCCTATCCTTCGTAATTGCACTAATGAATGAATAATAACGAAACAGCAAAAAATTAATTTAAAAGCGTCTTTAAAAATGCTTTAAAAGAGGATGCTTGCTTGACTACTGCATCTAAGTGGTTCCATACTCCGGCACCCCGATGTGAGAAAGCTCGCTGACCATTGCACGTTTTCATTAGCGGGACTTGAAGATCAGTTGCGATGTTCCTCAAATTTTTCCTACTGCACGCAAAGTTTTTTACAAAATTTCAGGTGACAGGTGACAATAAGAAGCATTCGTACTATCGAAGAACAGTAAACCCTCTCTAAGTGGACACCTTAATGCAATGGCCAGTTCTTTATGGCAGACCAAGGACCGAGATACAACTTTTTACTTGGGGGGGCCATGGGCAAACCGGGTGAGGAGCGAAGCGAACCAAACCTTGAAGGGGGTCTTGGGGATGCTAAACTTCGTTCCTCAATACAGATTGGTGTAAGAGGCAAATCTACGTTGAGATGTACATATCCCTAAAAACAAAACAACTTGATTTACCCAAAGACTATTGTAGTTTCTGGTGTTAGCATCATGTTTCTGTGGTGTAAGACTACTTTGTTAGCTTGTAAATACCTCCAAAGGGCTTCCTAGACTAATGAAAGGTAGAAATTTGACGAGATATGCATAAGAACGCGGAGTACCTATCTCATATTCTGAAACACTAAAATAGTAAAATGATAAGGATTTACTGCAGCAGCTACTGAAAATTGTTGAGGGGGCCATGGCCCCCTTGGACCCCCTGTATCTCGGTCCTTGTGGCAGACATCATGTTTACGTTTCCGATTGACAGATTTTAATTTAATTACCCACGCAAAGGCGGAACATCATTAAAACGTACAAAGTCTGTTAGTCCGCAAGCTCTCTGCTTTAGAGACATTTGACTGTATTCATTGTAAGAACTTTTGACTTTTACAGATCTATTACCCTTGAGAAGACGAAAAAATTTCCCTTCGTACGCCAATTTTGTTAATGACGCTATTTTCGAGTCTTTTCAGTTGCCGCAGCGACACTGGCTTATACAAAAAATATGACCTGCCAACAAGCCAGACAAATGATCCGACATCGACTGCCTACATCGTCTGAGCGTTAGCTGAAATTTTGGATTGTTTGATGAGGGCTTAGCGCTGTCACAAATAATCAGCCAAAATATGAAGAAAGGGACTGAGATTTAAGCTTGGTCGAGTGAGGTCAAACTCCGGATGGGTGACCTCGGAGGCCCGACCTCACAACTCACCTCGTCGTCCTTCGGAAGGGACGTTAAACTAGGGGTCCCATGCCTGGATGCGGCATGCACAGTGGGCTTAGATTAGCTTTCAGTAGCTAGAAATCCTGACCAGCCCACTCAAAACAAATTGAAAACAAACAAACAAGGGCTCGAAAACCAGCTACTCAAAAATGCGTTCTCAGCATTTCCATTTTAGGCATTTTCTGAACATCTATTTTCGTAAGTGATGTTTAGAAAATAGAATCTATGTTATCTCGTCATCTAAGAAGTTTACAAAATGCTAGAACTGAAGAGAAGTAAATTAAGGAAAAGGCAGCGCTACTGGCTTGTCCATTTTCATAGGAAATGAAAAATAATGCAGATGATAAATTCTATGTTTATCACTTAATTTCCTTCAGGAATACCTTCAGCTAATAACTCAACTGCTACAGCGCTAAGTTTCACTGATATCACTTCATAGCCTATCCTTAATTATAAAATGTGGCCTTGATGGCATCGTCGTAAGGCGTCGGCTTACGATCCTAGGGTCATGTGTTCGATACCAGCACTGGCCACATTTGAAGAAAGCGTCCTTGGGCAAGGTGTTAGCACAAATTGTGCCTCTCTCCATACAGGAGGATAAATGGGTACCTGGTCCGTAGTTATGAGTGCCGTCGGTGGCTGCACCTTGCTATTTGCTGCTACGCATAGTGACCAGGGGGAAGGTGTAAAGACCATAAAACTGCCTTTACTTACTGTTACTAAAATAAATTTCTTGCATTGAATAGAGGAATATCACAACAGACGCACAATAATCAATACTTTCTGCAACCCTGACTTTTCATTGAGAGTCTTTTGGACAACTTGAAAGTCATAAGTTCTGCAATAATTTAATTCTAAATTATGGTGGCTTAAGTTGTATGTATCAAACCTTATTCGCTTTAGGAATACCATCACCTGAGAGTACTGAAATTAAGTCATTTAAGCCTTGCTCTTGTGCATAAGCCTGGAAGAAAAAATGACAACATGTTTGTTATACTTTAAACATTTAGGGTGTTTGATCCGTACCAATTCAATTTTTATATTTATCAATTAAAAACAACAACAATAATGCATCTAAAACTACACAACCACAATTACATTTAACTGTGACATTCAAGGTGAGGAACGACACGAGGTCACCGAGCCCTTACCATCAATGCCACTTATGATTCAACTGAAAGTAACCACGTCAAAAAAAAAGATTTAAGTGGGAAGAAAAAAGGGGAGTGCTGCTGCTATATCTCTGAAAACGGTAGACCTGGTAGACACGAAATTTGTGTTTGATTGACGCTCAAATTCCCAAATGAACCTACATTTCATTTCATTTCATTTTTTATTTTTTATCCACGGTAGCCCCGTCAATCTGCATTGATTGCTTTACAGGGGGCCGTGCAAAAATACATATAATTTCCAAATTTAAAACCTAATCCTAATTAATTTACAATTGTGTTTACAAAAACGAAAAAAAAAAATCAAATGAATGTACATAAAAGAGATCTTTAACCCTCCACTACGTCTTTAAACCTCCTTTTGAAGGTAGAAAGGGAGGGTGCAAGTCTGACATCAGAGCTTAATTGATTCCACAGCTTAGGCCCACGAAATGATATTGACTTCTGCCCATTTGCCGTTCTGCCCATCTGCCCATTTGCCGTCTTAAACCCTCTACCACCCGAAAAAGCAGAGGGTTTGGCAGACTTTGAAGAGAGTCTCGTTTTCATTTGCGAAACTTTGAGAACGACTCGTCTTCGTATTTTTCAACTGGAAACCTTGTTTTGCCAGGGTGAGTCTGAAACCTGCTGCTTTTAAGAATTATAACGGGGGTGTCCCATTTTGATGTCTGAAATCACACCGCAAAATTTATATATTTTGCGAAGATGAAATCGCCATCATTTAAATTACCATCTAAAGACTTGAAAACTTCGCTCATGAAAAGGGAAAATGAAAAGCTTCTTCTAAAAAGTCAAGACAACTTACCATCAGCAGATCTTGTCCTTCTAAGTTGTTCTCCTTAGCATCTTTCGCAAGTTCACTATCTGAATGCATTACATGAAGCAATTTTATAACATCAACAGCGTCTTCAATCCTACAAAATGTCTTTTATTTAGCACAAACACAAAGAGATACGAGGCCTAGAGGTAGAGATAAAAGGCCTGGAGAAAACATACAGATGGCAACACAAAGCATAGAAATACAAGGTTAAGCTTAGCACTGAGAGGAAGATGAAGAGAGTTGAGACAGAGAGTAGTTTTAATCTCTATGTTCAATTGGCCTCGGGGTAGTCATAGTCTTTTGCTCCTCCTCGGGGTATCGTTTCCAGTTGTATTGTATAGCTGTTTAGTATAGTAATCTTGTAAAGTAGTGCAGGTTGTAAATTCATATTGTTATCTTTTAGTGGATCAAAAAAAGGAGAGTCCAAACGACCAAATTGGTGTCTATGTTCTTTGAGAACTTAGTCTTAAACCGTAGGCTATATGTCTAAAATCAAGGCTTTAGGATGAAAATGTGTGTAATTAAAATGACCAGAGCAGGATTCGAGCCCATGTCCAGAATCTATGCACATCTTGCAGGCTTGTAAGAATGAGACTACTGGATATCGATTTTTGAGTGAATTTCCTGCTGATGAAATTGTACTGTTCTTAGTAGATCAACATGCCAATGGACTGGAGAAAGATAAAAGCTGCCAAGATGACAGTTGCTTACTGTCGTGTTATGTTCATTGTCAAATGATACATAATTATGAAATTTATTCCCATAGGTGCGTGCAGCACATAGTGCATGAACATGTTGTTTTCCTATATAAGTTTTGAAGAGTTGTTTTTTGAGTTAGCTAGTAAACATGAGAGTGACAAACATGTCTCATATCTGGCTCGTCTAACTCAACACTTACTTGACCAGCTTTAAATACCTGGTGATTAAAACAATAAGTTTATTCGTGCGAGAAAACAGAAACATTCCCTGAGGTTATGCGAAGTACAACCAGGACCAAAGTATCGCTGAGGGAAGAAAAACTGTTAGGATTCATAACTCACAGACATTTAAACACTAACAAAGTGTTGATGCTTCAAAAAATGATAAATACATGTTGTTTTTTTAAGAAACTAGGATCATTTCATAGTACTAAAACTTTCTTATCCATGTATTTAAGAACCCGTTGTCACCCAAGGTCCTTTGCGAGCAAGCTGAAAGCTCATGCCCATAAAGTACCCTTGGTGACAACGGCTCTTTAAAGAGAGCCTTACGGTGAATCTATTTTACACAAAATCGTAAAAACAGGATAAGGTAGTAAACACCCTTACCGATCTTCCCTGGCCATCCGTAAAATCAAGCCTCTAATTTTCTTGTGTTTCACAAAGTAAAACAGCATTCCACCACAATGTCGAGTTGATTCAAGTAAATAATAGGCTCCACGATTGTTAATGTCTTCAAATGTTTGTTTGTGCACCTTGAATCATGACAGAAACAAAATCATGACAACATAATTACACACTGGTGAAGGTGAAGTTGCGTTTTTCAGTGCCAAGCGCTGGGATCACAGAAGTAGAGCAGACCTGATCGATTCCACAACCCCTTGTCATGTAGACAAGAAATTGTAGAATTAGTAGACAAGAACACTCTGGAAAGTAGGGAAATTCATGTTGTAGATATTCAACTTTCAAAGGAGCATACTACTTCTTCCAAAATTTCCATCTTCGGCAGGGATGACAAGCAATGTATAATGCATGCATACATTATATATATATCGAAAAAAATACCAAGCTTCAAGAAAGAGAGAAAAGGAATGAATTACCCTTAAATAGTCTGGTGAATCTGGAGCACATTGCAAACTGACAAGATCCAAAGCATCTGCATGTCGTAGCTGATCAAACACTGTCTAGAAAGTAAGAAAAACTGTCTCAAGTTTTGTGCAGTTGTGGCATTGGTATGTATATTTACTGCTTCCACAATAGACAATAATAACGAAAAAGCAATATAATATCATGAGGGCCTCAGAGGCAAATTTTAAAAATTTCAAAGATTTTAAAAATTTCAATTTACTGAGTCCAGAGCTCAAAAACTTTTTACCTTCCTTGAAGCATGACAAGCACTTTCTTTTCTTCTTACATGCTTTCTTCTTTGCCTATATACCACCCTATTCCATTCCATTCCTTTTCCTTTCTCACGTTCTTATTTTCTCTTCCTTTCCTTCCCTTCCTTCATTTATTCCCTTCTGTACCATTCCCTTCCAATTCTCCTTCCTTTTCTCCTTTCTCCCATACCTGGGAAATTTGAAAATTTCAGCTACCTTCCTGGAAAAGCCGCTACCAGACTACTTCAATTTTTAGCCCTATATATTTTTAGCCCTCTTTGGGTCAGCCCATATATCAACATTGTTCAAAAAATATCTAGAACTCACTGGTAAGAATTCATCTGTTAGCATCGCTGGTAATTGATAGAATTGTCCTTCTCTGGGTAAATACATATAATTCATTCTTTCTCTTTCTTCCCAAGTTGCCTCTCTTAGAACTCCATTTGGTTCTCTGACTACAATTCTTCTGTTCTATAAAAGAACAAAAGATGACAATTCACTCTTCAGCAACTGTGCCTACCCAAAAACTTGGCTCCAGTTTTGAGAAATGAAAATCATCTCTTTTACCAAGTTACAAAATCATTTATCTGGTGCATCATATATGTTTGCATGCATGAAAAGTAGCATGCATTATGCGTTTGCAACAAGTTTGCTTGCCACACGATGGCGTTCACAAACAGGAACAGAAATTCTTATTGATGTGTAACCAAAAGGTTCCCTTTTATTTTGGTTATATGATGGTCTGGTTTTCTTAAACCAGTTGTGTGTGACATAAATGAATGCAAGTGAATAGATTCTCTCTCAATAAATAGATATATATCTGTTCAGGCTCCAATTTTCCATGCAAAAGCTGTTGATTCTGGCTCCTGCAAGGAACTACGCACTTGCAGCAAACAATCATTGTATTTAAGGGTAGACCTGATTACATGTTGAAGTTTCACTTTTTGGCTGACATACTTTTATATGAAATCCTTTCAGAGCTGCTCTACAAAAAGTTCAACTAAGTGGTGTTAGACGTTCTATCATTATTTTTTGATTTGGATTTTTTCTTAGAATTTAGCTATTGGTTTGAAATCAGGTGCTACTTTTTCTCCCGATCACCAGGTCTAAAATGCCTCAAAAATCAGTTTTCTATAACCTGCTTTACCATAAAACTGGAGATCAGTGCATTGGCAAAGGTGTTCATTCTTGCCATTACAGCACAAATCACCTTCCTCTTAGCCACATTCTGACCAGCAGACCACAGGGCATCAGGAATTTGTCACTGATTGATATTTTTTGCCGTTTTTACAACTCTAGGGAAATAAGGCCCTCAGTGGAGTGACAACAACAGCAACAATTCAAGTCAAAATATGAGCGTTAACTTGAGGGTCCATATGGAGTGACGCTAATTTAAGGGCCTGTTTATATGAGGCAGACTGGCCCGTTAGCAAGCTGCTTAATCTTTATTTGACATTCTACATATCTGTTCACAGCTTTGCAAGCACAAGTACCAGGATCCCCAAATCAATCTTACACAAGATGAGCTGAAAGCAGACTACCAAGGGCTAGGCTGGCATAGAGTTTTCTCACTACTGAATCTCTCATAAAACAAGGCTAGCTTGGAAGCAAGCCAACTTGCGAAAGTAACAGACCAGCCAGCCTCACATAAAAAGGGCCTTAAAGTGCAAAATGATTGACTTACCCTGTCATTGGTAGAAGTGCTGATGTCGGTAAACACAAAATTTGATTCGTCATGACCATCTATCTGAGGATCTTCCCTCAAAACCATGTCTATTTCCTTTCTCTCTGTCATGACAGGAGGCATATCAAGTCTCTTTTTGCCTTCCTCCTTTATATGCTCTTCTGCCTATGGAGAAAATAGCCAAAAAATATAAATAGAAACATTAATAATAGCAAGAACATTTGCAAGAATAGCAGGCAAATCTGCAAAAAATGGGATTTCATTCTTTTGTCTTCTTCCCTTATTTGCCATCTGATTGGTTCATGAAAATTGGGCTTTGAAGGTTTCTGGCAATGGGCATTGAGCCCACATTTAAAACAACACACATCATTATCCCCAAACGACTGCAAATTTGCAGTCTGAATGCATATGTATGTTTCAGAAAAATCTGCATACAAAGCAAGTGTCTAGCAAACATTCAACCAATCATCATATCAAACTGTTTTTGGAAGCTCAACATTCATGCATAAAATGAGTGCAATTATGGAAAGAAGACTTCTGCAAACAATTACAAATCTACAATCAGTCCTGCACAATGCATCAATTAACTAAATTTGCAAGGGTGGCTTTGAGAAATACCTCTTGGAGTTCATCATCAGTCATTAGTTGATATGATGGAATCTTCAGTGGCTCGAGTCGGGGCTTGAAAACTTTGTCAAGGTCGAGACTCCTTTCGATCAAATTCTTCAGCAAATGTTGCACTTCTGGGTCCTTGAATTTCGGTTCATCTTGGCCTGAAAACTTTTCTGAGTTGGATTTCAGGATTTCAGTTAATGAAGGAGCTGTAGTGCATCTTCGGATGTGACCGAATAGCTTTAAGTTGCAAGAGATCCTGTGCAAAATGGAGAACATCTTGGCGGCATTCGAAGCCATGTTGTCCTTCTTGATCTCGTGCCTAGGCCTTGTAGCCTCTATTTGGCGCTATAAGTCAATTTCACTTCAATCAATTTCACCAATCAATTTCACTTCAATGATTGGCTTACAATTTCAGACACAATTCGCAATTTGACCAATCACATTGCTTAGAAACATCAATACCGGAAATGAAGTATTAGGGGGACCGCAGGCCCTGCGTATCGCTACCGGCACATTCTGAACACGGTAAAATTGGCATATGACGGATAGGCCTCCCGTTGACACGAAAACGGCACATTTTTTGCCGGCAGACTTTGAAAACGGTAGGTTTTGAAAACGGAACTCTAACCGGCACATTCTGGAAACGGCATCGTGTGAACGCTGGCTCAAATTTTGCTACCGTCGCATCTTTCTGAAGGTGTTGTGGCGCCGTGGTGTAATCCTCTGACATTCCAGCCAGAATAGTCAGACGGAGTGGGTTCGAGTCCCGGTAGGGCCCCGCCACTTGAGCGTCATGACAAGGGGTCGCGGACTCGATTAGGTCTGCTCTATTTCTGCGATCCCAGCGCTTGGCGCTGAAAAACGCAACTTCACCTTCATCTTTCACCGTTTTCAAAATGTGCCGGTTTCGTGTGAACATAGTCTTAGTTTATTTTGCTTACAGGATGTGCACCCTTTTCTAGGTTTCACCTTCTGATGCCCGCCGGGTATCAAAAGAAAACAAGTTTTCTGGAGAAAGTACTCACTACCGGTATTTCATTACAACAGGTTGTTATTTCATTATTTTTCAGTCTATATTGTGTGTGTTCTGTGTTGGAGTGTACTATTCGCATATTTTTTCTAAAATCAGCTACCATTTGGAGGGGAAATTCTGCAGTCAGGTGACAAAATGTTTCTTGACGTGCACACTCCTGTACCACTGGAAGTCAAATACCTCCACAGGACACCTTATTGGTAAAGTTGAATTTTGGATCGAGAAATATGCGAGGGTGCGCATATTTGGAGAGGGAGCTTTATGACGCAGAAGATGAGTTGGAAATACTGCCATTTTAGCCGATAAAAGAAGGGAAAATTGCAAAACATCTCAGTTTCGAACAAAAATTCACACGAATTTATCTATGAGAAGTATAGCACTGAAATTATATCTTCACTTTAATCTTACATGTATTTTTTGTTTTCTTTGTTTTTTGCAAATAGTTGGCCTTAATTAGCAATTTAGCTACAGCATTTAGCCAACTTTAAATGAAAGAATTAATAATAATAATAATGAAACATGACAACGATAAGCATGCGAGAATGCATAGTATCTATGCGAGAATGTGAGAGCCCCCTCTAGTGGAATTCAAACAACCCAATTGGAGCCAACTCAAAGAGAACGTTGCCTTTTCGGAGGGTCAGGAACATAGGGAGCACATTTGCGAACTAAAAAAATCAAATCAATTTTTGCAGGCAAAACTTTATCACGGTAGTCAGAAGAAAGGCTTTCATTATTCAGCTCTTACTGCATGGAACAGCATCTCCATCAGTATCAGAGAACTGCCAACCTTCCCACAGTTCAAAAGAAACTTAAAAACTCATCTAAAGAGCTGAATCAACATGAAACAAGACTCCTTGGAAGAGCAGCAAATAGGCCCTACCAGTTCTTAAACTTGTACTTTCTTCGTAAGGGATTTTGTGTAAAAACAATTTAATATGAATAAATATGAATATTTACCTCGACAACAACTGACCGCAAAACAGAGCATGACAGAAATGGAACTGAAGGCACATTCAAGCATAAATCGTCTCTTTAAAACTCGATTCTTTCCAAATCGCCTTTTCACTTTTCACAAATATATTCTACGATACGTGCTATACACAGTCTCTATTTACATTCTAAAGTGAGGTCTTATGCTAAAGATATACTACAGCAGTATTTTTAAGACTGTACACGCCCTGTACACGCTATTAATGAGAGAGTCAGCCTTTGGACTTGCCCAAGTCGTCATATAAGAAAGAAAGACTTGGGCCTTTCTTTCCTTCCTCCAGGACGACTTGGGCAGGTCCAGTCAGCCTTTGGCAAGGATAGTTGCTGCAAATTACTGCTTTAAGCTGCTTCAAGATGAGACCACCTTTACACCCTGCCAGTGTCCTAGTTTACAATGCTCCAAAACCACAAATTTTCCCAGATAGAAAGTACATTTTTCAGATTAGCAGGAACAGTGTAATCGAGGCTAATTAGCAGGAACGGTGTAAAACAGACTGATTTATTACACTTTTGTTACGGATACAAAGATGCAACAATGTGTAAATTCTTGCTACCCAACTGCTCTACTGAGTTTTCCTATACGATTTATTCCATCTTCAAGCGTAGGTTCTTATAGCCAAAAACACAGACATATTTCGAAAACACAACATAACTTCAAAACTCAAATCACGATTACATGTTTGTTCAAACTCGTACAACAATTGATCTCCATGGGCGGTTTTCCTATTACACAGACTTGTTATATTGGGCTTTCCCTGTGATATGTCATACATTGTCAACAGCTATTAGTACAATATTTCGCATATTGATTTATTACTGTTCTGCTGTGAGTGACTATTTTTAACTTACTGTAGCTTAGAACCCAGGGCCCTACATATTCCCCCTCTAAAAAGAAGTCGTCCCTGACTGATTTTTTTAGGAAAATATGATGGGTCCTTCGGATGTTCAAGTAACTCTTCAAAATGTTTCACATTCAGTAGAGATAAAACTCTAGTTCAACTGAAGCCTTTCGTAATTCTTCACAGTACTTTGCAATATCTTCAGATGAAACTCTGGATAAAAGTTATGTAATTGCAAGTAATGACAACGTTTGTAAGTGGGAACGTTCATACTTCTGATTGATTGTTCAAACTTCAAACTTTTAATTTCCTTTGTTAAGTACGAATGTTAACTCCGATCGATCGATAAATGTACTTTAAACAGCGGCCAAATAGTTTACTGGATACGTCTGCAGCTGTAAACCAGAAACTCGAACAAGGCGTAACGACGAATATGCGACAGTTGAATGTTAATAGACAAAGCTATTCCAATACGAATACGACGGTACTCTGGTTTGTAACGAGTCGAAATGTACGATGTAACAGCGAGTATACAAAAGTATTTTCTTTAGTTGTCTATAAAATCGAGCGAATAAAGCTATGTAAAAACGATATGATTATCCAGGAATAAAGTACGACATAGGTCTATTCAAAACAAACGTGTTCGGTATCGACGGGCGATACATCGGCAACATTAAAGGCATCTGCTGGCGAAAATGTACTTGCATCGGTGTAGGGTGCATAAACGGTGCTCGTACCGAATATTGGGGGATTCCAGTTATGTTCATCGGGACGGCGTTAACAACGGCTTGTCCTGGTGCATAATAAGCAAATCGATCTGGCGGTTGTCTTACACGCATTGGACGTTGATTTTCTTGCTGCGGTAAGTTATTCTCTACATTCTCGATGCGTTCATTTTCCACGGGAAGTTCTTCGGATTCGTGAATTTGAATTTCTGTTTCATTTTCTGCAGGCGGCGGTTGCGGCGGCAATGGTGCTAATGTCGTTTCACTTTGACTTTCAACGTTGTTTGTATCATTTGATTGGCTATCATTGCTACTCAGTTGATCTGAAGGATCGATGCCCTGTACTACGAATAGTTCATCTTCTGAGCTGCTATCTTCTGATGAATCCATGTTAGTGGTTTCGTTGTCTTTCTGTAACGATGCACGTTGTCTACGAGGTTGATTTCGACGATTAATACATTGTGGAGACTGAAGTGGATCCTCGGACTCTGCGGGAAGGTCGTTGCAAAGCAATAGCAGGTTTCGATGCAAGACTCGCGTTCGGCCATCACCGTTTTCCGGTTTTACTGTGTAGACGGGAGACTTCTTATCTCTACGACTGACAACGATATGTATCTCCTTTTCCCAATAGGAACGCAACTTTCCGGGCCCTCCTCTCTCTGAAAGATTTCGGACCAGCACTCGATCATTCGGCTGTAATTCGATGGACTGCGGTTTTGCGTCGCATCTTCGTTTGTTCCGATTTGCGTTATTCTGTGCTCGTTCCCTAGCGATGGCATATGCTTCTTCCATTGCTCTTCTCCATTTCTTGACGTACTCAGGGTGACTTGTGGCAGGCGACTGTTGTCCTGTGTCAAAAATAATGTCAATGGGCAAACGCGCATGACGACCAAAAAGTAAAAAGAATGGCGAGTAGCCTGTTGCATCATTTCGCGTGCTGTTATATGCATGAACTACTTTATTTATGTGCTCATTCCAGCGACTTTTGTAAGCATCAGGAAGAGTACGCAACATCGATAACAGGGTACGGTTAAACCTTTCCACTTGACCGTTACCTTCAGGATGGTACGGAGTTGTGCGAGAATGCTTGACATTTGACAATTTTTGAAGACTATTAAACAGCTTATTTTCAAATTCTGCCCCTTGGTCATGATGTAACGTGACCGGAAATCCAAAACGGAGAACGAAATCGTTATAGAGTTTTTCGGCGACTGTTTTGGCAGCTTTATTACGAGTGGGGTATGCCTGCGCAAAACGAGTGAAATGATCCATTATTACTAGAATGTACTCATGACCACTATTGCTTTTTTCCAGATGTAAGAAATCGATTGAAATTAATTCGAACGGAAATGTTGTCGTTATTGGTTGTAGTGGCGCTCGAGCTTGGATTGCTGGACGCTTTTGTTTAACACATGGACATACATTCTTGATGAAATAGTCTATATCAGCTTCCATCCTAGGCCAAAAGAATCTTTGTTTTGTAAGATCTAATACTCTGTCTACACCTAAGTGGCCCATTTCCTCGTGCAACTCTTTTATCACAAGACGATGATATTTCTTGGGTAACACAACTTGTTTCACCAAACCATTATTTCGAATTAGAATTCCGTTATTGTCAAGTTCTAACTTTGGCCATTCACGTAGTAACCGTTTTACATCAGGAACTTCAGTCGAAATATCCTTAGGCAGCGGCCTAATACCATTGTTTACATAGTAGTGAACACGAGAAACGATTTGGTCATTTAACTGAGCTTGACGTAAGTCGTTTGTATTGACTTTAGTTGTTGGATTCACAGTGTTAGTCAAACAATCGATGGATAAAACATTAGGGTCAGTTGATAGGGAAGTTATGAAATTTGGTTCACCCTTGTCAACTAGTTGTGCTGCACAGGTTAAAGCTTGTCTTATCTCGGACGAAATTTCCTCTGTACAAGATTTCATAATGGATTCGATATCTAGCGGCACTCTAGACAGTGTATCTGCATCTCCATTTGCTTTGCCGGGACGGTACTTTATGGTAAAATTAAAATCAGCTAGTTCGCTTACCCAACGCAACCCTGAAGCATTGAGTTTTGCGGACGATAGCACGTATGTTAACGGGTTATTGTCAGTGTATACGACAAATGATGGTGCGTAATACAGATAGTCACGAAATTGTTCACACACTGCCCATTTTAATGCAAGGAATTCTAATTTTCCTGAGTGTAAATGGTAATTTTTCTCTGCAGGTGTCAAGGTTCTCGACCCATAAGCGATTACTCTTAACTGTCCATTTTGGCGTTGGTAAAGTACGGCTCCTAAACCCATCTCGGATGCATCAGTATGCAGAATGAACGAGTCATTAAAATTTGGATAGGCCATTATTGGAGGTGAAGTTAATTGGTCAATTAACTTGTCTAAAATTTTCTGATGTTGCGAGGTCCAACTAATATGAGTGCTAGATGCAGTTTGATTTGACTTTGTCTTACCTTCTTTACCATTTCTGTTCACGTTTTTCACGACCTTGGTGACCAAAAGATCATAAATGGGTTTTGCAACTCGTGAAAAGTTTTGAATATATCTTCTGTAGTAACCGAGAAGACCCACTAACCTTCTGACATCACCGACTGTTTTTGGTGTTGTTTTCTGCAAATGTAATAATGGAGCAATACTGTCAGAATCAAGTCTATAGCCTTCTTTTGAGACAATTCTACCTAGAAATGTGACTTGCTGTTTGAATGTCTTGCATTTACGTGGCTTCAATTTTACTCCGTGATCCCTCAGACGTTGTAATACTTTTCTTAAATTGTCAATATGTTCTTCGAATGTTTTACTAAAAACAATGACGTCATCAAGGTAGGGTATACAAATTTCGTCCCTTAAATTGCCAAGACAGTTTTCCATAAATCTCTGAAACGAACCAGGTGCATTTCGTAATCCAAATGGTATCCTTTTCCATTCGTATAATCCCCAGGGGGTAATGAATGCTGTTGCGGGCTGGCTCTCCTCACTTATGAAGCCTTGGTGATAGGCTTTCCCCTGATCTAAGACAGAAAACCATGCATTACCTCCTAAATTATCCAAGCTTTCTTGAATACGGGGTATAGGGTGTCGGTCGGGAACAGTTTTTTGATTTAATGCACGATAGTCCACACATAAACGTAATGTTTGATCTTTCTTTCGGACACAAACTACAGGAGAACTGTATGGTGACGTCGACTTACTGATGAAATTGCGGTTCAAAAGGTCTTCAATGTAGGCCTTTACTTCCGGGTACAAAGGTCTTGGTACAGCAACATAATTTTTCTGGACTGGGACATTGTCAGTCAGGTTAATACTTAATTTCAAGTCGGGTATACAACCAATGTCACTTTCGTCTTTTGCAAACGAGTCACGTTCTTCACTCAATAGTTTTAGTGCTGCATGTTTCTGTTCTTCTGATAGCCCACTCAAATCAATGTCACGGATAAAGTCAGGGACATCAGTTAAGTCTTTGTCAAGTTTGTCAGTACTCTGAGTAACTCGATCAGTGTCCTTACTCTTTTCGGGTGATTCGTTTAATTTTACGTCAAGTGGTGTCACTGATTGCAATAATTCGATACGACCAATAACACTACGTTTTGGAATGACAATGTCGTGCTTGGAAACATTCACTATTTCAATGTTAACTTTACTTGATTTACCAGGCTTAATTGTCAGCAAAGCTTCCTGAGCGACAAGTCCATTCGGCAGCTCGGAACTTTCATCAGGTTCGAAGATAACAGGGGTTTCTACTTCAAGAGGACCATGATTTAAACGACATGGAACTTTAAGACCCTGTCCTGGTTTTACGACTTGATCCTTTTTGTTTGTTTTCACTACACAGAGGTCTGTTTCACTGTTAGTTTTGATTAAGTCTACAAGTACGCTAATGTTTGCAGATGAGACGCAAGGAAAAACACATGCAAGCTCCGTGTCAGTCATTTCTGATTTCGAGTTCATAAATTCTTCAATAACGTTAAATCCGACGAGCGGCACATCAATTGTTTCGCTTGTTACCAAAAAAGGTACGATGATTGGTTCTTGCGTGCTAGTAAGTTTTACCTCGATCTCTGCCAAACCTTTGTATGGTATCTCAACACCATTTGCGGCATTTACGTTTAACTGGAAATCGATTAATTCAGAAACATCTCTCAAGTTCACATTCGGAAAATTAGTATCTAAGAAGCGTTTGGAAATCAGCGAAACTTGGGCACCAGTGTCCCATAAAGCCTCCACCGGTTTCCCATTAAAACAACAGTTAATCAGACAGCGTTTTCCGACGAGCTTAGCGAACTTTTCAGACTGTTTTGGAGTCAAATGGCTTACAAATCTATTAGACTTCGTGTTTTCATCTGACGTTTTCGAAAGTGTTTGAAGTGCGTTACACAGAACCTTATGTTCTTTCCAGTGTTTCTTTTGGCAAACTTTGTTACAATATTTAACACACTTGCACCCATTACACTGCAAAATAATCGAACCAGTTTGTTCTTTTCCACAATAATTACAAGGTTGAGGCTTCAAAACATCACCGGTTACTCGTCGCCCCCCTGGAATAACCGCGGGGCGTTTCCCTGGTTACCAGAGCTTGGACATTCGCCTCTAAAATGGCCTGATGCACCACATTTAAAGCAGTGATCGCAGCTTGTTCCCCAGCCGCTCATTTGGCAATTTCGACATCCCCTGGGGCGTTGGGAAGCACCTTGAGCAGCTCCACGGCCACGACCACGGCTGCGACCTCTATTTTGGAACCTCGGGGGGTACTGTGGAGAGGATTGCCTTTCATCAAATCTTTGTTTTAAATCTGCAAGGTTACACTTTAGTTCCTTGATTTCAGCCAAAAGTTTTTCATTTTCATTTGTACGCTCCTTTTGGGTGGGTTTGGGGGCACCCTGGTTGTTTCCCTTCCCATTTCAAAATCTACGGTAGAGGCATTTGCTTTTGCCGCTCGCTGGCGCTCTGGTGCAACCTTTGCTTTTCTCTCAGCTTGCTTGGTGGCTAAATCGTTTACGTTTCGCATGAGTTCTTCATCTGTGATGTTGTCTTGCCTCAAAAAAGGACGAAGATTCGTCACCAAGTTTTCATCGCGAAGACCAGTTTCAAACGCCTTTAAAAAAGATTTCTGCACCAACTGGGAGTTATATTCTGCCTGTGCGTCCTCTTCTCTTGTGGCAAAAAATACCTTGTTTCGTGCATCTAATGCTTTCAGCAAAAACTGCTGTGCGGTCTCTTTTGGTTCTTGACTCATCGTGACGAGCTGTTGAAACAAATCAGAAGCGGTCTTTTCTTGAAAGAAAACACGCAAAATTTGACGCAGCTTGCTTAGCGAGCGATCTGGCAACAACAGAATATAATTTCGAAGGCTGCTGTGGGGGGAAATCGATTTTATTACCCCATCCGTTACTTCTTTTTCTGTAAAACCTTTTTCGATCGCAGAATCAATTTGGTGAATCAGGGAGACATAGGTCAGTTTATCGTGCTGTCCCGGTTCCCCAATTTGACCCGAAATTTTAAACTCACGTCGAAGAATTGACGGAATTGAGGCGACATCGGATTTTACCACAGTATCAACAGGTTTTGAAGCTTCACTACCCGAAGGCACCGACAAATCTTCACCAAAAACCTTCGTTTTAGCATCTTTGAGCTTTCGTAGATGTGATTCCAGCTCAGTGGCTTGTTTTGATTGCAATTCCAAAAGAGCTTTTTCAAGTGCAATAAGTTCCTTTTCATCTTCTGTTTTTTCGAGGGGTGGGGGCTGGCCTGTCAAAAATGCGATAGTATCTTCCAAATATGCATTTATATCTATTTCACCAGGGTCACTTATCAGCTTTTCAACAAAATTTCTAATAATCTTAACAACTTGCACCTTGCTTTTCTTGGAAACCGGATCCTTAATCTTTAAAAACTCTACTAATTTCAGCAACTGGTCAGAAGATTGTTGACAAACAAGTGCCTCAAATTTTAACTGCAAAGATTCGGGGTCAGACATTGTCCATAAACAAGGTATTATCTATGAACGAAATGTTTTTATGGAATCAAAACAACAACAAAGTTTCTTCCCAAATTGCGACCGTACGCAAACTACTGGTTTCTTGACAAACATAGGACTACTTCAACTAATGGCTGATCAGATATAGTTTGATTCTTGGCATTTTAGATTTTGATAAAAGAAAAAGACACAGACAAACTTGGATTTTGCCTTGAAGGATTTGCGTCTGGCATGCAAACTTGACAGCTTTGTGTTCCCCTGCAACACATCACGTTCAGTTCTCTCTCCCTTCTCCTCCAGTTCAAAACCACACACATGGCCACCACTGTAAATTCTTGCTACCCAACTGCTCTACTGAGTTTTCCTATACGATTTATTCCATCTTCAAGCGTAGGTTCTTATAGCCAAAAACACAGACATATTTCGAAAACACAACATAACTTCAAAACTCAAATCACGATTACATGTTTGTTCAAACTCGTACAACAATTGATCTCCATGGGCGGTTTTCCTATTACACAGACTTGTTATATTGGGCTTTCCCTGTGATATGTCATACATTGTCAACAGCTATTAGTACAATATTTCGCATATTGATTTATTACTGTTCTGCTGTGAGTGACTATTTTTAACTTACTGTAGCTTAGAACCCAGGGCCCTACAAATGCAGTGTAAACTAGGCCTTAGGTTCTGAGTGGGTGAATGAATTTCGGAGGGAAACAAACGAAACACTCATATCTTGTGCGATTGCAGAGATATTGGTGGATTTTTAGAAGCAGCTTTATTGTGGATTCACCCTATCCACTGAAATCTGGGCAGAACACAATGACCACATGTGGGAGCAATATAGATTATAGAGATAACAGGTTTGTTTACGGTTACGTGATCCAGCCCCTTTAACAGCGAAATTCAACCTTTTGGCGTGTCGCAAAATTAGTTGGTCACAGCGACTTTCCTACAAAAGCGTGCACTCGATGAACGTTAAACCTAAGCTGTCTACAGGTACATATTAAATTAGCACACAATGTCTGCTCAACAACTATAATCACAATACCTTCGATTTCGCCATAAAAACACTTGATATACAGATATACTAAGAACCAATGAGTCATACAGATATTTGGAAACGGGAAAGTGAGTTCTTCTCATGAACGTGGAACCGAGGGGCAAATCACCCCAAAGAAAGTGTACGGGATTTTGGGATTTTAAAGTGAACCAAAGGGGTTAAAAGCAAACTTAGCTAGGGGGACTGGGTAAATCGAAATATAACCTATTGTATTTGATGTTTTCGATCTATGAAACAAAAGGAAGATAAGTGGCGCCTGCCGTTCTTTTGCGCTATGTTTATATTATGTCGCTATATCACAGTTTCCATGTATACCTTTTCAGAGATTTTCAAAGATTTCTTAAGACTTTCTCTTAGTCAGATTCTTAGACTTTGAGATTTTTTTAAAAATTTTTTAGCTTTCCAGAGATTTTCGGGATTTGGAAAGACTTTTGAAGATTTCGCAAGATTTTTGAGGATTTACGCGATTTGTGAGATTTTCAAGTATCAACTGTTAGCAGAGAAAATTGGTATTCTTGAGATTTTCAAAGATTTCAGGATTTTCTTTGGGGATTTACAAGATTTGCTGAAAATTTGGAGATTTTCAGGACTTTTAGGATTTGTTTGAAGACTTTTTAGGATTTTTTACGAAAGTGTACGAGACTTTTGGAGTGACTTGGTCCTCGCATGGAACGCTTACCATCAATACATGTATCCAATGAGTCGGAGAAACTAATGTATTTTGCAAGGCTATTGTTCCCTCAATATCAAAATAATACAATAAAAACACGCACATAATAACCTTAAAGGGGCAGGGTCACGTAATGTAAACAAATTTCTTTCGAAACGACGATTTCGCAGTATTTTTGTTCGGCCATAGAACAGTGATTTTCCACTACTTTTCTCAAAATGAAAGAGTCATTTTGAAGATGGACTCTTGTACTTCATAGAAAAACAAACGAAAAACTCTAATGTTGTACGATTGCAGAGATATTGGTGGATTTTTAGAAGTAACTTTAGTGTGGATTCACCCCATCCACCATAATCTGTGCAGAACACAATGGCCACGTGTGGGCAACAATATAGATTCTGGAGATAACAGGTTTGTTTACGGTTACGTGACCCTGTCATCCCTTTCATTTATTAAGAACCAAGATACAAGCAACTCGTCGTTATAAGTCTAGTCGCCCTTCAACACAAAGCTTAATTCACACTAGGTCATTTGGGTCGTGCAGAAAGACCTGAAAGACAAAGGATTCAGACTCTGGGTCTTCGTCTTGTTTTGTTTTTTTTTTTGTTTTCAATTTATTTTGAGTGGGCTTGTCAGGATTTCTAGCTACTGAAAGCTAATTTAGGCCTACTGTGCATGCCGCATCCAGGCATGGGACCCCTAGTTTAACGTCCCTTCAGAAGGACGACGAGGTGAGTTGTGAGGTCAGGCCTCCGAGGTCACCCATCCAGAGTTTGACCTCACTCGACCAAGCCACTCACTCGGCCACTCAGCCTTTTGCATGACTCTAACGAACCAAATGACCTATTCTTTCGAAAGGCAGCAAGTCGCTTTGTCTTGGGAAACCTGACTCCTCTGCCACACAAAATTCGCCCTTATGCGTGGGCTCCCCATTTGGATAAATACGTTTTTAATTAAATATTAGACGACTAATTTCTTACGATAATCAGAAACAAATTTGTTACTACTCAAAATATCAGGTGTCCCTAAACAACTCCAGTTTGAAAATCACCAAAATTTCATTTTGAGGCCTATCTCCAAATTTCCTTTTTTGGCAAGTTAGGTACATCAATGACAAAATCATAGCTACTCTCTTGATTTGTTTATAAATTAGTGAATTGGGCTCTATTTAGGGCTACCTAATTTTAAAGCATAATGCAGAAAGCGCTGATGATTACCGAAGCAACTAAGCTTCTCGTTTCGTTTGGTCGTAATTTCGTAAATGTCAGAATGAAACGCAAAATACTGTTGTAGATTTGAAGAATAACGAAACTTAACTTTCGATAGAATGGCTCTTAGAGGCATCGTTTTTTTTTCAATTTGTTTTTTGGGTGGGCTTGTCAGGATTTCTAGCTATTGAAAGCTAATTTAGGCCCACTTTGCATGCCGCATCCAGGCATGGGACCCCTAGTTAACGTCCCTTCCGAAGGACGACGAGGTGAGTTGTAAGGTCACGCCTCCGAGGTAACCCATCCGGAGTTTGACCTCACTCAACCGAGCTTAATTTCAGTCACCTGATGAAGACTGTATAAGCCATTCGGCCACTCACTCCGTTAACGATGCTGCTCAAATAGTATAGCTCAGAATGCGGTATTTCAATTCGTTTAAAGTATGAGTGGTAGGACACAATAAGGTTGAATTAGATTAGATTAGATTCTTTGCCTACCTTGCAGTGCCATAAAATATTCTTCCTTGACATTGGCAGCCTTTCCCAGTCATCTGTCCTGGCCTTGAACTGAAGAGCTCCGTCAAATGTGGTTTCGAGGCCACTGCGTAGGCTAATAATGCGCAGGAGATGCCAAAGGGCAACTTAGGCCCAAACATTCCGAAAAGCACATATGACGAAGCACTTCAATTAAAGGGGAGAAAATTTGGCTGAGAACGGATGCCAATGTCAAGGAAGAGAATTTTATGGTATTTCAAGGTTGGCAAAGAATCCAATCCGATCTGAAACAATCTAATTGTGTCCTACCACTCATGCAGCATGAAAGCAGCCATTTTATAATCTATAAATATAAATGGATCATTGAAAAGAGATTAAAAAAAGAAATTTTATGATAGGCTCAACAATCAAATTTTTGCGATTTTTCAAACTGGAGTAGTTGGGGCATCCGGTTGTAAACTTTAAATATCGAGAGCAACGTGATTTCTGGCAAACAATACATTGAGAGAACTGTAAAGATATGGTGCGGGTTGCCCCCCTTTTTTGGGATACACATAAATTATCTTCATTGGAACAAGAAACCAAGAAGCATTACGGGAACAGTGCCATGCTAGAATATGTATTGTGAAGGAAACTGGGACAAACACTTAGACAACTGAAAAGCTACTTCTCGAACGGCATGAAACATGGGCTTCGAATGTTTTTAAGGCCTGGCCAAATGAGCGATCGAACATTGAGCAAAAAACATCTGAGAGTTGTTTCGCAAGCAAAATGCTTCAAAGTGGTTTTGGCTCAGGGGCAAGCACGGAGCTCGAATGTTTCAGGTGTTTAAAAACTTGGGTTAAAATTCCATCACATTTTTCACAGAACCGAAAGGCTTTAAAGGAATTCCGCGGCATTTTGCAGTAAATCTGACATGAAACTTTTTGATATTTTGCTTATTTTCACATAGTGGTATTTTTCATCACTTGTGAAAGACTTGATGGAAAATTTCGAAAAAAATACAGGGTGTCTCAAAAAAATTGTTCGAGGTTTGATTAAATAGTAAAAACTAACGATACGTTGAATGGACCATTGGTCAAGTCACCCTTTTCTTGAGATTTTAACTTAATTTTTGACACACGAATCTTGCAAATCCGCTAAAAATTCATGGGGTTACAACCTTTTGAAGTTCAAGTTTATGCGAAAGCTGAAACCAGAGGCCTTGAAATGACATTTTTGGTAAAAGTCCCATAGGCCGTCGTTTCTGTTATTTCTCAATTGTTTCAGGGCGAGCCAAGTGGGCTTCAAACAGGCATTCGATAACCTAACTGTCAAGCATATGAATGCTTTGAGGAAACAGATTCAGTCTCTCGCCGATTGAATCACTGTTTTGGGACTTACGCGTTTTGAACCACTGTTTCGGGACTTACGCGATGTTAAGGAAATTTTCAGAATGATCGCAAGAAATAATTTACTTTAGAAGTCCTATTTGGTTTGCTCTGATATCAACGAGAGGTATGACATTGGATAAGCTTCTGTTACTTCCGTCTTCGAGATTCTTGCAATGCAAATAATCTAGGGGGTCTCTGGTTTCAGCTATCGCATATTTTTGACCTTCTAGAGCTCGTAACTAAGTGAATTTTCAACCGATTTGCACGATTTTAGTCTCTAAAATTATTTCATAATCTCAAGAACAGGGTCATATTTCCATGAGGCTGTTTATGCTGTCCTTATTTTTCAATATTTAATCAAACGTCGAACGATCTTTTTGAGACACCCTGTACATTAATCGTAATTCCTAAATCAATGGAGGAAGGATGATACAGTCTTCAAGGAAACCAAAGTTGCTGAAGGCCTACAACATGGTAACCAGCTTGTCCTTCACAGTAGAAAGTAAAGTCTGCACGCGGGCAAATAATATAGGGGCAAGCAGCCTAGCCTAACTACCTCAGTCCCAGCTGCGCTTCATCTAGTTATAGCGATTATCGATTTATTAAGGAGCGCAACTACGACATGTAATCAGTCTACAAGCAGCCCTTCCTACTGAGGATTTAGAAATTTGATGACGTCACAGCCTTAAACATGATAAGTGCATATTGAAAAAATGTGATAGAATTTTACACCCACCTTTTCAAAGATCTGAAACATTGGAATTAGTCGATTATTTGTAATCACACAGTTTCTCAAAAGCCAATAATTTTTCTACTCGCCCAAGCCATGGAATTGCAAATATTCGACGAGCCATCCGCGATATCAAAATTGCTGTTCAAACATTTTGGCAGATGCGATTTATGAAAAAAACAGGGGTGACGCCAGGGCAGGGCCAAGGGAGCTACAGCCCCCCAATTCGGAAGCAGCTAGTCCCTCGTCAGCGGAAATTTTGGGTTGCTGTAAGAGGTAATTCGGTAAAAAAACGTATGAAAACTGCATTTTTAGCAATTTCAACCACCCCCCCCCCCCTAAGAATCTTTCTTCTGTCGGAGGGTTTATGGCGTCGATCCTGGCGAAAGGATGCCGCATTCTCCAATCTACACAGGTTTCCAATCTACACAGGCGTTTCTACGCGCTGTGTAGATTGCTTGTCAAACTCATAGAGTACGGCGGCAGCATCCTCTCGCCGCATTTCAACCAAATGGTTGAATAGCTCTCCAATCGTCGCATCCGGATTGGAAGTTTGCCACTGGAGGAGGAGCTTTTCCGTGAAGTCATGGTCATCTCGCATACGAATATGCTCAATATCCATTTGAGTTCGTTTGAGGCGTCCCGCCAATGTCTTCCAGTCTCTGTATTGCTGGGTCGGGTTCATTCGTCGACCAAGGCCTTGAAAAACACTAGCAGGCAAAGTTGAAATCAGGACCTCCGGATCTGCGGAAAAGAATAACATCATTGCTAGACTGTACCTTTTTATACGTTGTTTCATTGCGTTTTTATATCATTTTTGTTTCATTTTTGCGTAAGCTATAAGTAATAGATTTTGTTTGAAAATTCTACCAGAGGTATGATGGATTTAAGTGGTGGAGCGTTTTCTAAACTTCTAATAGCATCCGGGGGGGGGTAACATAACATGTTGAGGGTACGGGTGTGTGCCACCCATATAGGTGGGTTCTTGGGTCTAAGGGCTTTCCAGAAATCGGCAAAAAATTGTGAAAAATGGGTAGTTTTCTGCCAAAATTCATCATAAAAGTGGGTAGGACGGCAACTGTCGGTAATCAGAAGAGGGTGGCCAGGTCCATAACGCGGAACTCGCGGAAATCGTGGAAACCGCGGAACAAGATTCTTCCGCGAGATTGAGTTCCGCGTTATTCACTGGCGCATTAGGCAAAGTCCATAACGCGGAACTCGCGGAAATTTTTCAAGCACTGAAAATAACGTTATTTATTCAAAAGCATCCTTCTGGATTTTAGGAAAACTTTTAGAAACAGTATATTTGAGTGATTTTAAGGGTTGGCCTGCTATGGGCCTAACATGGGTAAGTCATTTGGCTTAGGCCCATCGAGGTCAATGGTCTAACGACAACAAGGTTGATCTTGTGGCCGTAAATTCAGAAATACTGACAGGCTGTCTCCCTTTAACTCATCACAGAAGGTTGTATGTATCGAATATGTAACCAAACATCCAAAATCCATCTATTCTTCGTTAAAACATAGCTGAGGAAATTTTCGAAAAAGTTCCGCAAGATTGAGTTCCGCGTTATTCACTGGCGTATTAGGCAAAAGTCCATAACGCGGAACTCGCGGAAATTTTTCAAGCACTGAAAATAACGTTATTTATTCAAAAGCATCCTTCTGGATTTTAGGAAAACTTTTAGAAACAGTATATTTGAGTGATTTTAAGGGTTGGCCTGCTATGGGCCTAACATGGGTAAGTCATTTGGCTTAGGCCCATCGAGGTCAATGGTCTAACCACAACAAGGTTGATCTTGTGGCCGTAAATTCAGAAATACTGACAGGCTGTCTCCCTTTAACTCATCACAGAAGGTTGTATGTATCGAATATGTAACCAAACATCCAAAATCCATCTGTTCTTCGTTAAAACATAGCTGAGGAAATTTTCGAAAAAGTTCCGCGAGATTGAGTTCCGCGTTATTCACTGGCGTATTAGGCAAAAGTCCATAACGCGGAACTCGCGGAAATTTTTCAAGCACTGAAAATAACGTTATTTATTCAAAAGCATCCTTCTGGATTTTAGGAAAACTTTTAGAAACAGTATATTTGAGTGATTTTAAGGGTTGGCCTGCTATGGGCCTAACATGGGTAAGTCATTTGGCTTAGGCCCATCGAGGTCAATGGTCTAACGACAACAAGGTTGATCTTGTGGCCGTAAATTCAGAAGTACTGACAGGCTGTCTCCCTTTAACTCATCACAGAAGGTTGTATGTATCGAATATGTAACCAAACATCCAAAATCCATCTGTTCTTCGTTAAAACATAGCTGAGGAAATTTTCGAAAAATTTCCGCGAGATTGAGTTCCGCGTTATTCACTGGCGTATTAGGCAAAAGTCCATAACGCGGAACTCGCGGAAATTTTTCAAGCACTGTAAATAACGTTATTTATTCAAAAGCATTAGCAAAGTTGATCCTGTGGCCGTAAATTCAGAAATACTGACAGGCTGTCTCCCTTTAACTCATCACAGAAGGTTGTATGTATCGAATGTGTAACCAAACATCCAAAATTCATCCCAAAAACAACAACAACAATAATAATAATAATAATAATAATAATAATAATAATGATAATAATAATAATAATAATAATAATAATAATAATAATAATAATAATAATGATAATAATAATCGAATGTTTTAACAGGATGACCTATCAGTACATCATATACTGTTATCATTAGGGTCCTGATACTTAATAAATTAATGATTTAAGAACATGATAAATTAAAGATCTAAAAAACTAATTACAGGAGTCCAATACAGTTCAATCCACAGATAAAATAATTTTACATCAAATAAAATGATTTGCTAAAAATCGTCTGAAAAGAAGTCTAGATTCAATCTTTCTGGCACTTAGTGGCAAGTCATTAAATTCTTTACCTGCCAGGTAATAAAAACCTTTGCGTCCAAATTCTGTTTTCACTTGAGGCAACTTAACGAGCTGTTGGTCATTTCTAGTATTTTTCCCATGAGCATTTATAACGAAGTAGTTTTTCATTGCATCACAGACATTGCCTTGTAAAGTATCAAAGACCAAATTACAGGACCTCTTTTTCACTCCTGCTTCGATACTAGGCACACGTAAGCTGACAGATGCAACCCTGGTCGATCTAATAACATCAAGGCTTCTACGCTCAAGACTCTCAATTCTTTTCTTGTAAGTTGAAGACCATCCGAGGGACAGCGAACCACAATATCCAAAAACAGGCATTATCATGGTGCGATAGATCTTTTCAGCGCTCGCAGGGTCAATGGAGCTCCTGATGCGTCGAAGAAGATTTAATCTTCCTGTAGCCTTTTTATAAATCTTGTCAAAGTGGGTTGCAAAGTTCGATGTTTGATCTAGATGTACTCCAAGATATTTGTAACTTAAAGTCCCTGCAATCGATGTTCCATTTACTTCAACTTTCATTTCCTTTTCCTCTGTTTTACCTTGTCGTTTAGCTGTGCCAAAGATCATTGATTCTGTTTTTCCCTTTTTCAAGTTTACCAGTAGTTCATTTTCATCGAACCAAGCTTTTAGTAGCCTGCGTGCAGACTCGACTGGTTTACCGAAATCGAATTGAGTTGAATGGAAAATTGAAAATTCACTCCCAGTAGAGTCTGCGCATCCAACCCACATATCTATTCCAAGGTTCCTGAGTCTAAGGAACCTATTCTGATTGGTCAATTATTTTCCATTGTTTAACTGAGGGGACAACAACAACACAGTTGAATTTGGCCTAGCCAGCGACTACTTCTGTTCAAACACACTTCGTGTGAGAGTTCATTTCAGTTCAGTTCCACTTTTTAAGTTCTGCACGTGCGACTTGTCAGTAATAAAATAATAAGTGATAGGTGAATTTTCAATTTTCCATTCAACTCAATTCGATTTCGGTAAACCAGTCGAGTCTGCACGCAGGCTAGGCTTTTAGATGTTTCAGGTCATTATTTAGCTTCCCTTCAACTTCATCTAAGGAACTGCCTGACACAAATATGACTGTATCATCAGCGTTCGTTATGATTTTAGAATTTTGTAGAACAGTGTGAGCCGCATTAAAATGCATTATAAACAGTAGAGGACCAAACACGAAAAACCGTTGGATTTTGGATGTTTGGTTACATATTCGATACATACAACCTTCTGTGATGAGCTAAAGGGAGACAGCCTGTCAGTACTTCTGAATTTACGGCCACAAGATCAACCTTGTTGTCGTTAGACCATTGACCTCGATGGGCCTAAGCCAAATGACTTACCCATGTTAGGCCCATAGCAGGCCAACCCTTAAAATCACTCAAATATACTGTTTCTAAAAGTTTTCCTAAAATCCAGAAGGATGCTTTTGAATAAATAACGTTATTTTCAGTGCTTGAAAAATTTCCGCGAGTTCCGCGTTATGGACTTTGCCTAATGCGCCAGTGAATAACGCGGAACTCAATCTCGCGGAAGAATCTTGTTCCGCGGTTTCCACGATTTCCGCGAGTTCCGCGTTATGGACCTGGCCGAAGAGGGTAGCTTTCTGAAAACCGGGCGGCAGACGCCCGTCCATCAGCAAGTCATGTACACCCCCCCCCCCCCCCCGGTAATAGCAGTTTCTGTAGGTCTTTTTCAAGGTTTTTTACATGGTTAAATACTATGTTTTCATGATACAGGGCCATACAGGCAAAATTCAAAATCGGCAAAAATTATTTTAGCCAAAAGTTTAGCTGGCACGTTCACACTATTATGGTGACCTTACATAGCCTGCGTGCAGTCTTTCTTTTGTGTAAATTGAAAGAACGAGAAAATAAAAAGACTGCGCATTAGTAAACAATTTTTCGTATTTTGATGAATTAATCCATTGTTAATCCCCTTCAGAAATCCTAGCAACATATCTATTCTATACTGTGTAACTCCTGTTCCCCCCCAATAAAACAAGGCCAATAACAGGTAACATGGGCTAGCAGTGCATCAGCCCGGTGTTAACTGTTCGAAAAGCGCATTTACGGTCGGTGATTGACCAGAAAAACCATATTTTCCTCCGAGCCAATACACCTGTCCACAGCCTCGAAAGACTGCAGATAACAAAAATACTAAAACAAACCGAAAAAGAACCAAAACCAAAAAGAAAAAAGAAAGGGAGAGAGAGAGAAAAAACAAACAGCAAAAAACCAAGCGATGGGAAGGGAGGGAGGGGCAAATAAACGACTTCAGATGGCTAGGCCAGCAAGCAAGAGTGACTCAGCAAGGCATGAGGCAAGCCACAACACCCACCCAAAATACCTCATATTGGGAACGAGGTCTACTACTGTTTCGGCAAAAACGCCGGAAACCCGCACTCTTCTTCGGGTATTAACCCCGCTTAAATAGAGATTTAACCGATATTTAATCCCCTTCAGAAATCCTAGCAACATATCTATTCTATACTGTGTAACTCCTGTTCCCCCCCAATAAAACAAGGCCAATAACAGGTAACATGGGCTAGCAGTGCATCAGCCCGGTGTTAACTGTTCGAAAAGCGCATTTACGGTCGGTGATTGACCAGAAAAACCATATTTTCCTCCATAGAACACAACGTGTTCCCCCCAATCACCACCAACGTCAATATTAAGGAGGTAAGGTGAGAGGCTTTAAAAGAAAGAAAAACAGCAAAAACCTCAAAAACATTCTGTACTGTAGTCTATTACCGGAAAAAAAAAAAAAAAAAAAAAAAGAGACAACGAGAAAAAAAAAAAAAAAAGAACTAGGGCCAAAACATGGTGTATCTCCTGAAAAAGAAAAAAAAAAAAAATTAAACTGGTACACCTAACACCAGCAGGCAAAAGACCCGCTATCGATGGAGCACGCAACACAGCGCAAGCAAGCAAGCAAGTCCAACCAATGGAACCCTGCACACCTGGCAGGAAGCAAGCAAGCAAGATCCAAGCGTTGGACCACAGTCCACTAAACAGGCAGCAAGCAAGCAAATCCAAAGCATTGACCACAGCACACACAGCCGCAAGGAAGCCAGCAAGCAAGTCCAAAGCTTAGGACTATTGTATACACATGACAGCAAGCAAGTCCAAAGCATTGAACCACAGCACACACCGCAGCAAGCAAGCAAGCAAGCCCAAAGCATTGAGCCACGGCACACGCCGCAGCAAGGAAGCCAGCAAGTCCAAAGCATTGAACCCCAGCACACAGCAGCCAGCAAGCAAGCACGTCCAAAGCAGAGGACTACCGTACACAAGACAGCGAGCAAGTCCAAAGCATTGAACCACAGCACACACCGCGAGCGAGCAAGCACGTCCAAGCAGAGGACTACTGTACACAAGACAGCGAGCAAGTCCAAAGCATTGAACCACGGCACACACAGCGAGCAAGCAAGGACGTCCGAGCAGAGGACTACTGTACACAAGACAGCGAGCAAGTCCAAAGCATTGAACCACAGCACACACAGCGAGCCAGCGAGCACGTCCAAAGCCTAGGACTACTGTACCCATGACAGCGAGCAAGTCCACAGCATTGAACCACAGCAAACAGCAGCAAGCAAGCGAGCAAGTCCCAAAGCTAGGACTACTGTACACATGGCAGCGAGCAAGCAAGCAAGCACAACGCACTGGACCCTTATAAACGCAACAGCAAGCAAGCAAGTGCAAAGCATTAGACTACTGTCAAGGCAAAGGAACCCAATATGCAACGGTAAGAACGCGAGTCGCCCTAAACCTGGTGCGCACCGCAAGCATAAAATACCGGCCTATCATATCATAACTAGTAACTGTTAGCCGCTGTGCAGAAAAAACGAGACAAAAAGAAGAAGAAAGAACTATACGCATTAAATGCATGACTCCCCCTAAAGTGAAGAGATGGCCGGTACCACGAGAATAAAACAAGAAGATATCTGCAAAACAATAACTCGATTAAAAGCAATACACGAAACATGACTGATCCTGTCAACATTAACAATGGTAAAACGTGGATAAAACCGAACGATAATTAACTAAAGTCGTGAGATCAACACAGTCCTTGGCTCTGGCTAAAAGCTGTTAAAGTTCCCAGAGATTTTGAAGCAAGGTGCAATCTTTCCTGAGGTAATTTAATGTACACCTTATAGGCATCACTAGTCCACCTCCCAAGGGCTTGAATAATGTGATTTGGAAAACCGAGTGATGCAGCCGTCGTTGCGGCTCCGACGCGAAAACTGTGCAATGTAAAAATCCCTGGCCATCCACATTGTTTCAAAACGTGTTGAAGTTGTGTGTTGAGCTTGCCTTTTGTCAAGGGTGTTCCATCCGAAAGCAAGAATAAAGGCCCAGGGCTTGGCCCACGTACATGAATGTAAGACATCAGAGCATTAACAGGGCAAACATCAGTGTCTGTGCGGGCCAAGACAATGTTAGCACCCTTCCCGAACTGATCAGTTTTTGAGAATTTTAAATTCACGAAAACATTATCTGGAACAGGTTGCTTATCCACTGAAATATCCTTGAGTGACAAATGCTTATTGGCGGCAAAGCCACTTGGTGGCACAGTAAACTCTGATGCTCGCAGGAAACCGAAAAAAGCAACACAGCAAGCTGCCCATAACATAATGTCATTGTGTACGTCAAGATTTAGCTGTGAACGAATGGCGTACAACACTAGTAACGTAATAGGCACTTTTTGGTTACACGAACCCGATTTTGAACGTCTTAATCCCCGAATGACAAGAGGAATCCTGTTGCATCCAACTAATGGGTCTGGGAATCCTCCTTGGATGTGCAACGCTCGAACGGCTGACAGGTACACCCGCATGGATGATGCTTTGCAAGTTTTGCTCAAGCTCCCCATGAACCTCAACAAAGTCAGCTCACTGGCTGGGATTGGTGATCCGTTCGAATTCAAAATATTATTTCGTTCACAAAAGTGAATAAATTGCTTTTGGGCTGAACTATATGTTTTCTGAGTGTTGTCTGACAATGCATTCTTTAGCAAGTATTGCCAGCTTTGGTCCAAGGTGGAAAAACTAGATGAAGCAGGTAATTCTGTGGAATCTCTAGTGAGTTTGAATCCGCAGTTGGGGCAAGATTGGAGAATGCCTGAAAATTGAAACGGGAAAGAGCGTCAGCCAATTTGTTCTTAACACCTGGAACATGAGTAGCAGTAAAGTCAAAGCTCTTAACGATGGCCAGAGTAGCCAGCTCCCGCAGCAGGAAGGCCAGGTGACGTTCCCTACAGCTTCCGTTCCTCAAGCATTCTACTACAGCAATGTTGTCACATCTGAAACAGATGCGCTGTCTGCCCCAAAAATCGCCCCAGATAAAGGCTGCTAAGACTATCGGAATAAGTTCCTTGATGGCGATATTTAAAGTCTCCGCCCCTACTGGCCACCTATCTGCAAACCATTGATTTTTAAAAATGGCTGCAAAGCCAACACTGCCAGCTGCGTCCGATTCAATACTAAGGTCCGAGCTTTGTTCACCTGCCAGCAGAAAAAGGCTGCGACCATTCCATTTCTCAAATAAGGTATGCCACCATGCTATGTCTTCCCTTTCCCATGGTGACAAACGCACATAATGGTGTAATTCTGTAACAGAGTAAGCACGATCAATTAACCGTCTCAGAAAGGGTCGTCCCAGTGTGATAGCTTGGCAACAGTGCTGTAAACGCCCAATGAGGGACAGCAATTCTCTTTTGGTGCCTGTTTTCCGTGAAACCCATTGATCCAACAGAGCTTTGATCTTAATAATTTTATCGTCTGGCACGCGCAGCTCAAGTTTTTCCGAATCTAGGACAAACCCGAGAAAAGTTAAGCAGGTAGCTGGTCCATCCGTTTTGTCATCTGCTAGCGGAACACCAAGTTGTTTACAAATAGCCATGCATGTAGATAGGGCCTGTACACAGTCATCTGAATTTGGCCTACAGGCAACAAAAAAGTCATCTAGATAATGCTGAATTGAAGCCATAGGGCAACGAACAGCAAGCAAATGTTCCAAAACATCAGCAAATCTAGTAAAAAGTTTTGGCGCCGATCGTAAACCAAAAGGTAATGCCAAATCAACATAAAACATTTCTTTCCAGCGCATACCAAGCAGAAAACGCTGCTCGGCCTTTACTGGGAGTAAACGATAAGCTCTTTTCAAATCAAATTTCGCCATGAGAGTACCCTGCCCAAAGTTAGAAATTTTAGCAATGGCTTCCAAGATACCCTCATACCTGACTTCAGCGAATTCATCCGAGATCAGGCTATTTACACCAGCCCCTTGTGGGTAAGAAAGATCAGTTATAAGCCGCCATTTTCCTGGAGTGGATTTGGGAATAACTCCAAAACGATTAATTTGAAGGGCACTAACTGGAGGGCTTGCAAACGGGCCTGCAATAGATCCATGTTCAAGTTCAACCCGTAAGTAATCGTCAATAACAGTTGGTTGTGATAAAGCAGTTTTACAGTTACGAGCAGCTGAAACTGGGGGACCTCCTTGTACCCCTAAATCAAAACCAAAGTGAAGTCCATCTAATAACCAATCAGAGTCTACATGCGGTGAACAATCTAAAAGGTTCTGCCAGGCCGCAATGTTCAAAGGCGTGACTGAACTAGGCAGTGCCAAGTCATCTAAATCTGTACAATAAAATCCACTTTCCTGTCACTTCGAACGAGATTTTTTAGCAGCCACAGGGCTTGGTGATCGAGACCGGTGCCTGCTAGAGGCGGAAGTGGTAGACGAGGCTGCAATAGGTCCCACCTCCGTGCAATCTTTTTTACGGTGAGGACCCTGACATTTTAGGCAAACGTGGCGATATTTGCAGCGTGGAAAAGTACAGCTTGACAAATTCCACGCAAAGCAAACAGGAGCATCTTTCTTCGGCTCAAATTTACTTGGCTGAGCAGATTTATTTGCAGCTGCCGCTCCCTGTGTCACCACTGTAGACAAAAATAAGGTTGGCTCAAGGCATGACCATGACAGGTCCCTTTTCTCAGCTGCTTGCTTACGAAAGGCCCTATCATAGTCAAGCCAACCTCCTCCCTGCACATCACGGTGTGTTTTGGCAAGCAACAAAAAATAGCTAATCAGGCTCCCAAGTTTTTCTGGTGCTTGTTGAGCTACGATTCCTGTGTAGATAGCCCAAGCTTCAGACCAATCCAGAAAAGACCTTATTGGCTGCAATTCACTCTTGATAAGGCGAGAAAACTGGGCTCCTGTGGGCTCAACCCCAGGCAGCTTATCCAAATTACAGGGGCGCAAGAATACAAAATCAACAAATTGCCCCTTTTTGACCATATTGGCAATGTAACCTGGTACTGGTGGAATATTTGCTGATACTGACATTGCAGGAGTCGATGCATGGCTCAAAAACTGCTCTGGATTGAGCGCCCATGCCTCTTTTTGTAAATTTGCAAGCAACTGAAATGGTGTTGCTGCAGCGGGCAAACTGGTACCCCCAGCACTTAGTGCCGGCAAACTTTGGCTGGTTGAGGCGAGCGGAGCGCTAGCTGCAACTTGAACGAAACTTGGGGCAGCTGCGGAGAGGTGTCCCTGGCCTCCCTGACTTTGGGAGGTGACTGGAGGATTACCTGACTCAGTGCTTGAGCCAGCAACTGAGCTTGTTCTCTGCAACACCAGCTGCAGAGAACTCTGAATCGCAGCCAACGAAGACTCGAGCGTTGTCAGCCTTGCATCGACTTGACCACCCTCGCTAGCCTGTTGCCCTTCTGACGACGCCGTGGTATTTCTTCTGTCTTCTGACATTTTTGTTGGAAGAAAACTAGGCCGAATCAATCAGCTAAACAGTAACAAAAAGAACAATCTCACCGCCAAAAGTTTTCAAAGTCGATGGGCTTTCTTGCGAAATACAGCAACACAGGAGACAACCAAGACCAGGTATCGATACGAAAGCCAGAGTATAAAAACTTGTCAGTGCGTTAATCCTCCAAACAAAAACTTCAGCAGCAAAATAACCGAAGGTATCGAAGTAAATAACCAGAGCATAAAATTTGTGGTGAGTTCTTTTCCCAACAAAACTTCCGCAGCAAATAAGCGAAGGTATCGAGGTGAAAAACCAGAGTCAAAATCTCCTTCGTGAGTTCTTCTTCAAACAAAAACTTCAGCAGCAAATGGGCAGCCAATAAAGCGATGGTATCGATATGGAAACAAAGTATAAATCTCCGTAATGAGTCCTTTTTGAACAAAACTTTAGCAGCAAATAAACGACTTCAGATGGCTAGGCCAGCAAGCAAGAGTGACTCAGCAAGGCATGAGGCAAGCCACAACACCCACCCAAAATACCTCATATTGGGAACGAGGTCTACTACTGTTTCGGCAAAAACGCCGGAAACCCGCACTCTTCTTCGGGTATTAACCCCGCTTAAATAGAGATTTAACCGATATTAATATGAGCCAACTAGAGCCTGGTTAGGAATTTTCCGAACCACAACACAATCAGCTTACGTAGTTTCTTTGTTTCGTTGATAGACCAGATTACGTTCCTTGATTTCATTTTGCTGAGTCATCCATACGATAAATCTCTTGGTGATGCGCAGTCTTTCAACATTAGCTTCTTTCATTTTTACAAAAGAAAGACTGCACGCAGGCTAGACCTTACAGTGAATGACCTGAGATATATAGCGCTTGTCTAAAAATAGGACAAAGAAACGCCTAATCCCTGCATTGTTTTCGTTGGCGTTGCTTCCTTTCGCCACGAGCTGGATTACCAAATACAATAGTTATTCACTTTAAAGGCAGTCTGTCCCGTTCGAAGAATGAAAATAAACTTTATAAAGATCTCTATTGTACACTCGAGAGGGAGGTGCTAATTCGCTTTATCCAAAGAAATCAAGGTCATAAGGACTCAATGATGCATGAATTTAGCTTCAGCGTAAATAAGGTAAATAAAGCCGTTGCTAAGGTCAGAACAATAGGGGACAGACTGCCTTCAAAGTAAACCTTTTATCCATGAGATTCAGCAGCTAACTAATGAAGAATTCATAATCGAAACGTTCTGTCTTAATTAAAGGTGATTTGAAGCGAAAATCTTTATTATTGATTCAAATTAATGGCACTGTCGAATGATACTGACTCCTGTTTAAATTTCTTTTTGTTGTCAAGTTATCCACTGATATAAAGTTTCAGTTGATGACGTAATTTTGTTTGCAAATTGCTAGTTGTTGTTGAGCCCCACTTTCGATACTGTTGCTCTGTCTGGGGCTGTGCTGGTTCTACAGAAATCAACCAGCTGCAAAAGCTCCAAAATCGTGCTGCTAGAATCATTACAAATCGCAGCTTAGATACCTCAAGCAGACCACTCATTGTGGAGTTGGGCTGGAAGACCATTGAAGAACTCATTGGTAATGAGTCTAAAACAATGGTCTTCAAGTCACTCAATGATTTGGCTCCGCAATACCTGTGCAATCTCTTCACCAGAAACTCAGCATGCGCCTCCCGCAACCTCGGAACACTGAGACTGATTTAAGGTTGCCAAAGAAAAATTCAGCAAATGGGCAAAAATGCTTCTCTTTCCGGGGAGCTAAACTATGGAATAGCCTTCCTGCTGAGTCTAAGACGGCATCCTCCCTAACTGTATTTAAGCTTTTAAAGGTTACAGTTGTCGGAGACATTTAATTTGAGCAGAATAAATGTAATAGAAATTGTCTCATGGGCTGATATGATGTTTAGAAAGGCATGCCAATTTAAGAAATATTCTTGCCTAGAGTCAATTTCCTTTACGAAACATAGCCAGCCTCGTACATTTTCATTACTTGTTGCAAACAAAATGACGTCATCAGCCAATAGTGCAAAATAGTGAATAATTCGAAAATTACACAAGGTATCACAAAATAATAAACGACATTCTTTATCATTCAAAAGTGCTAACTATTTGCATAAATAAAAATTTTTATTTTTTTGCTGTGTTATTTCCTATGGTGATCTGAGTTTGTTTACGTTGTAACAGATTAACACCCAACTCAATACAATGATAATTGTGATAATCTAATGAGCGCACACAAAAGAGAAACGGCTCTTTAAAGACAAATGACGGATATATAGCCTCTAGTTTAAATATAGAACAAAAGAAGGGCGCCTGCCACCATTTGTCCAATTATTTTGATAATCTCTCAAGATCATCAAATACAATGGAATACAATAGACCATATTTAGATTGCCCAGGCCCCTGATTTAAGTCACCTTATATCTCCGTCATTTGTCTTTAAGAAACCTCAGGCTGATTTCATTAACAAATGGTACTTTCATATAAGAAACTTATCTACGTTTTAATGGAGAACTAACCAGGTTGTTTTGACAAAAATTGTTTCCATCTTACGGGTACTTACTGTACAGTTCTTTTTGTGATTTAACAATTTTTCATTCTTAGGAATGCTTGAAAGTTCATGAAACATTGTCTGAACCCTTAAATTTTGGAAAATTGAGCTTCAAAAGTAGACTTACGACGATGAGTCTCTTGTTTCCCTGTGCTCTTTGACTTGATGATGGCGCTTCGGTCAATAGAGACTCATAGTATTACTATGAAAAACCTGGCCCTATTTAGGCCCAAACTGAGCAATTTCTTCTGTACCAATCAGATTGCGAGATTTGTGAATTACTATTGTTCCCGTGTAAATGTGATAGAATTTTCGACTCGATTGAAGAATTGAAAACACTCCCACGGGATAGAGATTCGAAGCCGTGATTCTTTCGTAATTCCATTGATGATTGAAGAAAATAGGGCCAAGTATTTTACTGTTCATGATGAGTCCCTCTAGAGCAAGGTTTAGCGGTTAGGTTAGGTTAGGTGGTAGCAATCATTAGGACTCAACGTAATAAGTCTAAGCCAAAGGCTCCTTCGGATCCTGTTTTCAAACGGGGCTTTACCTGAGATAAGAGATATCATAAGATAAACAACTTACGCTTTAGGGTCTTCAAGCTACATCTGTCAGAGCCACTATGGTTATCTGACGACAGGAGGCTACCTGCAAATGATAAAAAATAGGGTCGCTAGTCGTCAAAAATAACATCGTCGGTGCATCAAGAAGGTCAGGTTTTGTAGGGCAATAGTAGCCTGATGATAAGGCCGTAGTTATCGCTATTAAAAGGCTGCAGGACGCTCCTAACAATTCCATTTGTCGAAATCAATCAATAGAATTTGCATATATTCTTATGGCGTTGTTTTTTGTCAATAGAGACTTTACGAGACAAGGACGGCAACGCCAGCCAGAACCTCATCTGATGTTCCGCACAGCAAGTGTTGTTTCCATACGCTACCGTTAATATCCCGGCGGGGAGGGGTGCACTTGACCAGATTTTGGTCGGGGACGTGCCATTGAGGCTTCAAAAACATACCCGTTCCTTATACCAATTTTTTGAGAAAGTATACCCGACCTTTACATATTTCATACAAAAACCTTGAAAATAGGTACCGTTCCTTATACCAAAATTATGAAAATTGATACCGTTCTTTATACCAATATCTGGAAAATCGATAACGTTCCCGATGGCACGTCCCCGCACCCGAAATATATGTAGTGCACCCCCTGGGGTTAATATATCATCCACAAGGCCAAAATGAGGCCTCCTATAACCTAGAGATGCCCGAAAACCATATTTTTTCTTTGACGACAAACATTTAAAAAGACTGAGTTTTACTTCGGAGGCCTAGATCTGCAGTACAGAACGCCAGAAACGGAGTATCCAAGTCGTGAAATTGAAAAGGACAACTTCAGAGTCTCTCAAGGGACGCAAATTCGAACGAAAAACAAGGAATCTTTTCATTCCAAAAGTTCTGAAGCAGAAGCAACATTGAGTTTCAGTTGCCCTTGCCGTCGTGGTTTCGTGAATTCGCTATTGTGGAGGGTGAAAGGACAAAAGTGCAATTTACTTACTCTGCATCGAGTCTGCATCATTCTTGAAACGGCATCCCCTTCTCCACCTTGAATCCTCCAAACTCGAAAACGACGAACCTGTGGCAAAATAGTAAAATTTTCATTCGTGAACAATACTTAAGGTGGTAGTAGCGAACGAAAAGAATAATAAGCCTTGGACCATATCACAGAAACAGAAATTTTACTTTTATTGGTTCAGATCCATTTTACTCTTGTTTTAAACGTCATTTCTTGAAAGATTATATACCAAAATTTCAATCTCAGGGCACTGAAAATTTTAATCATGATCAAAAACACATTTATTTGCTGATGCTTTTAACCGAGAAGTGACAATTTCTTTTAGCATTTAGATTTGCCCCAAGTCTGTTTCGTCATTTGTAATAAGTCTATCTACGAAGCAGATTTAGGGTAAGTCCCCCCGGGGGGGGGGGCACTTGACTAGGGAAGTGATGGGAGTGTGTGACAAATCTCTCCACGCCTTGGACACTGTCGCATAAAAAAATGCCCAAATAGTATACCCTGTCGCATAAAGACTTTGCAAAAGCATACCTTATCCATTGTTTCAAGTGAACTCTATAAAACGTCCTTCCACATGATACCCTGTTGCATAATTGTTGTACATTATCGCATAATTTTCATCAGAAAAGGACCCCCTGTCGCATAATCTTTACCGTAAAAGGACACCCTGTTGAGCGGCACATCCCGTCTGGTCAAGTATGGGAGTACCCCCCCCCCCGGGGGCAAGTCTAATTAGCAATTGACTTGTCTATCCTTCAACTGAATTCAACATGATATTAACTTTCACTTTAGAAAAAGTTTTGCAGCGCCTCAGAATATGTACTCCTATGTTCTCCTATGTTTTAGCTCCCTACGAATCCATTATTATTCTCATTATCGTTATCAAAAATTCAAACATACCAAAAAAAATATCTAGGCTGATACCGGGTTTAACAGCAATATCAAAGAACCCCCTTGGTATACTCTTTCAAATCAAGGTTGAGACAGTTAGGGTACGAAAATCTTTAATTTTGTAGATAGCTTATTGCCGTCAGATGTATATATTTTTATTTAATTTATTTGCAAATAGTTTTTCAGGTACTTTAATTTGAACTGAGCCAAATTGTAAAACAATATACTTACTGAATTTGTACCCTGTATAAATATGTTTAAAATATTAAATATGAAATATGGGTGAGTCAACAAGGCTCGAAGTTTGAAAGGCTATTGCTCCCTGAGTATATAAGCAATTATATTTTCCAATATTTGATTGAATAGCTAACATGTTCAATTATTTCAGGAACTTTTCCCGGCTGAAATCGGTCACTCCGTTTCGATACTGCAAGGGATTTTCTGAAAAAATTCTCTTCGAGAGACCTGAATAAACATGCTAAAATCAAAAGCAAGTTCCCAAATATGTTTACAGTAAATCCTCGCATATAAGAACCTACTTTTTCGAAAGCCAGGCTGAAATTGGTTCTTATTTCAAAGGTACTGGACTAATTTTAAGGTATAGAGGTTCTTATTTGAAGGGTGTCTCGTGTAGTCCACTCGAGAGTCTCACTAAAATTTTCAACCGTATTATTAGTCTTGGAAGCATTCTTATGGGCCCAATAAGTAATCGAGGAGGAGAGTACAACTTTCAAGGCCAACTAGGACCACAATGACTTTGAAAACAACAATCAAATATCAACTTTGCAACCTCTGCAATAAGAACCTATGCTTCATCAGACTGAAACAGGTTCTTAATTGCAAGTTACATAATTTAGGAAAAACAGCCTCTAGGTTCTTATTTTGGTAGGTTCTTATGTGCGGGGATTTACTGTACGTCAAAGCAATGACTTGCGCATGTACAACTGCAATCCTCTTAGGAAAATGAAAATCTTTCCCCTTCATATGAATAACTTGTTCCAGGGGATTCCATACTCCCAAGACGAGAGATCTGGTCCAACCCTATTGAAGGTGTTGTATCACCGTGTTGTAATCCACTGACTTTGCAGCCAGAACAGTCAGGCGGATGGGGTTCAAATCCCATCAGCACCTTTTGAGCGTCATGACAAGGGGTCGCAAACTCGATTAGCGCTTAGGTATTTCTGCAATCCCAGCGCTTGGCACTGAAAACCGCAACCTTACCAGGCTCACTTTAACCTTCTATTCCCTCAGTCCTTCGTACCATTTCCTCTTCGGTTGCTCCTGATTCGGACCTTCCAAAATTGCATCATGGAATATGTTGACATGGCGGAGCCAAGAACTACTGTAAATAGAACGGTCAGACGGGCGGAAGAAACAGACTTCGCGCAAGTCTAACAAAAAAAAAATACATGAACATATGCCATTGTCATTGTCATTATCGCTAGGAAGGAGAACGAGGGGAGACTTTGTTTGTTATTTTCACTCGTTTTTGCAGAGTTGAAGGTGTTGTGGCACGATGGTGTAAGCCCCTGACTTTGCAGCCAGAACAGTCAGACGGACTGAGTAGATACTAGACTTATGACGATGCGTCTCCTGTTTCCCAGTGCTCTTTGACTTGATTATGACACTTAAGTCAACTGAGACTCACAATATTACTCTGAAAAGCCTTGCCTTAATCCACAAAAAACCGAATACATGATAATTGGGCACCCACGAAGAACGAATAAGATATTATCCCATGAGCCACTTATGTTGAATGGCGCAGAAATTAAGCATGTCAAGGAGACAAAGTCGTTGCGTATAATTGTTGATGAGGGATTGAATTGGAATGAACAGTACAAGAAAGTTAAAGGGAAAGTCTCTGGTGGGCTATGGTCTCTGAAAAAGTTGATGAAAATTGTTCCACAATCCCAATTGGTTAATATCTATCATGCTCTTGTGGAGAGTCACTTGCGATATGCAAATGTTGTATGGGGGTCTCTCTCCAACACAAAATTAGAAGCCCTTCAACGTCTTCAAAATAGAGCTCATTCCATTATAGAAAGGGCAAAAATCAAAGATCAGTGGTCTGGAGACTGGTTAACTGTAGAACAACTAATAAACTTTGACAGATCGGTTATGACCTATAAGATGATGAATATGATCTGCCCTGAAAGCCTTTGGGATACATACAAAACAAGAAATATGTACTCAAGTTATAGAACAAGGAACTGCACGGACATTCAACTTCCGAGATACAATCTTGAGTACTCAAAGAAAAGCTTTCACTATTCGGGTCTAAAAGCTTGGAACGAAATCCCCAATACCATCAGGGAACTCTCTACCTTACAACAATTCAAAAAACACCTCAAGATACATTTGAGGAGCTGAATTAAACTCAAACACGACTCCCTGGAAGATCAGCCCTATCCATTGAATTTTTATATATCTATTTTTTATGCTTATGTATTTTAAGGTTTTTGCTGAAGGGATTCCTCGTGTATAAATAATGTATATAATAATAATAATAATAATAAAGGCCCAAACACCGCGATTCCTGGAGTATCAATCAGATCGCGAGATTTGGCAAAGAACAATGCAGTTGAATTTTCAATTCGAATGATGTAGTTGACTAGATTTTGAACGAAGTTACTGCGGCAGGTAGTTGAAGATCCCTCTGGTTTGTTTTGGTCTTACAAACATGGCACATGTAGCGTTGAAAGACTCATTTGCACTCACCAGGTAAAGCAAGCTTCCTTCTTCACATTTTACACCAAGTTTCATTTATAAAATTTCTGCTTTACGTAGTTTTTATCGCATTTTCTTTTTGAGGAGTGACCGTTGAACAGAGATAAAACAGTCGCTCAATCATGCATGATTCGATCGATCGAAAGCAGAAAATAGGGCCAGCTTTTTCACTGTTTCATTGTGAGTCCCTGTTGAGCAAGGTTTAACCACAGGGATACAAGAGACTCATCGTCATAGGTCTTGGTTGATACTCATAACCATATTTAAAGTTGGTACTTGCAATCCAATGGCAAACATCCTAATTCAAACCAACTATTTACAAACAAACATGAATATAATGCATTTTAAAGCATTTAATTCCTGGCATTTTTTAGTTTAACTGACACGTAAAGTTATATTTATTTACTGAAACTATTGCCGTACGTCATTCTCAACATCTTATTAAACATGAATATACTTCATACAAAAACAGAGCTAATCTTACAAATCTATTGCAAATCTGACTTTGTTGCTCAGAGTAAAATCTAAAAGATTTGATCGTTTAATTAAAAAGCAAAATGATTCATACCATCACAAAGAAGGGCTTCTGAAGCAAGAGACGCATCGGTTTCCCGATGTTCAGGCTCAAGCGTCCGCCTTTCTCGCAGTTCTCGACGACGCTTTCTCGTTACATATATCGTAACTGTCAAGATACAAGTGACAACCACCAAGAGAAATGTTAAGATTCCAATTACCCACCAGTATGTTTGATAATTTCCTTTTTTTATCCTTGGTTCTGCAATAAAAAAAAGTGTATAAGCATCGAATCCTTGCAAAATGTCAGGTTTCTTACTCATATACGGGGTGTCTCCAAAAATTGTTCGACGTTTGATTTAATATTGAAAAATAAAAATAACATGAACAGGTTTATAATCCTGCCCCTAAGATTATGAAATAATTTCAGGGGCCATAATCTTGCAAATCGGTTGAAAATTCACTGATTTGCGAGCTTTCAAAGATAAAAAATATGCGATAGCTGAAACCAGAGACCCACAAATTACCTACATTGCAAAGAGCTCAAAGACCGAGGTAAAAGACGCTTATCCAATACCTCTCGTTGATATCAGAGCAAACCAGATAGGACTTCTAAAGTAATTTAATCCTTGCGATCATTGTAAAAATTTGCTTTACATTGCATGTCCAAAAACAGTAGTTCAAAGGTAATCGTCGACAGACTGAATCTGTTTCCTCAAAGCATCCATATGCTTGAAAGTTAGGTTATTGAAAACATGTTCAGATCCCATTTGGTCTGCCTTGAAACAGTTGAGAAATAACAGAAACGACGGCCTATGGGATTTTTACGAACAATGTCATTTCGAGGCCTCTGGCTTCAGCCTTCGCACAAACTTGAACTTCAAAGGTTTGTAACTCCATGAATTTTTAGGAGATTTGCAAGATTCGTGCGCCAAAAATTAATTTAAAATCTCAAGGAAAAGGGCCATCTTGACCAAGTGTCCATTCATTCAACGTATCGTTATCCTTTAGCATTCAATCAAACGTCGAACAATTTTTGCGAGACATTCCGTAAATTAGAATGCTAGCAAGTTATTTCATATCGAACTCTTGAATTGGAACAATTATGTAGTGCAGTAAGAAGTCAATGCGATACAACACAGCCGTGGAGATGCCCAACAAATAAGACACAAAGGTATCATACAAAAGATTGTAAACTTATTGTTCAGTTAACTGCCTCGGCTTCCTCCGTTTAGAATTCATATTGCCTTAGCCTGCGTGCATCCCCTAATGTTTCCTTGGAGTTGACATTTTCCGTTGAATTGAATTAATTTTCCGACGCCAGTTGGGTCTACGAATCAGTGAATGAAAGCCTGTTTTTAGTCACGTGCAGGTTCTACAAAAACACGGAACCTTTTTCATTGGTCAATAAGCAATCCATTGTCTTGCGAAGCCACTTTGCTCTCCGACGACGCCATTTTGCAATTAGGATGAAGTAAAAACCACATGAAGTACTTCACAAGACAAATAGATTGGTTATTGACCTATCAAAACAGTTCCGTGTTTTTGCGGAACCTGCACGTGACTAAGAAAAGGTTTTCATTCGCTTGTTCGCAGACCCTACTGGCGTCAGAAAATGAAATCAATTCAACGGGAAATTTCAGTTCTACAGAAACAGTAGGGGGTGCACTCAGGCTATATTGCCTTTGATGTTCTTCAAAGCTTCAGACATCTCCTCTACATACACAAAAACATTTTATTCTTACGTATCGGCCGGGTCCCGCAAATGGTGTCCATGGTTCTATTGCACTTTCGTACAATAGATTCGTTATTTCTGCATTTCCTGCACCCAGTGCAGAATCTGTTATTTCCATTCCATTTGGAAAATGTCCCCTACAAAATTAATGATAAGATTGGGTCATTAATATAAAATAATATGCGGAATATGCAAAATATGAGTGTGAATATGCAAATGATGATTTCAATATTGTCAAAAGGTTGCCACTGCCATTTTGAGATAATCAAGATATCAAAAAATGCTAAGTTTACAGCAAAGTACCCAAAGTAAAAATCCAGCCAATCAATTCAAAGCAACATGTAACAGAACTTTACATCCACCTTTGAAAGATTTGAAGCCTATGATTTGCTAGCGTGATGGATAAACACATTTATGGTGGTGGTAGAATCATCACTGGCTTCCAATCCCTGAAATGGCAGCATAATGGCGGAACGATTTCAAAGTACGAGGGCCAACAATTAAATCTCGACACTATTGTGCTTCAGCTGTCCAGATGCTTTGTAACAGGAGTGTCTCCCCGTAGAAATATTTCAGCTTGCAACAAACTTACACAGGCTTGACAGAAGAATGATTTTGGCTTGAAGGAGGATGAATTGAGTATATTAACTCAATTTGGCCAGCTGGCACATGACTAGGACTTGATCAAGCTTCACAGTAATCGCACACTAGAATTATTCTCACATATTCTATAATCAAGCTAGCTTCTTCACTTCATCTTCAGTTCAGAAGATGCCTGCTGCATGCTAGCGTAAACAGTGCAAGCTTCTTACTTGAATCAACCTCTCAAATATACTCAAATCATAAGCAAAACAAGTTAGTATCAGGCTTGAAGCATGCTGCAAACATAGTCAATAACTTTGCTATAGGGTAATAAAAACTTACATTTGGACATTCTCTGCAATCTGTGTTTGATATTGCCATGCATGGGCAGACTGCCCCAAACCCAGGTAAACAGATTCTGCACTGGATGCAGATTTGTTTCTGTAAGTCATAGAACTGATCCTGTTCACAATTCACAGTTGCATTTCTAAAATTCGTGCTGCAGTTGGAAGAATGTGATGAAATCGATGACTGAAAGGAAAGCAAATGTTATTTCTCAGCTGATAATTGGTTTCTCAAAAAAAATTAAGTAGGCAGGTAGGTAATCATATTTAACGTGGCTAGCCTGTGAAAGTCTGAGAGACTTTTTTCCAGCAGGAGCAACAGATATTTTGTCATCACCCCGCCGCAGTTACCAGATTTCGCTCACGTGGCTCTGGTTGACCCTGGGTAGAGTTACGGGCAGCCACCAAACTGTCCAGCGTGGGATTCGAACCTTGGCTGTTCTGAGACCTTTGGTTTACGAGTCAGTTGCCTTCACTCAGCCACGCGCTCTCTTTGAATTGCGACTTCAGTCCTGGCCGTCAGTAATTTTAGTGGCGCGCGGTAAATCACGCACCTTGCATTTTCGAGGTGCGTGATTTTAAGTGCTTTATTTCACTCTGTGACCAATGGGTTTTGGAGGATGAGGACAAAAAAAGAGTGTTCAAGCACTTAGTGTTGCAAAACAACACTGGAAATGAGTTGAAATAACGAGGATCGATATTTAACAGTTAACATCAACAGAAACAATCGCATTCTCCTCTGTGTTCAGACGCTTGTATTTAGGCCTTGCATTTAGGCCGTTTGATGATGAATGTTTTTTCGTGTAGTTACTCCGTATCACTGCGGTAGTGATGGGATGAAGGGGAACTGAGAACTTTCGTTTCTTCCACATCAAATCATCTCCACATTGTTTTTATACATTGAATTTACGATCAACAAAGTCCATAGATTCATAACACATGTACTCCAACGGCACGTTTTGTCCCCGTGTAATCTGACTTTCCTGTAACCTGGTCCGAATCAGGGAGTTATATAGTTCTTTACCTCCCTGGTCCAATTGTGATATTGTATCATTGCCACAGACAGGAAATTCTTGGATTGAAAGCAACTATGATTAGCAGCACTTAATGAATTGACCACCAATACTGTATTTCGTTCAGATAAATTAATTTATTGACTTCCTTTATGCAAAAGGATACCAGTTTCCAAGAATATCGCACACTCATTGCCTCAACGATAAAATAGGAGATGCATGATTTTGAGGCAAAAAGACTTTTTAGGAGCGTGACAAATCACGCTTCTTGAGGGCAGGAGGTGCGTGATGAGGTGCGCGCGCGATCGCGCGCCGCAAACGGCCAGGTCTGGACTTTATTTCAGCTGTTTGATACTTACACTTGTTCAAAGTTAGCATAGGTCTGCAACAAAATCCTTTAGGTATAACAAGGGTAAATCAGTAAAAGGGAAGAATATGCACAAATTGCTTGTTGCTGACTAGAATCTAGTAGACATCTGACTGAAAGCTGCTATGATATGTTCATTTGTCACTTTAGGCCCGTATCATATAGTCTGCATACAGGCTGGTCATTGTCATGCTGGGTACAGAAGCCAACAAACAGGCACATTTAGAACATTGGTCAGAGAATGCAGTCAACCAACCTGAACAGTGGCTGAAAAATGACAATACTACAGTAAATGCTTTCAAGTGATGTAATGGGTAGGCAATATAAAAGTAACTTCCAAGGGCCTGTTCATATGGAGGTGAGCAAGCTCACTGACCAGGCTGGAGCTCTTTGCCAAGATCTCACCTCATACCTAATCCCAAGATATACAAATTTGATTTCTGTCCATATGAGCAAGTGGGCTGGCCCACTTAGCGATATCTCATTGGTCTAGTGACAAGATCTTGGTAGGCAGGATGAACATTTTCCCATATGAACACTCCATCCCAGTTTGTGAGATGGAGCTATTGCTACAGACGATTAAGCTAAAGATGGGGGCAGGGAACTTTTTACCAAGATGCACTGCGTCCTTTAAAGGAGTTTGAAATGAGTATGTTGATACAACTTTTGCCAATTTGGACATAAGATTAGAGCTTGATCAGGCTTGATAATAATTACATGCCAATGTTATTATCAAATTTACTACAATCAGGACCGCCAAGAGCTTTCCGAGGCCTCAGGATAAAACTGCAAATTGAGGCCTCCTGCGAGCGAAGCAAGCAGAAAATGTTTTCAGTCACCCCTTCAAATTAGCTGAAAACACAAAAGAGCATTTCCTGCAGTTGGAATGTGAAAATTCTTCAACTATGAGGCCCCTGAGACCTTGAGGCCCTGGGGCAAATTGCCCCTCCTGCTCCCCCCTCTCGGCGCAGCTGACTACAATCAGGTTTGATTGAGTTGCCTTACAGTTCAAAAGATACATGCTGCAAGCTAGCATAGCAGTGCAAAGTCCTTACTCAAATCAAGTTCTCAAACATATTTAAATCACACAAGCTTGCAGCATCATGTTTCAATACTACATATTTTGCTAAGGGAAGTCCCTTTAATCAAACACTGAACAAGTTTTGGGGACACCTTGCATAAGGTGTGACCCTACATAAGATACAAAAATAAAGCTACGGAGTCATCATCACTTCACTCTGAGCTGGTGAAGGTAAAGGTGAAGTTGCGTTTGTCAATGCCAAGTACAGGGAGTACAGAAACAGAGCAGACCTCATTGAGTTTGTGACCAATTGTCATGACGCTCCAGCGGTGGGGTCCTCCTAAGTATCAAGCCCTCTTCAGTTGACTGTTGTGGCTGCAACGGCAGACAGGCAGGAGGATTACACCTGATTACACTGTGCTACAAAACCCTCAAACATGAACTGTACAAACTTTCTAGTCTGGGCAAAAACAAAACACAGTGATTTGCAGCAACAAACAAACGAGCACCTTAGTTTGCTTCGAAATTTGGGGGCCAAAAACTACTCAACTTTGTCGTTTGTCAAATGAAGAAATAGGCCTTTCCTATAATACCTCAACTGGTGCAGTTGGGAAAAAATCCCATGGCAGCATTTTATTTTTATTGGTTGGGAATGAATTTATTTGCAACTTTTAAACGCAAAGCAATCAATCAACAAATATTAACAACACTCGGCTACTTAATTCAGCTACGCACTTGACAGACCACGTTCCTTCATTGAATATCCAATGGAGAATTTGCTACGAGAACATGCCTAGGCGGGCAAGCCCTTTTATAATCTTTTGTATGAACTTAGGCCATGCATGTCTCGACAATTTCTCCAAACAAATTACGATCCTTAGGAATTCCGTACGCATAATACGCCTGCTTGAAGTAGTAATTAAAGATTGATATAATAACGGGATAAATAAAGCTCACCGATGCAAATCTGAAGACGATGCTTGTAAGAATGTGGAAATATATTTCAGTAGCAGCCATGATGAAATGAGTTGATGATCACTGCTGTACAAAAATTTGCATTATTTATGACCCCTTTGATTCACGCTCCTTCGCAACGTTCATAATGACGTCATTCATAGCTGGCTACAAAAGGGGTCAACATTGGGAACGAACATGAAGGGCCATAAGGCCACCACCCGAGCCTTCACAGCCGTGATGAAATGGAAAGAGTTGACGATGATGGCTGCTGTACAAAAATTATTTATGGCCCCTTTCATTCATGCTCCTTCCAAATTTTGATGATGACAAGAAGGACGTCATCTGTAAGTAGTGTAGTGTAGCTTATTTTGTAGAGTGTCTCTGTAAGTAGTGTAGTGTAGCTTGTAACATATTGGAATATAGAAAAAATAAGATGGACACTTTCGTTTTGAGGAAATTCTGGGTAGTAAGGCCTCCTCCGCAGTTCCCCTGCAATGTCGGGAAATGATATGATGAAAATCAATTCGATATGGGAATGGTCTGCAGAAGTGGAAGGTATTAGTTAATAGGCAGGGACGTAGCCTGCGTGCAGACAATACCCAGGGAAAACGTATAGTTTTCTTGGGTATGGTCTGCACGCAGGCTAGCAGGGACGTTATCTCCAGGTGTACAAATTTGTCTCGAAGACTCAAAGCTGCAGACAAGATTGAAAATATAAAACCCAGAACAGGAAACTTTGGTTGATTGATCTCGAAATTTTTTGCAACGCATTAACCCCTAGGTTATGGTTCATGTCACAAGTCTAAAATTTTATCAGGATTAGGAACTTTATTTTTTGGCATTAATTTGATAAAAAGGGCCTAATGGATCACAGTGCGCAAACTGGCGTAGCAGCAGCGTGCAGCAGCCATGGGGGGGGGGCAACATAACATGTTGAGGGTACGGGTACGAGCCGCCCATGTGGCTGGGTTTTTGTGTCCAAAATTCTGTAAACAAAGGTCCCTTTTTCGGCAGATTTTCCTTAAACATGAGTGGGTTTTCCAGAAATTGCCAAAGATTGTAAAAATTATAAACTTTGTAATAATTTTCACAAATAAAGCCTTGCAAAGTGTGTCAAATGTTAGTCATTGGTCATTATATTGTTTCAACATGTAGGTAAGGCCTGGTCACCTTTGGTCCTTTCAAAAAATCTTAGAAATCAAATTAAAGACTTGTGAAATGAAAATAGTCATAAAAGATTTTTGGGTTCGAACTGGCACCAGCCCTTTGGTAGAAACTTTTTAGAAAGGTTTATCTAGTTGTTGAAATTTTTTGAAGAGCATAGCGAAACACATTTTTGTCTTTAGCTTTTATTTTACTATTGATTTTTCAGACAAAAATTTTTTGAAACGTACCATTATGAAATGGTAAAAATGGACCTAAAAAGGCAAAATATTTTAGCATGCTTTACTTTGCCTCAAAGTACACATTTAGAGGATCAGAATGAGACAAAAAGGACAGAGATCGGTGAAGTCTAAGCCAAGATACAAGGAATAGCATTTTGCTGTCAAAACGGTTCCATGCCTCCGCCGGTCATGCAAACAAAGATCTGATTTAGGCCCAACTTTAAAAATCAATGTCTTCAAAAATCAATTTCAGAAAAGCCAGAATGGTAATGCTAAACAATAACAAATAAACATCTTTCTGCGCCGGGCGAGAAGAGAACTGTCCTGAGAAAATGCGTTAAGACGTCAGAACGGAGAAAATCCTCCTCCAGAGAGTCAAGGCTTACAGTTGTATCTATGACCATTGACTGTGCAATGAATGACCTAGGCGTTGTTACAATAGCTTTTCTCTGTTGCACAACTTTTGATAGAAAGAGAACGAAAACAACAGAGATGAAATGAAAATAACGGGAGGAAAGAGAGAGATTTTGCAATGAAAAGCCGCTTATGCCTGATTAGGCTTATTCTCAGCCTTACGAACAGCGGCAAGCCATGTGGGTGAAATTGCTAAACAAAGGCACTTCATTTGAAAACAAGCGTTTTTTCTCAAATTTTTCACAGTAATTTGCGCGTGGTGTCACCAAAATTTTGTTGGTGTCAACAGAGTGTGTCGTAACAATTAAAAGCTGACAAAGAATAACAGAACTTTAGGCCTTCTACTTCTATTTCTGATGGTAACGGTGTCTTTCCGAATCAGACTTATTACCTTTGTTGTATGATAATATAAGAAAGGTGGGAATAAAGATAATAGGAAATTTTCACGTATGAACTTATGCTAGAACCTTTCATACATAAGCATTTTGGTTCATGACTAATGCTCGACACTTGTAAAGATGGAAATGCGTCCTTGATCTGAATCAGAATAAGACGAAAGAAGTTCCTTACCTTGACAAAATGAACTCTCTATTTGTAAGTGGTTGGAAGCTATTAGTTTTGAGCGGTTTGCCGAAACTACGCATCAAGACAAGGAGACAAGTTGCCTTGCAGCTGCAAGCTCGATTGAACAACTTTTCAGCTGACTGTCGAAGAAAATTTCAAATTGTGCTCGAGAAAATTCAGCAACATCACCAGAAACATGTGTCACAAACTAAACGCTAATGACGAAATTTAAGTGCGTCTAAACGTTAAATTTGCAGTTGCAAGCTCGATGTATGTCATAACCTTAAAACTTTATTATAGAAGAATAGTTCCAAGTGTGTATGCTCGAGAAAATTCTACAAAATCACTGGAAATACGTCTCACAAAATGGCAAAAGAGAGCAAGCCAAGAAAGGGAGAGAGTAAGCAAAGGAGATTCGTGAAAACAAAAGTTAAAGCGTGAAGAATAGGAAATATATAAATGAAACTTGCAGCGATTCTTGACTTGAAATAAACGAAAAACATATACAAATAATGAAAATAATTGAAATTACACAACCGTTACAATCTTCAGGCATCTTTCACCCGAATTTGAAAGTGGCACCAGGCAGGATTAAATTCTAAAGACTGGCAAGTCTTCAGTGGTCACACGGACTACAAGGCTAAGTAAACCATAAGTCATCATTGCAGTTTGGAAAGTGGTTGCTATGGAGGCAACTCAACCAAAGTCTGATCGTTGGTCGTTCTTTGCACTGGCATCAGTTTGCTCAAATCTTCTTCGGAGCCTCGCGAAGTGTAAGCTAAATGTCCTGATATGATTTCAAAGCCTGAAAATAAACAGTTGAACAGCAGAGATGCTGAATTTATTGCGATGGCAACACATAACAATGAGACACTGCAATTCTAATGGCTGATTTGGGATCTCGGGATTTTGATAATTGAAAACGCTTCTCTTTCTCGTAATAACAAAGCACAATACATGAAAATGCCACAGCAACGTACGACGGAGGAGAAACAATTTTTATATGAACTGTAGATTGAAAAGACATTGTAGAAAATCTATCAAAGGTATTGAAAGATCGAACTACATTTTCAGGAGCAAACGAATAGAAAACTTTTCGCTGGCGTCTTTACTTTCAAAACCGCAAGGAGTTGGCACAAATGCATTGGCTGCAAGGAGGTCTTGCATTAACACAAAAATAACATCGCAGAAATCTCTCAGAGCTATTGAACATCATCAACATTTATTTTCAAGAACAGATGAATACAAAGTTTTTCACCGGATTTATATTCTTCGTCTTCAAAAGCTGAAGGAGTTGGCAGACCAACCTTTATGGTTTTGAGTGGATCTCGAATTACTGTAATACTGAAAAGATATTTTTAGGAATTTCTCAGAGCTATTGAAAAATCAAATTACATTTTAAGGAAGAGACGAATAGAAAGCTTTCCACTGGGTTGTATTCTTAACTCTATTCACGTATGATTTATTGGAAACTGAATAATAAAGACGCTGTGAAAGATTTATAAGATAATGAAGAAATCTTTTGAATGAATAATAAATAACTGATGGCAAAGAAAAGTTGCTTCAAGAAACATTGGCCTAAACTGCAATCTAATGACATTATTCTTATAAACGATTTTGGGTGCATTAGTTACCCTCATACAACTATGTCAAATGGATTACATTTTAAAGCTTCGTATTGAGAAGAAGTAGATAACGTTATTCCATCATAGATTCTATCACCCTTCTGTGCTCCTTGTGGCCATGTTGTTTACATGTAAGCTTTGCTGACATTTCAACTGCTTCAGGAATTTAAAAAGAACGACTCCGGCAAAGCTGTTCAAAACTATCATTGGAGTCCTATTTGCAGCTATCAGCTTGAAGATCGAAGTCTTACTTCCTGTCCAATTGTGGAACTCTGTCTTTGCAAAGTCAAGAGGAACGAGCTTACTGACATTGCTCTGCAAGACCATTGTATGGCAATGTTGCGGTTATATTGGCTCGCTATTTGCAAAACAAAGTTATAGTTTCTATCAAGAAAAGAAGCGTTACAAGGACAGATCCCTGCGGAACTCTGATTGTCTATACTGGGGCAAAAGGAACGACCTTACTGACGTTGTTCTGAAATACCATTGTATTGCAGTTTGCAGTTAGATTGGCTAGCTATTTGCACTACAAAAAGTTATAGTTTCTGCCGAGAAAGGAAACGTCGTAAAGAATGATCCCTGTGGAACTCTGTTTATCTACACAACGTCGAGAGGAACTATCACAACAACTTTGTTCAGGAACATCGCTGAAGCTTCATTTGCATTTGCATTCTCTGGCGATTTGTAAATTATACGAAATAGTAGTGTGCAAAGGAAGGATTCCTGGGGAACGTCTCTCGTCGATACGTTAGGAAGTGAGATCAAACCGATAAAATCGACAAAAAAGTTAATCTAAGCAGGAGAATCCTGAGACAAGAAAGTGATGGAAAGGGAACGGAAAATATCGAAAGGTTTCCAACACAAAGACTCAATGAGAGCAGACACTACACAGCGAAAAATATCAAGAGCAGACTCGATCGCCTTTGAGAGAGCTTTAACAAAGACGCAACTTAATGTAAACATCCATGTTGAAGTTTTCGATTCGCATGCCTACGATGCGCACACAATACCCAAGACAGAACAAAATCGAAGAAATTTGAGACGTTATAACACACTGATAGATTTATCAGCCAAAATTGAGAACTTAAAAGAATGGAGTGCTTCTGCTAATGAAGAAAAGGAAAGCCCAAACAGATGTAGAAGCATAAGTCTGCCTGAGGATCCAGACCGTCTTAGTTTGCTAAGAGAGCTCACGAGAGATGACATATTACGGAGTCCAAGCGGGAGTCAGGAAATGAGAGATACTCAAATGAAAGTCAAGGATAAAGAATCAACTAGGTTAGATGTCATCGATCTAAAGAGTGACGAGAAATCTACTAATGAGAACTCAGATAATAAAGCGCGGAAGAAAAGCACTCACAAAAAGATTTCCACCGTGGATAACCCTTTGCCACCGATTCTAGAAACAACTAAATTGATTGATGATGATGTGAAGCCTCTTTCTGGCGCTTTTGAGAAAAGGAGGGCTAGCGTCATAGCGACGTTGGAGCTTCTAAAGCAACAAGAGAACGAGGCTCGCTGTAAATTACAGTTAGTTAAAAGGATCCAATCAAAAGCAAGGATTAGACCAAAATACAAACCATATTTCAGCGAACTAGGCCCGACAAGAAGCACTCGGCCACCACGAAAACTAGCTCCTATTGTGGGTGAGCACAGGGCAACTGCTAAGGATGTTAGTCACGCAGTTACTTCTGAGAAGAAGCCGTTACTTGACAATAGATTCGTTAGTTTGATGCAATCCTTGACGAAAATGTGAATTATGTACATAGAGGCAGCAGAGCATGATCTAATCGCTATTTCGACAGGAGTAAAACCAACGTGTAAGAACCTATAATTTAGCAAGTCAGCCGAGGTTGTTGTACTATAAATACTTTGGATAGGCTCTTATAAATGGCGGTTTAATGTGAAAATTTCAATCTTTTGGCTTCTGATCACCTTGGCTCTGATACGCATTTACTGTATTTGTAAAAAGCTTCCCTCACCAAAAGTTGATTGTCTACAACAGTTAATTGACTTTCTACTTTTTGGCGATGTAGCTAGTTTTACATTAGATATTTAAGGCCTAATTTGTCGTAGTCGGAAATTCCTCTGACAAAAATATATCTGCATCGTATGAGCGAATTTCTTTGAAAGTTGAATAGATCGAAGCTTCTCTGTGATTTGCTCTCCTCCAAAATAAAAATTTGTAAATAACAAAACATTGTCATAAACAGATCCGATTTCTCTAGTACTAGTCAAACGATGCTTCTCCGTTTAGTTACTCCCAAGAGAAGTTTCTTCTCCTTTTTTCTCGCAGTCGGCAGGTTTTAACAATTTGCTTTTAAAGTAAAGGGAGCTTTAAAAAGGACTCCATTCAAATCTTGGAACTGCAGACAGAATTTAAGAGAATAGTAAAATAGACCTTCTGGCTATTCTGAAAGCGAATGTGGATCGAACGATATTTCATTACAATTTGTAGAATTTTCGAATGTACACAATTGCGATCGAAGCTCTAACGCCACTCTATCGAGCCTCGCGTATAAAATTGTATAAAAATATCGCTCGATCCAGGCTCTTTTGTTGAATAGCTAAAAGGTCTATTTCTGGTTGCCTCCAACAATCATCTCATCAGAGCAAGTTTTGTGACGATTCTTATTAGATCTAAGACAGAAGAATAGACCTTGTGGCTGTTCTGCAAAGATTGAATCTACATCGAGCGACATATTCGTAAATTTTAAGTCGAAAGGTTGGGTGGAGTGGCGCTGGAGATCTTGTCGCTGATGTGCACATTCGAGCCTTTGTCGCATTCATGCAAAATGGATAAAAATACACGTTTTTTAAAAGGATTTTGGATCGGGCCATAGTACTAAAAATTTCTTAATTTAACATGAAAATTTCTGGATTATTGTATTAAAAGTTGCTTAATTGATTCTTATTCTATAAATGCACGAATTGTCATTCAGTCACTTTCTGTCAGTGTTTTGTTTCTTATTCTATAAATGCACGAATTGTCATTCAGTCACTCAGTCACATTCTGGAGAAATGTTTCTCGACATTTAAAACATCAGATAGGAATAAACTGTGTTCAATAACATTCAAAGCGTATGAAGTTAGTTGGTATTTCTCAAGAATTGCTGTTCAACGAAGTATTTGCCATAATATACTTGAAGAAGTCTTTGAGTCATCAGAACTAACACATCGCATCAAGTTACGGAGCCTTTTTCTAAACATTTTCATCTGAATTTAATCCAACAAAAAATGAAGTAAATGGTTTGGCAACTGTACTTTAAGCGATCATTCCTTGAAGGAACTGCTCAATTGATTTACAACACTCTTGCATAATACTTATTTGTTTCGGATTTGTTTACCATACGGTATTAATGTTCGGCAAACAAGGATGAAGTCAATCATGCCCTTCTGTATCTATACCATATTTCTGCTGAGTCAAATGGGGAGCGTCCGTGACGGCCGTCAAATACCAGGCTGCAATTTGGACCACCGAAAATATCCTCTAGGAGCTAGCCATATCATATTGACCATCTAGAAACGCGCCCAGAGCTGATAAATCCTAAGGTCACATTTGGCATTCTCTTGTGTGACATCAAAAGATCAAAAGTCTTGGTCCATCTCTTCTTGAGCTTTGGAACGCAGGAAATTGAGAACTTTACTGCCAAGGTCTTCGTCCTGAAAAGTAAGAAAAAATTCGACCTAAGAATTTTGCGGTAGAGATGGAAGACAAAACGTGAATTCACTATAAAAAAGTATGGTGTTCGAAGCACGACTTGTATTAACCAAGTTCTGGCAGCAGTTTGTCTTAAGAATCTTTAGTGCCCAAAATAACGGTAGTCCATTGATCAGCGCGAAATAAGTGAAGAGCTTAAAGGAGAAAATAACTCTTTTTGTCTGCATAACATTTACAGGTTTCAAGTAAACATGTATTTATCTGGTATCAATTTTTTACGTTAGATTTTGTACATTTAATTTTTAAGTTTGGTAAGAGTAGGAAATTTTAGTACAATGGATCTTTTATTTCAAAAAAGAGTCTCGATCAAGAGGTACTTCTTTTTTGGGAATAGCTAAAAGGCCTATTCATAAACACAACTCTGTAACCTTTTGGTTTTTGGCAATGAATGGTACGTTGTATTGTAAGCATTTTGTGTTGTTTAGTTGAAATGATATATAACATACATAGAAGAGTACACATATTTAAAATTTATCAGCAAATTAAAGCAGCAACAGCAACAAAATAAAGCAACATATTAATTAATATCAAAAACTTCATCCTTACAAATGCTCCAAAGACTTCACTGTCGCTTCAAAGGAAGTGTTTGGCAAGCTTATGAATTCATCGAAAGAAGTAGGCATGCCAACAAATACAGCAAAACCCGCATTAAAAGGAGTACAAAGACCAGCATGCTTTGCGCGAATTCAACGACCTGCTCTGCACAGCTTCCAGAATAACTGACTGTACGAAATTCACCAAAACAAAAACAAACGATGGCAAAGGCTGCCGGTCTTTGTACTTTTTTAAAAGAAACTGTGGACTAAGAAATTCTACGTTGATTGAACTAAGCACGATCTACATAAAGAGTCTGTTTCATCCAGCATTCCTTGCACGTGTGGTCTCTGCGTTGGCCTTTGTTGTCGCCACTTACATTGCCCATGAACAAGGTGACAACAATGGCAAGCCAGGAGACTGCACGTGCAAAGCATGCTGGATGAAAAAGACCCTTTAAGGACCATTATGTAAATTTATAGACGCCATTTCCGTCTGAGCCTGTTACTGAAAATCACGGGTTCTTTTATACGACATTTATACGTTATTACTTTTATTATTTTTATTTTATTACTTTTATTATCATTATTCTTAAGAACTTCATTTCAGTGTCAAAATATTTAGCAAAAAAAGCTTTCATGCGGCTTTCTGTTGTATGCAGCATAGGTTCCAAATCTTTAAATCTACCAAAAAAGGCGGGAGTAAATTCAATGACCAATTTCTTTAAACTGAATGACTTGAAGGAAACTTCAGCCAGTTTTCTATGATTCTACCTTTGGACTTTTCAGAAATCGTGAATATTTGTCGAAATTACAGCCTATTTTTACATTTCAGCTCATTTTATGATGTGACGTCATCAAATTTCTAAATCACAAACCAGAAGAGTGAAGGAGTTTTGCTTGATACCATATTGTGGCCATTCATGGTTTCTTGAAAATTATTTGATCTTTCATAAACAGGTTTAAAAAGTACAATAGTTTTAACTTTTTTCCGAAAATTTTCCTGAATTCTTAAAAAAAGAAGAAGATACTGTATCTGAAAATATTGAAGATTTCAGAAAAGTCCAACGGCAGATTTACCGTAAAAAAGTTAAAGTTTCTTTGAAGCTGTTCAGTTCAAAGAAATAGGTCATAGAATTTTACACCCAGCTCTGTAAAGATTTGAAGCCTATTCTGTTGTATGCAATCTAGCGTAGCAACATATCAAGAACACCAGAAAACATCTCACCTGAAATTGCCATGATACTAAAATGCTTCCTCTATCTTTTGATGACTTCGATGATAAGAACTAAAAAAATAGGAAATATTGCAAAAAGTTAATATTCATTATATGATGAAATACATTTTATTCTTCAAACAGGGGGACACTGGAGTACATGCTTCATATCAAAATTTATAACAAAATACCACAGAATCAAATAAAATGTTTAAAAGTTTGCCTTTTATCATTCATTGAACCAGTTTGCCTAGATGACGATGAGCACTCTGTGCATCATTCCACTGACCACATAAAACCATATTGGGCTCTCTGATACATAGATACAAATCAATGCACAGTTTTCGTCTTCGTCTCTCATTCGGATCTTGCAGGACGGTATGCTGTGGCAAGTGTCAGATAGAAATACAGGGCAAATGATTCCGTTTATCAAAGCCATTTTTAATCACTTTTCCATTCATCAATAAGCATCTAACATACCTTAATTAAGACAGAATCCAAAGCTAAAGAATGCGATCCAAGTTTGTCTATGCTGCACTCTTCAAAGTTTCTGAATTAAAGAAAAATAGAGCTTTAAAATCTCAATCTCCAATATGCAAATGTGAGCATAATCAACTCAGTTCAGAAACGTTAGTTTTATTGTAGGTATTGTCCTTTGGGCTTGCCCCTCTCTTTGCTTTTAAGTCTACCTTCGTCTGCCTGCATATACTTCCTCACCTTCATTGCTGTTTCGGTGGAAAAATTGAATTGACTATCTTATCAGCTGGTTAGAAATACAAGCAGAAATCAGTCCATCTTAATTAAGCCTATAATAACTGTTTCCGAGGGCAATACCAGAAAATATCAACCGGAAGCCGTCAAACCAAAACAAGCTTGCGAGGTTTTTTTACAGAGGCTGAGGGTTACTCTTTTCGGTATTGCCCTCGGAAACAGTTATCATATAGTATATTACCCTATGGCCAGGGCAGAATGTAGTCCCTTTGTTTTTAACAAAGTAAAATAAATGTAAGAGTTCAAAGCCATAATTATCGTTGACCTAGCATGAAGCCATTGCAGACGAAACCACTTGTTGCTTTTCCAAACTGTGGCTCGACGTGTTCGCAGCACCGATCTGTGTTTCGAATTCGAACCTAGGTTGTCACGTAATGAGAGGGCATTACCGGATACCAATAGACCTTTTAGCTATTCTATAAAAGAGCCTGGATCGAGCGATATTTTTATACAATTTTATACGCGAGGTTCGATAGAGTGGCGTTACAGCTTCGATCGCAATTGTGCACATTCGAAAATTCTACAAATTGTAATGAAATATTGTTCGATCCACATTCGTTTTCAGAAGAGCTAAAAAGTCTATGCCCTATGATTACGTCATATTCGGACTTTTTCAACAAATCAACTTTCATAACAGAGTTGCTGCCCCGACCATAGAGTGATGAAAATATGTAAAAGGGATGAAGTAAATCAGGTACATAATAAGGAGATAACTTACTAAAGACCAATTGCAAAACATAACAATGCTACTTACTCTTCAAGATCCTTTCTAAGTTTGCTGAAGAATGCTTCATTATTTTCGCATGATTCTAAAGATACGGTAGAAGTGAATCTGAGTTGATGTTCCCTCAATGCAAATTCTTTCATCACCTTTTCTGTTTCTAAAAGCTGCACACGCTACAAAAACAAAAAAGTATGTTTCTACAATTGAAATCTAATTGATACTGCAGCTACAAACATTCATGGCAAAGCATGAAGCATTCTGCTACAAAGATTCAAACTTATGCATGATTTTTAAAGAGAGCCATTTCAACATCATTTAGTACCGTCATCTATGCTAGGAACCAACAACCATCACAGTGCAGATGGTTGTTGGTTCATTCCAACCCCTCCAATAGCTTTAGGAAACATTGGATACTTGGCAGTAACCTGCGAGCAAGGGTCTAAGCGTGAAAATGATATCAGAGCAAGGCAAAAGATTTGTTACATATACGTCATTTGAGTAAAACTTGATAGATTTTTTATTCGTCTTACAGAGAACAAGGCAACCAATCCTGATTATCAAGTGATCATACATTTTGGGATCCTCACCTCAAGACAGAGGTACTGCCCTTAGGCAAGACCAAACTCTTCGCACTTCATTCTACGTGCATCTGATTTGATTTACTAAGATATTTACCCCTTCTTTCATAACTAATATTCCACTGATATCCGCCTCCGTGTTTCTTTTCACGAGACTTCGTCGTTTTGATTGGTGCTCTAAAAGAACAGTTTAGGAAAGAGTGACTTGCGATATATGGAAACTGACGTAAACAAATGACTTTAGGAAATGACTTGAGAAAAAATACCAGCAAGAGGATAATTTTTTTTCGTCTAGTCTATAGCATATCATGCTGTACACAATTTAGACGGCTGCCATTGGCAGAACATTTTCGATGAGTTTACTTTCGGACTGAAGATTCAGCTGATTATTCACTCAACTGACGTAACTCAATTGAACCTATTCAACTTCTTAGATTTTCCCTAAAGATTAAGAAACCTGGGCTAATCAATTTTACTACGTTACGTTATCCATGGCGTAATGCGGAAGTTTTGGCGTAACATAAGCAACAGACAACGCTGAGTGGCAAACAATATATATTTACATGTCCCAAAAGGAAATCATTTCTATATTTCTCAGAGACCTTTACTAATGACTCTTTTTTGAGTTCGATAAAAATTCAGATGAACCACAACGGGAAGATTGTAAAAGTAACTTATTTAGCTGTTTAGAGGAAGAGTCCTTGAATAAACAAACACTTTTCAAATGAGCTGCTAAATTTAGATTGAAACCAAGAAAGTAGAAGGAAATCTAAAACTTCAAATGAAAATCATGGGTCTCAGCACTGACATTCTCCTTGCGTTCCTTTGACAATCAAAACAATCATGGTCGTATTGTAGAAGGTCTTAATATGGTTTCGCCTCAACGCATTTAGATCCAGCTGGCTGATTCTGAATGAAGTCTTCATTTTTTGACTACCAAAGGAACGCAATATTCTAACTAACAACTGTCTTGGTTTCAGAACGAAGCATACCACAGATAACAATAGTAAACACAAATCATAACATAACATATGCAAAATCGAATGCTGATAAGATAATTCCAGAATCTTACCATCTCCGTCAGCCATTTTCCTTTTCGCAAGTAGTGATTTCGATACTTCGATTGTTACTTTAGTTATGACGGGAATCGTAGCAGTTTCACCATTAGCTGGCATGAAACAGTCAATACCTAGAATAAAATGGAAACATGTGATCAAAGAGATTATGCTCAAAGATTCTTTCAAACAGCATCACTGAAAAATATCTGGTGGACCACGAATAACTTCAAATGTTTGAAAAATTGTTATTCGGAGAATACTTGAGATACTTGAATTAATAAAAGTTTTGTTCATAGCAGAGACGCAAAGGTATTTTTCATTACTTTGGTCTTATTTTTCTGAGCATACACCACTTCGATTAAGCAGCCTCGTTTTGGAAATTTGTCAAAATTCCCTCCTATTGTTCTTATGAAAATTTCGAGTCCAGATTCGGATTTAGCACTCATTCATTAGTCTAGTTACGTATTTTAACCTGCTGGCATTTGTGATGTTGATTTTATGACAATGTAAAGTTGAAAGATTTATAAGGGATTTGACCGTCAAAAATCGTTCGGGGTGAAACTTTACACCCCGAGTCATTTTCACGGTCAAATCCTTCATAGAGTTCTAAACTTTACGTCGCCTTAAAGTGAACACCACGACTGCTAGCAACATGAAAACTCGTCGTTAGACTAAAGTTTGGGTGCTAAATCCGAATTTGGCCTCCAAAATTTCATATGAAAGAATTTTGAATAATTTCCAAAACGAGGCTGTTAATCGAAGTGTTGTATTGGAAGCATGGTTAAGATTCTAGTCTAAAAATTCCTAAATTCCTATTTTCAAAATGCAGAAAAGAGGCCTAAGACCAACAAAAAATTTTAAACAATGTCTTCACTCAAGCACATTTCATTTCTCTCAAGAGTTTAAAGTCAAATGATAATAGAAGCAGTAATGTACTGGATGAGTCAAAATAAATTTATATATTTTGCTATGAAATAAAAATTATGAGATATTCAGAAATATTAATCTATCAGTCAAAGGTTACCCAAGATGAAAAATTTTGTTTGCTAAAATCACTCATCTTAAAGCCTTAACCAAGCCTAATTTCGAACTTTTCTTGACGATGGTGGATATCAAGCTAAACCAAGAAAATTTAAGTATAATACAAACACGTTGATGTGAATTGAAATAAAGACGACATTTCAAGCGTAGTCTGTTATAAAGCAATGAAACATTAATCATTAGTAGATAACATTAATCATTAGTTGATTAATAATTAATGTTACAAGAACTTACTGAACTCCTGCTGAATTTTCTGTTTGAGAAATTCCATTTTGCTTGCTTCTCCGTGGACCAGCATCACATTTGCTGGTTCACACTGTCGTATTAGCTGCATTATCCCAGATGCATCTGCATGAGCACTGTAAAATGAAAAATTCCATTCATACAACAATGTTATTTGAATGGCAGCTATTTCTGTTTTCACAAATTAAAGGTTTTGAATTAAAGGTTTGTGGGGTGAGTGGCCGAGTGGCTTATACAGTCTTTGTCACCTGACTGAAGTTAAGCTTGATCAGGTGAGGTAAAACTCCGGACGGGTGACCTCGGAGGTCTGACCTCACAACTCACCTCGTCGTCCTTCGAAAGGGACGTTCAACTAGGGGTCCCATGCCTAGATGCAGCATGCACAGTGGGCCTAAATTAGCTTTCAGTAGCTAGAAATCCTGACAAGCCCACTCAAAACAAATTGAAAACAAACAACAAACAAACAAACACTACCCCGAGAAGCCCGACCCCCGCTTCCAACAATGCAATGGGGAGGCGCGGGATCTTGACACGAAATTTCCTTTAAAAAGCAAAGTGTCTCAAGGGTTTTGTCGGCGATTGGAGGTCGGATTTTATTCTACAGAATGAAACCAAATGCTCTTACCTGAACGACAGATGCTGAACAGAAAGCTTTACATCGATCTAAAAGATAAATATTGAAAATAAAACAGCATGAATGTGTTTTGAAGGAGATGATACTTATGACGTAATAAACTTGTTGATGGTGTAGGTTTCATTTCAAGCATTTTGAAGTTCATCAAGGTGATTTAACGTACCGAATTCTTTTTATCGAGCTCAATTTTCTTCTGGCCGGAGAGGATTTTATGACCAACTGTACCAGCAACACAGTAACCTGGCATGATTACCTGAAATAAAAAGTAACAATAGTAGGTTGATGTACAGTATCTCAGTATTTCTTAGTTAAACACGTATCTTTTATATATTTATGTAAACAGTGATGTTACTGATACTTGTACTTTTGAATTCTTGTTCTGTTGAATGAGAACTTCTTGAGACTTCTTGAGAAGTTCTTGAGACTTCTTCTTGCATTTATTCAGAAATCATGTCTATTCTCATTCCATTTTTCCAACAATTAATAAAAGGGGGATTGGAATAATAGCGGGGGGACGACGATTATTCGGTACTTTTACTTGTACTTATACTTGTACTTTTGAACTCTTGTTCTGTTGAATGCACTTCTTGAGACTTGTTCTTGCGTTTATTCAGAAATCATGTCTATTCTCATTCCATTTTTCCAACAATTAATAAAAGGGGATTGGAATAATAGCGGGGGGGGGCTTGGAAAATTTGTTAAATTAGTAAACGGGGTGGACGACGATTATTCGGTACTCGAGAGTTTGCAAAAGAATTTGGTTCGGGTTGACTCAAGTTGTCAAGGTTCATCTAAGATCGCTAGAGCAAACTCACTGTGTTATTTTCATCTGGCGCCCACTTCTTGAATATCTGTAATGACAGGCCAGCATGAAGCATACCAGGTGTAGCAAAGACTACCATTGGTCCGGGGTTTTCAATATATGCACGATCGAAAGGCTGAAACAGAATAAATCTGACCTATTTCTGCAATGCTTTCAGCACAAGAGATGAATAACCTGCGTGCAGACTTTGGTTACTGGGGAGGAGAGAAAAGAAAAAATTCCTTCTCCTTCCTCCCCAGTAACCAAAGTCTGCGCGCAGGCTAGAAATGAAGAGCATGAGCTCTAAACAACATTAAATTGGACGTAACATGAATCCAATTGAAACATTTAGTTAAACACTAGGGAAGCAATTGCCAATAACGACACAAAGATTTAACGAACGAAAGTGGAGGAACCATTATCTGTGCAAAAAGAGAAAATTCATGAAAATATCTAATCAGCATTTATAGCTATATCTCAATCATTTCTGCGAACAGACTTTCGATGAAAATGCTTCGATGATGAAATTTCGGCAAAGGTTTACCGTCATTGAGGATTTAACTGGGGTCATTAAATTTGTAATACTTGCCGCTGTTCTTCCTTGCGTTGCGGCGTTCCTACCAACAATTTACTTTAGAAGCATCTTCGAGCTGATCTAGCAACCTAGCCGGTGCACATAACAAACAGAAATAAACGGTGTGCGAACATACATACCTTGATATGTTTGAATTCAAACATGTTTCTCTGAACAAACGTGCTCCTGATCTTCTGATTGGTCCAAGTAATGAATAATTTGTAGTAATGATTTGCCTAAAAAGTCAATGCTTCATCAAATTCTGACTATGTTCACGCGATGCCGACACATTTTGAAAACGGTGAAAAATTTGACGGTTTCAAAATTTGAGCTAACGTTCACATGATGCCGGAACAATGTGAAAATGGTAGGAAACTTTACGGTAAAAGCTCGTTGCACATCTTGATGCAAGAGAAATGTACCTACGACCTAATTGTCGATCAGTCTCGTTCCAAAAGCATCGAACAATTTTCTGTTTTCATCATTTTCGAGTGCCGTTTCCAAAATACAGGTTAGAACACAGTTTTCAAAATCCATCGTTTTCGAAAACTGCCAGCAAAAAAATTGCCTTTTTCATGTGAACGAGAGGCCTATCCGTCAGATGTTCCGCCGTCTTCAAAATGCGTCGGCATCGTGAGAACGCAGTCTCAGTTGATCAAATAATAATTAATCAATGCTATTCTGAAGCAAATGATGCATAATCAAAGTTCCTACGTTCCCTTTGATGGATGAAAATTAAATCGATAAAGTTGGCTATGCATATTCAACTAAGCAGTAACTAAGCTCAGAACACGAGGGAACTGACTACCTTAAGTGCACTTGCTTGCTTCGAACATTGATAAAATTCATAAGTATTGCGTGTCTCCAGCCAAAATCATCTACGTCAAAAGCTGTCCCCCTTGTCTTTTCAACTTGTTAAACACTAACAACTGAAAAACACCAACATGTCGGCGTATTGGAATTGGCTACTAATAATCGCCTGTGGAAATAATTGGTTTTAAGCTGCAATCTGAGTTGTTCAGGGGCATCAATCAAAGCTTCGTTGCTATAGCTAATATTTCTCCCCTAGACAAAAAGCAGTCAAAAATTTAGATGAAGGGTAGAAAAGAAGATGATAACTCAAAATACCTTTTCTGTGAGGCCAGTTGAAAAGTATATAGGTGCTTTCAAATTCATGCGATCCCTGTAAACGAAAAAGTTGTTCCCAATCAATAAAATTTCTTGTTTTGATAACATGTTAAAAGGCTTATAACAACAACAATGTAAAGTTTGAATCATACCGGGTGACCCAAAAAAATCCTGATGAGTTAGATCATATCAAGTTCCCTGAAATCAATAGCTGTTGTCACATGTTTTGTATTATAGTTTAGTTGAAAGGCTTAGCTATCTTTCGAGATGCTGCATGGTCATTTTAAGCAATGATTACCATCCGAAAAACAAGATGTAAAGAAAATTTTGAATCATAAATTCCTAATTCTGATACCGAATAATTACCGCCATTTTCCAGTCAAAATTTTGTGAAAACTCGACGTGAAAATGGATTTGAAGTCGTCTCGGGGGACTTTTGTTTGTAAAATGATTGATCTCTGTTCCTCATTCAAATTTTGCGCTCGAAAGCAAACCTGGAATTAAGCTTTTTTCACATCTTCGAGAAAATTAGCGGGAAAACGAGGGAATAGTCCGAGAAATGAATAAATTCCTGTATGTTAGACTGTTTCTTCGGACATTAGGCATGCTTACACTGACCAAGCAATATCTCAACAGATAGCTGAGTTTTTCATATACATGCTGACACCAAGTTTGTGTTCATACACTTCATTTCAGGAAATTATGTTCAACTGTGAGCTGCTTACCAAAACGTCTCCAAGAGAATGCACAGTTCTTGCGCTCTTCCAAGTGCGAACACAGGAATCAAAACCTACAAACGAAATTAGAAGAATGTTTTACTCTTTCTACTACCTCGATTAACAGACTAGAAACAACGTTATAAGACTATCAATGAAACATAAACATAGTTTTCATTGCATAAAACCAGCCAAAAACTTACCTTGCCGCCCTTTTCTACAGTTTCGTGCACCTTCTTCAAAAAGTCCATCTCACGACACCTGAAAGATAATGGTAATCACATACCAGAACGAAAGATAACAGAAAAATCTTGAAAGCCTGACTCGTGAAGCCGTGGGATGTGTGGCTCTGCAGAATTCACCCCGCCCTCAACAAATACCAGTGGAATGAGTTGAGGGAAGACGAAGAGGTGAGTGAAGAGAAGAACTGACAGAGGCTTGTTCATGTTATAAAGTCTTTCTCCTTTGTATCATACAAACAATTTGAGCATAAGATGTTCGTTTTCAGAGGGAAAATATCAACAATCAATCTCTTGTACAAATTGCGCAAAAAATATCAACGCCTTGCCCAAGTTAGGCCTAAATTAGCTTTCAGTAGCTAGAAATCCTGACAAGCTCACTCAAAACAAATTGAAAACAAACAAAAAACAAAAAACAAGTTAGGCATGTGAGATTTGAGTAAAGTTCAGTTGGGTTTTCAAATGATAAACTTAAAGTTTACATCATCTTTAAAAGTTAACCACAAGGTTGCTTATGCAATGAATCTTTCTATTTGATCAGCATCAATAAGATCTCGAAGAAAATGCAAAGTTACCATTTCCCACTTTTCACGTATCAATAAACCTACCTTTTTGAATCTCTTATCGTTGTTGCATATGTTGATTCTGTTATCAGCAAGTCTGGGCGACATTTATCAATCCATGCAGCCCTAAATAGATCGTAAGAAAAATGTCTTAAACAGCATTTTCGACTTTTCAAAGCATACTCAACAGAGAATGCTATCTTTTTCAAACAGCTGGTTCGTCTTTGGTTAATGATATCGAATAGCTTCCTGAAATTGAAAGATGCATAAATACCTAGTTGAAACATACTCATCAATGATAGCATGGATCGGAAGGAATCTCTCCTTTAAAATACTGCATGCTGTAAACCCTTTGGTAGGAAAATCGAGGAGGCCATAGGGACACAGAAAACTTGGAGAAAATTTTGGACTGCACTCTTTTATGATGGAAGTTTTTGATTTATTTTGAGGGGTTCTGGACAAAGGAAGCTTCTTTCTTCATTCATAAGCAATGGACACATCATTTTTCTGAAGGATGGAATTTTTAAGTTGTCTTTGGGGCTTGACTGTAATTCTTAAGTTTTTATTGACATATTTTAAAATTATTGATGCAGATCTATGCCATTATATAAATGAAGTATTCCTTGTTCTAAATACAGTTGAAACAAATTCAGGTCCATTAGTTCCATAGCAAGTTCTATGAGGACTTGGACAATAAGAAATGTGATGTTCAAACAACGATGACATCGATGTTACATTTAGAAACTGAACCAAGACTAAACGTATGACTTACCCAAGATGTCTGTCGGGTGTCATGTTGTAGTCACCCTGAATGAAACAAAAGAAGTATGGCTGTGAAATATGTGGAAAATGTAAATATGGAAGTAATTTATGTTTAAGATCTAGCTTCAAATATTATCTGCAAGCTACTGGATACGTTTAAACAAACGCACGGCGTTTGAAAGACTACTGACTCCTGGATATCAAAGCAATTAGACAGAAAATGTATTGTTTCACTGCCTATTCGTTCAATCAGATTTAGAGATTCGCTCGGTTTTAACTGGTCATTCCTTCCCCTGGATACGAGAGATCTTGTGCACAAAACATCCTTCAAAATCCTGCAAAAATGAGTGAAAGAACGACCAACATTTCGTTGGTTCTCCTCCCTAACAACACAAATGCATTGACAAATATTAGCACACATTGTTCTCCTGAGAGAATTCAATTCTCTTGAGTAATTTTCTTATAGTGATGAGGAAGATTTGTTTATCAACTCAAGACAAAAATATGTATTACAGCAGGCAAGTCATTACTGCAATGACAAAGTTCTGGGGGAACTTTGTCGCGATTTTAAGCCAATTTTGAAGTATTATTCCAGTAATATTCAGAGTAGAGCAGCCTTTCAACCACCGTACGTTTTTTACTTACTCTGCACAAAGTGGTTATCTTATATTTCACATGTCCGTTCCCTTACAACTACAGAAGAAAATTGTATCGTATCTTCGCAATAAAGGACAGGGTAAATTACCGTGTAAACAAAGGATTGAGAGCCAACTTTCACATGGAACATTGCAGCACCAAGCACGTGACCAGCATAATAAGCTTTGATCTCTAATTCATCATCAACCTAAAAACACAAACAGGAATGGAAAAAATACTCTGATTTCCGGGTTCAAAACAGTTACGGAAAAAGTTCTGCGCGAACCTGGGTCAAAAAAGTATCCACTTTTTAAAGGACAAGTCCGGGGTTGGTATAATTGTTGATTTATTCAAGAGATTACACTGTTGTGAATGGTGTATAGTCCTTTTTTCAATTTTTTTCTCTATTAATCTGCGAAACTACATATTTCAATCTGCTAAGAAGTGCGAAATGACGTCATTTTGTATGACGTCACTTCACGTGGACCTGAACGAGGCCGTTCGTGCCTTTGGACACTCGAACAAAATACAAAATGGCGACGATATTCGGCCTAACTTACGAAGATTCATCAACCAATTTATGAAAGTTCAAGGGATGAAAACTTGGAAAGAACTCACGACTGGTGTTCAGCAGTTGGTAAGGTTGCTTTTTAACAATAATTCTATCAACCCCGGACTTGTCCTCTTGTTATAAAAGATGATACACTGGAAAGATGTTGAAGATTGATTTTTAACCTCCAGCACCATCATTTGTTAAGTTGTCGATGGATTACTTAGGCTATGGATTACTGAGTTGCCAGTGGTATGTTGAAACTTCATTGTTCTGGAAACAGAGTAAGTAAATGGAGCAACTTCCATCAAATTTCCCAACAAAGAATTCATTTGAAACGCAAAGAGAAAATATAAGATTTTGGAGTAACATCAAGTGATGAGTCTCCATCCTTTTTTTCGCTCCTTTCTTCGTTCCTTTAATACTCACTTGAACGCTCTGATGTAAATTCACTGCTACAACTTTCTTCATACAATCCTTTATCATCTGCAAGAAATATGCAAAAAGAACATAAAACATTTAGTTTGCCCTCACTACTGGGCATTTGCACATAAGCAATTTTTGCTGAGCCCCAAGGCTATTGAAGGGGAATGGTCCGGGTAGGAACTGAACAAGATATACGAAAAACATTGATCATTAGAAGCAGGATCTATACCTATCCCATCCTAGTATGGTCATGCGATTTAACAAGGCTTCAGAAATGTTGTTCTTCGTGCAATGAGAACAACCAATTTCAACATTTCCTAGAATGACTGCCAGAGCAGAAACTGCATAAAATGATGTTGTATAGCAATCTGAGGTAAGGAAGTGTTTGGATACATAAGCTTTTTAAAATGATAAATCAAGAGTTTAAGACCCAAGGAAGAAAACATCAAGTGGTGCCTATTTTCGGGATCTGTTGCAAGGAGCTAGCGGGGCTCAAAGCTACTAGTTTTCGCGCATGCATGTGCAGTTTCTGCTCTGTCTCTCTGACTCTATGAAATCGAATGAAAAGTTAAACAACTCTTATCAAGGTTATGACTGAATAACAGTGAATAAAGTTCTTACCTGTGATGTGAAGAAGTTTGTTTCACCTTTTCGTTCAACAGAAATCTTCCGGAAGTCCTCCTAAATGAAGAAGTGCAAAGTAGTAAACTTCTGTGTCTCTCTTTCATTTTTGTGCTGACATTTTGTGCCTCTGAGAAAGGTGGGGACACCTATCTTTAAAATACCTTGGGGACTAGAAAAAGAGAAGGGCTAGCATAGAGAGGGAAGAAAAGTCTATTCACTGTATGGAAGCCTGTCAGTTGCAAGTCCGAGGAGAAAGACCAGGCATGTTGTTCCAAAGGATAGAAGCTCTAGCAATGATGGTGTTAGAATGTGATACAGTGTCCAAATTAAATAGAGAAACCTCTAAACACAAATTTTTCAAATTTTTCGTTATGTGTGGGAATACTTTTTCATTCAAGTAAAGTTAAACACAAACAAAAGGTTTTCGTTGAAATAACTTACCAACAGAATGGGACAAATAGCTTTTGTTGGATGTGTCATATAAATGGGTCCATCATAACCACACATTTCACTGAAGTATGGCAAAGCACCACAATGATCCAAATGAAAGTGACTGCAAGAGAATTCCATATACTAGAGAGATGAAATACCTAAAAAAATTAGTTTTTCACAAGCGTTGTCATGTCTCATCAATAAGTTGAGAAGATCAAATAAATTTCAATGAGCATACTGTATACAATAGAATAATACCAATGTATCAGAACCTATAATTTTGCAAGTTAGCCTGCGTTCTCAAACAATGAATAAACATATACAATGGATAGTACAGTTGGTTGTTGTAGAATAATAGCCTAATTGGACAACTGGAGCTCATAGATTCATAGGGCCTGTTCATGTAGAGAAAATATCCTTGGTATTTACCAACGTTACAAGGAAACTTGCTCAGCTGAGGTAATATTCTTTCACCTGTCATATAAGTAAAGTTTCCCTGGCAAGCATGGACATAAAACAATCAGTGCTTTATCTCCGTGCCAGAGGATTAATGATAAACTAAAGGAGATTTCTAAATCTAGCCAGGAAAATCTGTTCATATGGGAAAATATTTCCTTCTAAGTGGGATCCTGTAAGAGTTCAAGTGAGATCTTGGCTGGCTGGGAAAATGTTTTCTCATGTGAATCATTGTGCTACTAAATGTGGTAAAGCAATATGAGATGGGATCTTGGCTTAATGGGATTCCTGTTTTACCAAGAATATGCCAGGGAAACCTTCTCTATATGAAACAGGCCCTTAAGCTAACTGTTTCCATTATGCAAATCAGAAGCAGTTTTGAAAAGATTGATTAAAGATAAGGCATCAAAAGATTGTTCAAAAAGCTAAAATCATTTATGGTTCAACACAAAGCTAAAAGAGGAAGCCACTTCATGCTGTTTGGATTGGAGTTGTTTCAACTGCCATTTTGTTTCCACAACATTGCAATCTTTAGAAAAATAATGTCCTACTTCTACATCAGTTTTGAGTGCTCTGGACCAACCATGTTTGTGGCCCAGTCCATAAGGTAATTAAACACAATGATAAACTGCCATACACCCTACCTTATTATCAATGCATCAATGTGCTGTGTGTAAGGACCTGTCTTTGCAATGTATGTGAAGTCTGGAAATCGCCTCTAAAAAGGATATTAGTTTTTCAGCTTTCATATGAGCAAAATAAAACAAAACATAATTTCTAGAGAAATTGAAAGAATTTTTAAGGCATTATTAGTAAAAGGATGTGAACATACTAAAAAGAAATTGAAAGTTATAAATAGAGATTTGTTGCTGCATTTTGAAAAAAAAACTAGAAAGTTTGATTCTGCTTTCACTACTGACAACATTCTTAAAAATGGCTAATTCTAAGACTTTCAGTCTCCTGAAAAATATTGTCTACTGTAAAAGCTCTATTTTCTTATTTCTGGTACTCACACTATCATTGAAACCCATGTGCATCCCACAATCAAGCATAATATTTTTGCCACCAATTGTGACGAGAATACAACTGCGACCAACATCTATAGAAACAAAATTGAAAGGATGTAAAGTCGTCATAAAAATTTTCTATTGTATGAGTACCCCTAAGGGGATCATCATGGAAATAAGGTCAGCTTGACCCTTTAATGCTATCCCTGCCATTGTAATAAATGTTGTTTCCTTTTTACATTTTTAACCTTTAAATCTATGTTGCATTGCATTGTATCTTCTCCTTTTTTATGTTTTAGTATTTTTAGCTTGTAAATGTTTTTATATAGTAAAATAAAACATATGCATACATACCAAGGAGGATAGGCAGTCCTTCCCACAATGCAACAGCGACCATTTAACTATACAAACCGAGCGCACGCAGATTTCAGTTCAGTTGCGATGAGCAGACGTCGTGCTAGCATCCGTTGCACTCCTGTGAGCATCTGCCGGGGAAATGTTCACTGTGATAATAGTTTTAATGAGTTTTGAAGCTTGGTTCTTAGCTGCAGAGCTTGTTTAATGTTTACCGATCAAGAACAATTGACACAGTTGAAGATCACTTCCCAATATCGCACCATTGCTGTGGATGGGCCTACCCGAAGAAGGAGAGGAGAGTTTGAAAGTTTTGACTGGAAATCACGGATGGAGCGATGGGTACCTGCCCTCAAGACCCCACTGCGTTGAAACTGATAGCATAGCTCCTCAAATATGAACAATCTGGAAGCTGTGAGGTTCAGTATTGTTTCTGCCAACATGTTGCTTCCTGAAGAAACCTTGTTGGAGGACAGAGAGGATTTGTCGTTGCTGACGACGTGATGTTGGTGAACCGTGCCAGCTTCATTCACCTGCTGCCAATAATCGAAGTTCCTTCGATTTTTAGCTGTTATCATCAAGTAAGATGGTTATTTTTGTATTGAGTTAAACCCAGGCTGGTAAAAGCCGTACCATTTCTTTTAGGCCCATCAAAAATCAAGATTGAAACTTTTTTCACAAACATGCAGTTCCTTTCATTGGAAACGTTTTTGTCGTTTCATACGAATCAGTGTGAAGAAAGACCTGTGCTGAATCTGCTCTTGATTTACATTACTGCAGAACCAAACCACATGCAAAATTTGAGGGGGCCAGAAGATTTTTTATGACTGATCACACAACTGGATTACCCATCTGAGAAGGCCAGTTAAACTGGCTGTGAATGGTTTGAGTGTCAGTTTGGCTGCTAAAAACTTTAAGACTGTTGTTGCTCTTAACTCAGACATTGTTTCCCTTTCCTTTCAGGTTGATCCTGGTACGTACAAGAAACAAAGATAACTGTTACATGTGGCTAGATGTTTTACAACCTCTTCATGTACCCTCAAAACTTGCAGCTGACTGCAATTACAGACTCGCATAAGTAGGATCTGTGAATCACAGCCCCAAAAGAAGGGATATGTTGGAAGGAAATAATTTTAGTTGGGACTATTCTCACTTACAAGTATCAAAGTACAAATTGTATAGAAAACAACTGTAATAAACAAAGGCCCTCATAGATCAGTTGTTTGCCAATTTGTCTCTCATGAGGTATTCAAATCAAACCAAATTCTCTGAAGTAAAATCCAACTTATAAAATGATATTGTATTTACTCAATAGACTTCAAATTTCAAAACAGTCCACCTTATGCAAATATCCAACATACAAATCTAACTTGGGTGAAAAGTTGAAAGTATTTCTACAGATGGACTTGGGCCTTTTATTTTTTGTCTGACTTTGTGAAAACCTGACCTTCCCAAGTCCAACTGAATAAATGCCTAGTTCTTCACCAAGCGCTACACCAGAATGCAACTGTTCAAGTTGTGGAAGAGATGAATTATCAGAATTTGCAGCAAAAAGAGAAGAAAAAGGAGAAACAGCATAATCAGTTCATCAGTTAGATAAACAATATTCATTTTAGATAACTAGACCCATAATACTTGTTGCAAAAGACAGCATTTTATCTAATTTGGTTCATTAGCATAATCCAAGTTAGCAGTTTGCATGATATGATAATGATACTACTGTCTTATACCTCAAATCCCCACTGTTAAATGGACTCACACTGAGTTCTTGAGAATTCAAAGCAAAATTAATAAAAAAGTTATTTCAGGCTGTAGATTCTTAGCAGTATCTTTGAACAAGGAAAATGTGGGGTCAAGTATGCTGCCAGTAAGATTGTTGTGTTTGTAGCTACGTAATACATGTAATGTCTCTTAGCATGGGTGTTTCTGATTACCTTTCCTGTTTCTTTGATTTTATTTCAATGAAAAGAGCAAAAAGGAACTATATATTTGTTATCTATATTGTACTAGACATGGCAAGTAAAGATTTTTATGACTCAAAATAAATAAATGCAAAATTGATGAGTGATATAACCATATTGTTTGCAATTTATAGTACAAGCATTTTACTAAAATATCCGTTTTCATCGACAGGATCAGGGGATGTACGAAGGGCAAATGCCCCATTTCAAAAAAACCAGCAACAGCTTCTTATGAAAACACAATAAAAATATCTGGGTATACTTTTTACACCCCCATCCCAGCTTGAGGACTTTAGACCTGTAGTCCCTCAAAATCTTTGCTTGCCTCTGGGACTGCCCCTTTTGCCTTGCTCGCAATTTACAGTACCATAATTTACAAGTTCAAGTTATTGAGTGGAACTGGAGGATTGTTTGTTTGTTTTGATGTGTTAGGTAAGCAGTGTGCCAATAATTCCTTCCATCCTTTTCTCCACTGAATCACTTGGAAGTGTTGCAAGCCCAGGCCAGTCTTTTCCTGCAAACAGCAGTATTTTATCATCAAAATTTTGTTGATATTCAATGTTTGATTTGGTTAATCAAAGTGTGCAATTTGTAAAAAACTACTTAAAAAGATCCTAGAACTTACATCACCTTGTAATCGATAAAAAATAGATTTGAAAGAACATTACGTTGCTTCAATAAACTGCCAAATAGTCAACAGGCATAACTCACTCATGCACACCAGGCCCACAAACACCATGAAAAATAGCAAACTTCAGGGCGCCAAAAAATGACTTTATCGTGGGGACTTTTGGGGACTTTTAGTGAATTTAGCATCATACAGCATTAATCTTACTTGGAACGAGAGGATAACCTTTAGTCCCCATCATTTTGGAGAAACGGAGCCAGAAAGTGACGCCCATTTTCAAGAAACAAAATACCTTAGGCCCATCTACATTAAGTTGCATTTTCATGCATTAATTGTTAATGCCAGAGAAAACAAAGTTAATAAATCAATACTTATATAAGGCATAACATTAAAAATGCTTACCGCTGCGCGTTCCCCTTTGCGTCAATGTGTTGCGAGTACAAAACGTATCGATGACTTCCTTCGGCTTCGCCGCCATTGCGTCTGTCCTCTCATGCCATCTCAAAACCAATCGCGTTGCATTGTGGGAAGGACTGCCTATCCTCCTTGCATACATACTGTACAACTGATATTGTAGCATAAATCTCCTTACTTAAGAGCCACATAAATCACCTTTCATCCAAAAACAGCTTTTATTAAATTCTCAGCTTATCCCATTTTCTAGTGTCAGTAAATGCTCACTCAAGAAATAATTGACGAGTCCACGATACTTCACTCTTAAACTATAAAAAACTGCAACAACTCACCCTGTCCAGCTCCTACAACGAAAGAAAGGAAAACCAATGAGGGAAAAATCTAGAGTATATTCAGCGTAAGATTCCAAAATTGTTTAGAATAAACAAACATGGAATGTTTACAAACTGGTATGGAAAATCAGGCAATTTTCTCCAAGACCTCAGTTGTGCAAGAAGAGTCCTCCTTCGTTCCTCTGTTGTCTGTTTTGATACCCTTTCTGAGGTGTTCAAGTGCCACACTATCCATTCACAGAGAAAAAATTCTCTGAATAAATTTCTTGAGAACAATAAGATAAGTAAGGACATTTGAACCCCTATTGCTTTCATCAGCACACATATTTGTCCAATAAACAAATATATAATCCACTTGGAACAAAGTCAGTAGAAGTTCAGTTTATAGTTATGCCTGGTTAGACAGGAGATCTGCTTTTGACAAGTGCTGTTTTATTACATTATGGGGCCAAAAATCCATTTCATCACGGATAGCGGAATTTGGCCATTACGGGGGGAGGGGGTTCATTACCAATCTGTTAAGCATGATGGAATGGAACCTAAAAATGTTTTCAATCATATGTTGCAAAGTTTCATTGCTGGATAGCGTAAAGCAAAGACAGAAACGGCCTAAGAAGAGGTTCTCCTTGTTGACAGTTGAAGGTTTCTAACAATCGCGATGAAACAGTAAGCAAGATACTTAAACACTAAATTTTGTATGACCGTAAAGAGGAGAGGGGAGGGGGTATCTGAAGTTAGTGGCCAATTCCCGCTATCGTGACAAAATAGATTTTTGAATGGCCCCTTCCTTACCTAATAATGTTCTGTAATGTTTTTTTGTACTATTATGAAAAGTTCCATCATAGCCTACATTGATTTACCAATTCAAACTGTTTCTGCTGTTTTTCGATCAAACGTGCAACTTTGCATCAGCGTACGAAATTCTGCACGGCATACAAATTCATCATAAATCGTATATTATGGGGCCTAAACCAACAAAGCTAAGCGGATGATCTTCAAACAAAAATGATGAGCATCATGCTATGCACTCAGTTAAAATATATTTTTCTAAAACTAGGCTTTCGCCTTACCAAGAGGAACAGCTTTGATCTCAGCCATCTTGAACTATCACTTAGTTCTTGCTTTTTTCCTCACAACACCAAGCTTCTCTGTCTCTGTCCTCTGTCCGCCATTGCTACTATCCTCGCTCTGGTACAACAGCAACATTATTTCGGGTCAAAGAGAGGTCATTATTTTCGCGAGCCTTCGCGATTCGCAAACTTATTTTCGAAGTCCTCATGCTCGATTACTGTACGAAGGACACATTTTCTTTTTTTCCTAAAATGTTGCGAATTTCCTGTTTGGCTTAAGACATTGCTAGTATCTTTGGAGCATGGTAGAAGGAATGAAAGACGTTATTTTAGTCGAAAATGACGTCTTAAGTGAATGACGTCAAAAACAGTCCAGCTCCTGCGTAGGAGCAACCCACGTGGGCAAGGCCAGGCAGATCTGGGCAACAACAAGTAACAAACGGCTACTCGTCGAGAGTAAAGAAGCAGTCCTGTAATATTTGGGAGAACTACATTTACAGAACTGCCATAAACAGAATCAAATTTACTGCTAAAATGTGTGGGAGACAAGCATGCACGATGGAGCCTGACCAAATAAGGAAGTCATGTAAATACAGAGACAGAAATGGCAATGAAAAGCAGCCACAGTGGACCACTACTTCTGGAAAAGATTCAAGGTACTGGCCCTCTCCAAACATTGGCCCCAACACAACAACACCTGTTTTAGTATCCCCACAAAAGATTGCCAAAGATGCTAGCGTAGATCTCAATGAAGAAAGAGTGATTTGTGAGATGAAATGGGGCTTGATTCCATCTTGGCACAAAGGGAGTGAAGGAAGCTTCAAACTTGTTTTAAATAATTGTAGGTCAGACACCTTGTTGCAGAAACCTGCTTTCAAGGGGCCTTTAGAAAGGGGGCAGAGATGTGTGGTCCTTGCAGAAGGGTTCTTTGAATGGAAGATAACAAAGAGTGGGCAGAAGCAACCATATTTTCTGCAATTTAAAGATCAAGAGGGGGCTGCAAAAGTGGAGGAAAAGTCTGGGGTAACAGCAAATCCAAATAATGAGAAGAGTGAAGGGGATACACAACAGGATCAAAAGTCTGCAGCCAATGCAAATCCAAATGATGGGGAGTGTGAAGAGACAGAGCAGGGGGAATCTGGCAGCAAACAACCAGGGAAGAGAATGCTAACAATGGCTGGATTGTATGATAAATGGTTCCCAACAGATGGTGAAGATCCAGCCTATACATACACAGTCATAACTACTGATGCATCAAAATCATTGGATTGGCTTCATGACAGAATGCCTGCTGTTTTGCAAAATGATGATGAGGTTAATGCATCTACATGTTCTTTCTTAGCTGTGATAACAAGTGCCTATGTTATACAATAGTTCAAATTTTAGCCGCAAGAAATCCCTAATCAGACCTTTCCTGGAGGTGTAAGTTTGCCTTGTCCTACATATTCTGCCATTTCCCAGATATCAGCAACTACCCTCCTTGTGTGGCTTGTTCATGCACTCCTGCATAGGGTCTACTGGGGTAAAATGGGTGGGCTGGGGTAAAATGGGTAGTGTTGATTGCGGGAAACCAGTAGACCCAACTGATAAATCAACATTCACTGTGTCAAGGAGGGTAGTTCACACAGTTCTAGCTAGATGAAAACCTGGAACAAAGATTTTGGCAAGATTTATTTAAATTTTTCACCCTACCCATTTTATCCCAAACCTACCCAGTAGACCCTGCACATGTTATTCCATCATCATTGTTGTAACTTCAAAACTTTTAAATTATTTTTTCCTTCTTCTCGTAGTTACGAAAACATTAACAAACACTGTATGCAATTCCAATAACTTTGTTTTAAATAGTTGCCCTTATATGACTTTTTGCCATAGAAATTCCTTTAACATCGATACAGTGCCTCTCCTTCCCTTCACCAGGTGAGGCAATGGCTTGACCATGGAGAAGTGCCACTCTCAAAGGCAGTTGATTTGATAAGACCAACTGACAGTTTGAAATGGTACCCTGTATCAACTACTGTCAATAGCATTCGAAACAAATCCGCTGAGTGCTTGAAAGAAATACAGTTGACTAAAGATGGAGTTGAAAAGACAGCATCAAGCAACTTGATGAATGCATGGGTGAAGAGAAGCCCAAGAAAAAAGGCAGGAGGTGCAGATGGGGAAAGCAAAGACCCTGAGGCAAAAAAGCAGAAATTGAATGATAAGTAAAGTACAAGTTTAGCAGAAAGGTGCTCTGCTGAAATGGATTCTATCTGAAATTTTTTAAGCAAACATTCAAGAACCAAGACTCCAAAGAAATGCACTTAATATCGCTTACTGTAAAAATAGAAAAATATGAAGAGATAGTTCTCATGTTAAAAAATTGTTTTGTTTTTTGGTTTCAAATTTTAGAATATTTAGAATGCTGAAGATACCTTGGACAAAAACTTGCAGTGTAACGACATTCAGGTCTTAAAAATCTGACTTCCAGTATTTTCAGAATTCTTGCTCTGGAATGCCAAACAAATCCCCCCAACCTGTTAATAGTATATGTATAAATAATGTTTTCCAATAACCTGGAACTTATCTTGACACCTCTGTTTGCATGATTTGCCTCATTTTCCAAACAATGAAGATTTATGATTGGGATTTTTTGGGACTTTAAAATTGCCAACAGAAGAGTATGATTCTTTCCTTGAAACAAAACCTTTTTTGCAACTTCTTTGGTCATCTCATGCTGTGAATCTGATCGCCTCCCTTTATCAAGCTCTTAAAGTATCCAATTCCCCATAGACATAGTAACTGGAGGCACTGGGGGCACATGCTCTCCCAAGAGGTTGCTATAAACAATGAAGTGCCCTTTTATTTGTAGAAAATGCACCCCTTTTTTTAAGGAAACAGGTGTCCTCAAAGTGTTGAGCCCCCCAAGTTTGAGATGCTTCATACAGTACGTCCCCGCAATCCCCTCCCCATTTATAGACATGCCCAGTTCATTTGGCAGTCAAGGATATATTTTGTAAGGCTCACATTTGTTTTACGTTCACTGCAAGCTTTCTATAAATGGCTCAAAAGAACTTTTTAGGTTTACAGAAAATTTTATTGTTATTTAAAAATTGTATCACTTGTTCCATGCTTTGTTGACGTGAAATAATCATTTCAGCTGTTTTTATTGGGTTAAAAAGGGTAAGGGTATTGTTGGCTTCATTGTAAGACAGTGTTTATTTATTAAAAGTGTCATGAAAGTGTTACTGCAGCATTTTTTTGTTTATGTTTTTAGATGTAACTTTGTATCAAGTTGCAAGCAAATTGTTTCATTTTATTCCCTGTTATCTTCCGTGTGGCAGAACGATGTACCATACACAATACATTGTTTCCTATTTTCTTAGTTAAGAATATTTCTTAAACTTTGACATTAAACACCAAAATTTCGGAGAGGAATACTTTTTGGACCTTTGAAAGGAACTGACATACTAGTCAATTCAAAAGTTGGCCTGAGCCAGGTCAAGGCATTAAGCTACAAATCTGCAAGCGAGGAGTACTCAAAAAATTATGAATGATTCATTCAACTACAAGTCTACATCTGTCATCCTTTTTGGGGGGGCATCCAGTGTGTTTCATCCAGTGGTAGACAGCCTGCCAATAATTGGGGGGGGGGGCAAAATTATTCTTTCACAGTTATAAAGTATATTTCTATCAAAAGATCTTTGTTCAAGCCAACATTGGGGAAATTACACCCCCTCACCCCCCCCAAGTGTCCTCCATTGGTTTCATGATGGCAAAAAGTAAATGGCATCAGTTCCTTCAAGCAAACATTGCGTGATATCAGATTAACACCAATGCAAGCTGTCAATGAGAAGACAAACCTGACAGCAAAAATTGATACAAAGGGATGATACAAAATGGATACTTTGTTGTTCTATTGACTATTGATAGTTCTATGAAACATGTCTTGTGACCTGTCTTCAACCTGCATCCATGATATTCTGTAGATTGTTTTGACTGAGAGGGGCAATTCACTGGCACTGAAAAAAGTGGCTGGTGAGGAAAATCCCAACATTTTGTATGTTAAAAAATGTCCTGCTTCACTGTTTCATTGATTAGAAATACTAAAGAAAGGATAGAGACAACAAATAATATTACCATTATTAACTTCAAGACAATTCAGCTACATATTCGACAACCTCTTAAATTCCTCCTCAAGAGCTGCTTTGTAAGCGCTAAATCCACCGTCTATAGTTTTTACAGTTTTGTTACCAACTAGCCAAACTTCTTTTGCAATCATTTGAATTAACTGTTCGTTATGAGATACCAAAATCACTCCACCCTGTAAAAAGCAAAGATCAAACCTTTAACAGACTGTTTTAAAAAGATCTTTTTTGATTTTGCAGGTTCTCAGGGGTGGCGCCAGAAATCTTCCGACGGAGGGGCTTGAGCTTCCGACAGGGGGGCTGAAATGGCAAGAAAATGCAGTTTTCGTACATCATTTTGCCAAATTTCCTCCGACAGAAACCCAAAGTATCCTCCGACAGGGGGGCTAGAGACTTCCGACAGGGGGGCTGTAGCCCCCTTTAGCCCTCCCCTGGCGCCACCACTGCAGGTTCTTACCTAGCCTGTGTGCAGACTTTACTTGCCATTGTGAATGAGAGCCAAGGCGGCACTTCGCACTGGAAAGTAAAGTCTGCACGCAGGCTAGTTCTTACCGTAAATCAAAGGATATAAAAATTAAAAACATTCTGAATCTATTCTCAAGCCATATGAGTCCATTAGTTCTCTTCTAGTATCCACGTACATAGAACGTTTAATTTATCTTGAAAGAAAAGGGAGATCCGTCTTCTTCAAAAATTGGGGCCAGCGAAGAACTATTGTCAATACTGCTCCGTTTTCAAAAGTCCCTGTTTTCGTTTGGATTACAAAAACACAAATATATAATCAACCGTAATTGAAACAACATTACAACATATCTATCTCAACCAAAACAATTTTCGATAATTTTTCATTGCTTCACAAGAATAAAACATGGCCACCAACAGATACCATCTTCACATACTGTATCTGACCTTATAAAGTTTTCCAAAATTACCTTGAATTTATTGAGTGCCTTCCCAAGCGCTTCTACTGTTTCGATGTCCAAATGATTTGTAGGTTCATCAAGAATGAAGAAATTTGGACTAAGAGGCAAATGGAAATATTTTCCGAGTTAAGTTGGGATCATCAAAAACTGTATGCTTGAAAAAACGAGCACTTTTGTGGAAACATAAAATCTACCTGCTACTGAAACTAAAGACCACTTTTGTGCAGAAAAAGCAAAACTAGCCTTTCTTTAATTAGAGGAGTGCATTATTCTGACTCTTCAACGAATGGCCACTTGCAGTCAAGCTGGCTCGAAAAGAGATAGTCCTAAATAGAAAGCCGGCCAAATGCTACGAATGAACCACTAAATATCAAGTTTGTAAACATTCATACTCTGCAATTTGACATATCTTGACAATAAGTTTGTTACTTGAAAGGGAGCATTTCTGTCAATAAACTCATATTTAAAAAAAATGATAACAAATCAGCCTCGTGATGACAGCGGCATAAAATCCTACCAGCAAAGTGTGTTCGTTCTAGCAATCGTGTTTAGCCAAACCTAGACAACCTGGGGGAAAGTCCAAACTAAGTGATCCTTGAGAACCCATTTCCCAGTTTCAAGGTTTTTTTTTGGCTTTTTTACTAATAAAATCGATGAAACGGAGCAGTATGCTTGTTACGTCATTTTGTTGTTTTCGAGACGTTTTTATTCCAAAGAAATCCCAATACACCTAAATCTTCACCGTTTGTTTTTATATCCCGGAGGGAGATCCACTTGATTGTGTCATTAAAACAGTCCTTCTACTTTGACACAATCATTGGTGTTCAACAACCATTTTTGTATGGGGACATTCAGCGTAGTCTGCACTCCCTCGGGATTATGCCATAATGCAGCTTTGAAATTCATGCTATGTCTAGTTATCCAGTATTTGATAACTGTACCTATCAACTATTGAGATGTTTTTCGGCTGTCCTTGGGCACGGGGGTGGAGTGGTGGTTCGGGTGCTGGAATGCTTGTCGTTCCATCAGCTCGGTCCGTCATTCCGTGGCCCGTGGTTGAGGATAGCTGACAGTTTTCTCTGAAGCAGTGTTCCCACTGGCAGCATGTGAAATGCTTTTCTTCCAATGCCCTTAGGAGTCACTGAGTGCCCCAAATGGTTTGGAAATTTTGCGTTATTAATTCTGTTGTTGTTATTTGTAATTTTCCTTTTTTCCCAGTTGCACCAATGTTATTTTAATTTCTCTTTCAGTTTTCGGTATTTTCGTCTCGTAAGTCGTGCCAGTGGTGGTCTCGTTGAGGTATATTGTCCCTTAGGACCAGCGGGAAGATTTCATCATTATGATGCCGGTTGAGATAAATCGATGGCGAGCAACAATAGGATGTTTTCGTATCTCTCTCCAAAAATCATCTCTCCTGAGAAAAACCATTCAGCCATTTTCGATTCTTTTTCAAGTCATTAAGCTTTACTGGTTTTGTTGCTGTTTTATTGCGATCTCGATCCTTGTTCTACCCCTCACATTAATGCAACAATTTTGTGTAATGCACTTTGCTGTGACAACACGGTCAGGTTTCTTGCCCCGGTTTGCCCGCGTGCATCTCTTTGTGAAGATGGTAATATACACGTCTGTTGAACTTTCCAAGCGAACCCCGCTCTTTGTCATTAATCAAGTTCATTACAATAATTTTGCACTTAGGAAATTTCTTTTCCTGTATGTATATTTTTACATTGCATGCATAACCTGTGTGACACTGCATACCCAATGGCAACATAGCCGCCAAATCTTTTCTTTTGTCCGAAGTTCCCAAGGGGCGCTGACTCATATCGCATTTTTTGCGGGAATTGACCAATCAGATGCCGTCATTTCATTACTTCCGCGTTTCGCAGCTAGGTTTAGGCCATTTTGGGTACCCCCCAATAAAAAAACATTGCACGCTCGAGTAAATCGAATTTTTTTAAAATTTCAACGGGAAAAGGATGCTAATACATAGGATCACAAGTGTTCATGTGGTTTCCTCGCAGTGGCTTGAAATGAATGATTGGTGGCAGTTTTAGAGGCAAACATCAGTTTCTTTAGTCGATTTTCATACAATTTCCAGTATGAAATCAATAGGAAGATTTGTCGATTACGACTGAAGTTGGATGGAGCAAAGTATCGAAACAACTGCCAAATTTAATTCCTGCGCTTGGGATGGAGTGTGAATGAGACCAAATTAACGGAATTACGAACAATTCACAATGAAGACGACGGCGGCATTATTGCACCAGGAGCGGTAAAGATCATGATGCAGCAGGTTTTCTTTCTATCTACTTTGCAGATGTTGTCTTGCTGTCAGCACATTTCAAATTTTAAATTCTTCTCGAGGAAGATTTCGACAACGATAAATGCTCATTGCTTGCAAGCAATGCTATATCATTGCTTCACAAGAAGCCGCTAATGGCCAACTTTGTGCCTGTGTGAAGTTGCAAATTCAATTTTGTAAAAAGTTAGAAAATCTATAAAAAAAACTTTAAACCCGGGAAGAGCTGGGGTCAAACGTAACTCTAAGTCCACAGACAAGTTTGTTGTAAAAGTTAATATAGTTTTCACATCCTTTTTATAAGGAACTGAATATTTGGCTCAATACTGAAAGTATCGAAAGTTTTTTATAAGATTATCAAATTTTGAGCACATTTCAAAACAAAAAATTTTGAAGCCTTTCCAAAGAGACCTTTCTCAAGTACCTTTCGAGCAATATGATACAAGAAATAAGTGAAAATGACGTAAAAATAACGTCAAAAACAGCATTGCAAAGGTTTCAAGGACCTTGTTTTGAAATTCACGAGGACACAGGAAAGGGAACACGAAGAATCTGATAATCTTGAGACTTGTAATACTGACGTAAATTCTTAGATATTCTTAGTTTCTAATCAAAGGTACGTGCACTGGAGTTTCTTAATACTTGGCGGTCTGATGGCTGAGTTTCTTAAAAGCAGGTTTTTACGAAAAGAATTCGTGTAAAGGCAACTGTTAGCAATATTATTGTCTGGGAAATTCATTTTGTTTCGAACTCCAAAAAACCTTTTGACAAGCGGGCCCCAAGCAGGCAAACTTTTGAAATTTGTTGCAAATTTTTTGTATATTCTCTCTTGTCGAGACATATCAGACAGTCAATGCAAATATGTTCGTAGCGTCTTTTCTTTCGATGTGAATGATTTGCAACAGTTGGAGATGTTGCCAAGTCCAGTCGAGCTTTCAACGAACATTGCATTTGAATGAGATTTCCCCATTTTTGAAGTAACATTTAAAGGGAATCGACATGGTTAAAAGCTGGCCTGGGCCAGGTCAAAATTATAATCTATTGTACTCGACAGCTTCGACGCATCAGGTTTCATTGTGTAGCTAAAGAAACACTGGATTTGTGGGCGTTTCTCTGGCCTATTTATAGCGACTATGAGATATACCTATGTCTATTCCCTTTAAGACGGTAAATTATCTTACCGACAAAAATATGACAACACCTTCGCCTTTATTTCTTTACCCTGGATCAGAGTGGGGCACAAGTTGCCATATGGGGATGAAGCAAGGACTCTGGAGGGGCATGGGTCAGAAATTCGCATGGCAAGGTGAAATAAAGCGCAGATCTCGAAAATTTCAGAAGAAATATGCATATTGTTGATAATTTTGCTAAAAAAAAACTACTTTTTGGGGGGGACGGCAAGCAAGATGCCGCTACCTGTTTGAAAAAACATCGAATTCCAGCATTCAGATCGCCGTAATTTTTTAATCTTGAGTGATGGCACGGAGACTACATGAACACTTGTGATCCTATGTATTAGGATCCTTTTCCAGTTGAAATTTTAAAAAAATTCGATTTACTCGAGCGTGCAATGTTTTTTTATTGGGGGGTACCCAAAATGGCCTAAATCTAGCTGCGAAACGCGGAAGTAATGAAATGACGGCATCTGATTGGTCAATTCCCGCAGAAAATGCGATATGAGTCAGCGCCCCTTGGGAACTTCGGACAAAAGAAAAGATTTGGCGGCTATGTTCCCAATGGCTGGTTTTCAGCACAGTCATGCTGAGTGGTGACGTAGAGACTAATCCAGGTCCAGAAACACTTGATTTTTGCTGTTGGAACCTAAATAGTATTTCTGCGCATGATTTCTTGCGAGTTTCCCTTATCGAGGCATACAACTCGATTTATAATTATGACCTAATTGGGATTGTAGAAACGCACCTGGACAGCAATGTTGAAGAAGAAAGGTTAGCACTTAATGGTTACTCGTTTATTAAAGATAACCATCCACAAAATGTAAAGAGAGGTGGTGTTGGGCTGTACATCAGGGATTCCCTTGCATCAAAAAGACGTTCTGACCTGGTGACTCTCCCTGAGTGCATTGTGTATGAGATCCAATTAAATAGGAAAAAATACTTTTTTACCGTTATCTATAGAAGTCCAAGTCAGGACCAGAATGAGTTTGATAGCTTTACGATTAATTTTGAACTGATGCTATCCAAAATGCATGCTGAAAATCCATTTTGCGTCATCATTACCGGTGATTTTAACTGTCGATCAGCTCAGTGGTGGAAAGATGATATTGAAAATAATGAAGGAAAGCATTTCGAGTCGTTAACGTCCGATCTAGGACTTCACCAGTTGATTTCAGAACCAACGCATTTCATGGGTGACTCAAGATCCTGTATTGACTTGATTTTTACTGATCAGCCTAACCTCGTTGTCGAATCTGGGGTCCACCCGTCCTTACACGAACAATGTCATCACCAACTAGTTTATGGAAAATTATCTGTTTCTAATGTAAAATTGCCTCCCTACAAACGCAGGATTTGGTATTACGACAAGGCCGATTTTGTCGCCATCATGAAAAGCATTGAAATGTTCCGTTGGCAAGAGCATCTTGAAAATATGTCATGTCCTAACCAACAGGTTGAACTTCTCAATGAAGTTTTGTTAAACATCTACACCAATTTTATACCTAACAAAGTTAAAACAATTAGACCTCACGAAGCCCCTTGGATAACCAAGAATGTCAAAAACTTTTTGAGGAAAAAGAATCATGCCTATAGAAATTTTGTGAGTAGAGGCCAGCCAAATGATAAACTAGAGGGAATACAGAAAATGATATCTGAAGGTGGGAAACTGATCGAGGATGCCAAACGTAATTACCTCTTCAAGGCAGGAAAAACTTTAGCAAACCCTGCGACTTCTCATAAGACTTACTGGTCTTTAATCAACACAGTCCTAAACAAGGCTAAGATTCCTATAATACCACCTCTTCTCGAGAATGGGTTATTTATAACGGACTTTTCTGAAAAGGCACAGATATTTAATGAATATTTTATACTTCAGTGCACGACAATTGACACAGGAAGTGAACTTCCACAAGATGCTCTACCACCCACTTCTCTGATAAGTGATTTTCCCATCTCTGATGAAAAGATACTGAACATCATAAGGTCACTTAATCCTAATAAAGCACATGGCTGGGATGAAATATCTGTCAGAATGATAAAATTAAGTGATGCTGCATTAGTTTTACCACTTAGAATAATATTCAAGAATTGCTTGAGGCGTGGTTTATTTCCCGAAATTTGGAAATATGCAAATGTAGTACCAGTTCATAAGAAAAATGAAAAAAACGTTAAGGGGAACTACCGTCCAATTTCTCTACTACCAATTTTTGGTAAAATACTGGAAAAGCTTATGTACGACTCTTTATACTCACATTTTGTTACAAATGAATTACTTAACCCGAATCAGTCTGGTTTTCGTCCTGGTGACTCTACAGTCAATCAATTAATTTCCATTACACATACGATCTTCAATGCATTTGACTGTAATCCTCCCCTTGATGTCCGCTCCGTGTACCTTGATATTTCTAAAGCATTTGACAGGGTGTGGCATGACGGTTTGATTTATAAGCTAAAGCGATGTGGCGTCTCAGGGGAACTTCTTTCCCTTATTCAAAGTTTCCTCAAGGATCGAAAACAGCGAACTGTTCTGAATGGACAGAGTTCAAGTTGGGGAGATATTTCGGCAGGAGTACCTCAGGGCTCTATTTTAGGACCCTTGTTTTTCCTTGTGTATATAAATGATCTAACTGCAGACTTAAAGTGTAATGTTAAACTTTTTGCTGATGATACCTCATTATTTACCGTAGTAGAAGACTCAAATACAGCTGCGAATGACATGAACCATGACCTAGAATTGATAAGTCAATGGGCCTATGACTGGAAGATGTCATTCAATCCAGATCCACAGAAACAAGCTGTCGAATTGATATTTTCTAAGAAAAAAATTGAAATTCATCATCCAGTAATTCGTTTTAATAACATACCAGTGACGAAAGTCGAAGAACACAAACATTTAGGAGTTGTCCTAGACTCGAAACTTTCTTTTTCCGCTCATATTAAAGCAGCTATTTCTAAAACAAGAAAAGGCATTGGTCTGCTGAGATGTCTCTCCAAGTATCTGCCCAGAAATACTCTTAATGAATTATTTAAGCTCTATGTGCGACCTCACTTGGATTACGGGGATGTTATCTACCATATTCCGGCTAAAGTGTGTGAATTTAGCGGCAATACCATATTATCAAATTTGATGGAAAAGTTGGAGTCCGTTCAGTATTCTGCAGCTCTAGCCATAACAGGGGCATGGAGGGGAACCTCGCGGGAAAAGCTTTACGCTGAGCTTGGTTGGGAGTCACTATGTTCCCGTAGATGGAGTAGACGCCTAATATTGTTCTATAAAATGACAAATGGCATGTCCCCTGTATATACAACAGATCCAATCCCGCAACTTCAACAGTCGCAATATTCTCTTCGCAAACGGGATGTCATTGGGCGAATTAGGGCAAGGACAGAGAGATTTCAATCTACCTTCTATCCCAGTTGTCTATCTGATTGGAATGATCTATGTCCAGAGATTAGACTTGCACCAACCATTGCGATTTTTAAGAAAAAGCTACTGTCCAAAATCCGCCCCCCTCCTAAGTCTGTCTTTGGGATTCATGACCCACTAGGACTGTCCTATCTTACCCAACTTAGGGTTGGTCTAAGTAAGTTGAACTTTCACAAGTTCAAGCACAATTTTAGGGATACCATCAATCCAATGTGCCCTACGAACGACGGTATTGAGAATACGGAACACTTTTTGTTGCTTTGCCCTTCCTTTGAGATTCAACGCCGAAATCTTCTCGCACGAGTTTTTGCGTTACTGCGACCACTTGGATATGTAAATATACCAAACGAACCCTTAACGCATCTTTTATTATATGGTGACAAAGACTTTCCCAATGACCTTAACAAAAATATTCTCGAATTGACTCTAGAATTCATCCATGAAACTGGTCGATTCGATTAGGACCACATCAAAGTTTGTTAAACCTCGCACAACCACCAAGTACGTCATCGTAAAGTATCTCATCTGTAAAGTTCTGTTTTGTCGATGTAGATCTATTTCTTTTGTAGTATTTATGTGTATTTTTACAAAATGGGTGGGTTGGGGGAGGGGTTTTGCTTGCTCGCGAAGTCGTGATGCAGGGTCACACACCCGACTCCTTCCTAATTCTAATCCCAAATTCTCCAACTGAGGCCTGGGCATAATTTTTGAAATAGCCTCTTCAATACATCGTAAATTCGAAATGAATTGTGCAAGTCAGTTGGTGGCTCTTGGGTGCGGCTTTGCGGGCGGGCGGTACATCTTTCCTGATTCACCCTGTAGTTTTTATTTCTTTCTATGTTAATTGCCACGGGGTTGTCATAGTCTATTGCTCCCCGTGGTATTATCGTCCTTGTAGTGTTTTGTAGAGTTATTAGTAGGTATTGTAATAGGTAATTCGTCTTGTAAATTTTTAATGGAATATATATAAAAAAAAAAAAAGTGTGTTTACACGATCTCAGCAGAATTTGAAAACAGCAGAATTGCAAACTTTGCCGTTTTGCTAACCGACAAAAAAATTCTGCCGGCAGAATTTCGTGTAGACGGGAGGCTAAAACGGCACTTTTTGATGCCATTTTCAAATTCTACCGGCACCATGCAAACGGAATCTTAAAGGCCAGATTGGTATGCTTCGACGGCAAAATCTATCGGCTTCTCCTCCTATATGAACCTTTAACCTCCAACAAAGGATGACGAAAGGCACCCGAGGATCCACCACTACTTACCTGTTCATTGTCATAACTGCAAAAGCAACTCTACTTTTCTGCCCTCCTGATAAACTCGCGATAGGCCTGAGTGCCAGTTCACCAGAAACTCCATAGCAGCCAAGTTGATGTCTGTATTCTTGGTTACCTTTTCCTATTGAAATGGGAGGGAATAGCAAATCAATAAAAAAGAAATGATGAACATTTAAGTACAATTTAAAATTAGCGTATAAGATTCCTAAGCACAAAAACTAACTAGTGAGATCTAATGAATAGAGTGGTTCTATTTCAGTCTTCTTTCAACCTCTTAATAGTCTTCTGTTAGGCAACATAGAGTGAGTTTCCTAAGTTTACTTTCGAAGTGCCTAGCAACGTTTTCATGGGAATCCACCTTCCGAATCAGTTAGTTAAAGGTGCTAGGTCACGTGATGTAAACAAACTTCTTTCAAAATGACGATTTTGGCAGTTTTTTTTGATGGGCCATTACACAGAGATTTTCCACTAGTTTTCTCAAAATGAAAATGCATCATGAAGATGGACTCTTGAATTTCGTGGAGAAAGAAACGAAACACTCATATCTTTTACAACTGCAGAGATGTTGGTGGATTTTTGGAACTAACTCTCTTGTGGATTCACCCCATCCACCAAAACCAGTGCAGAACACAATGACCACGTGTGGGCAACAATAAACAGTGGATTTTAAAGATAACAGGTTTGTTACGGTTACGTGAGCAAGGCCCGTTAAAATTCTACTTTAAACTCAAAGTGATTGGTTAAAGAATGTACGAAACGTAAGCGAATCATGCTCGAAATGTAAGCGAAGAGAAAAGAAACTGACGTACCCGGAAATCGATCTTTGAACAGATCCAGGCTCGACTGCTGCATATCCAATGAATCGACGTGGTGCTGGCTGAAGTATCCGATTCGAAGCCCTCTAAAAAATAAACAGTAGTTCATAAAGTAAAGCTGTTTTTTATATATAGCGGTTTTACAGTCATTCAATATTCAAAGGCGCTTAACAATTGTATTACCTCCCATTCATCACTCAAATTTTCAAGATGTGAACAAAATGTGAAACGCAACGCAAGCACCCGATACATTAAGACCCCGTCCACACGTATCCAGGTCTTCTTATCCATTTTGGGTTCGCGTCCGCACGGAGATGGCATTTTCTGTTTGTTTTCTTTCATCGAAGTTCGAATGCCGAATTTCATTATATTGAATTTTGAATGTCACAGCGTTTTCGTGTGGACGGGGATATTTTCGAAAATGCTCTTCGTGTGGACGCAGATCTTTTTTCATACGGATAAAAGAGAAGCATTTTCAAATATCCAGATACGTGTGAACGGGACCTAATATGAACTGGGCCATCGTCTAATCGACAACAGTAAAATGTTTATAAATCTAAACAATTAAAATAGTCTTTTTTAAATTTTCCAAATTTGGCAGAAAATTCTCGATCAGTATGAATAATTTTCAACAGGATTGTTAGGGCAAAAAAAGGCATTACACCTTATCATATGAAAATTGGTGGTGCTCAGCAGATTTCTTTGCACATAAAATCTTTTCGGTAATATTTCTACAAACCTGTGCGTGTGTCTGATTCCTTTGTTTAGGTCTAATTCCCCGAGAAGTATTTTCAAAAGTGTTGTTTTTCCTGAACCATTTTCACCAACTACAGCAATTCTTGAATCCATCACAGCAGAGATATCCAAATTCTCAAATATTGTGTTTTTGTTGTCGTAGCTAAATGTAATCTAGAATACAAATATCCAACTACATTCACACTGACACAGTTAACCCTTTCACCCCCGGAAGGGCCATATAGCCCAACAGTATTCATTGAGAACTGCGAATTTTTCAAGGGTTAAAGCTTTCAGAGTTTTGATTGATTTGAAAGGGTATGGACATTGCATTTATCTACTGCTTATTGAATCACTGATTATGATACCTCCTGGAAAACGACGATCTACATTAGGTTTTCCTGTTAAGCTTAATTTTAGCCGGGCGTGAAAGGGTTAAATTGGCTTTATCTAAACTGGGCCGAGCTTCAACTTTAACGAAAAGCCTCGTTTTGGAAATTATTCAAAATTCTTTCATATGAAATTTTAGAGACCAAATTCGGATTTAGCACCCAAACTTTAGTCTAACCCTAAGTTTTCAAGTTGCTAGCGGTTGTAGTGTTAATCTTATGGCGATGTAAAATTTGAAAATCTATAAGGAATTTGACCGTGAAATGACTTGGGGTGTAAGTTTCACCCCGAACAACTTTTCACGGTCAAATCCCATATAAATCTTTGAACTTTGCGTTATCATAAAATCAACATCACAATTGTCAGCAGTTTAAAAACATGTAACCAGACTAAAGTTTGGGTGCTAAATCCGAATCTGGGCTCGAAATTTTCATATTAACAATAGGAAGAGATTTTGAGAAATTTCCAAAACGAGGCTGCTTAATTACAGTGGTGAATCAAAATCATTCGATTAAAATGACTGACCAATGGGAATGCAAAATTTAATAACCTGGTTCTGCTTGCATGTGCGAATAGAGTAGTACTCTTTATAAGAAATCTCTGATTCTAATTAAATCCACAAAGGATTTCTAAAATTTCTGAGAAATGCATTTAAAACATGTACAGTAAATATTTAAGAGACATCTGCCATCGATAAAAGCTGGCACTGACCACAGGAAGCCCAGGCAGTTAGGTAACTGAACAATGATAAGTTTACAATCTTAAAATCGTTAATTGCATAATACCTTTGTGTGTTATTTGTTGCACCTCTCCACAGCTGTGTTGTGTTTCATTGACTTCTGCATTGCACTGCATAATTGTTCGAATGCGAGAGTTCGATACGATGTACTTGCTGGTATTAGATAGAAATTTATCTAATCTAATACCAGCAAGTACATCGTATCGAACTCTCGCATTCGAACAATTATGCAGTGCAATGCAGAAGTCAATGAAACACAACACAGCTGTGGAGAGGTGCAACAAATAACACACGAAGGTATTATACAATTAACGATTTTAAGATTGTAAACTTATCATTGTTCAGTTACCTAACTGCCTGGGCTTCCTGTGGCACTGACTAAAAACTTAAAATTCCATAGGGAATCGACATAGTTAAAAGTTGGCCCGGTCCACGTTAAAAACACAATCTATTGCGTTTGATAATTTCAAAATTTGCGGCTTCATTATGGAGCCAAAGAAACAATTGGTGTGAAGCACAATAGACGATTACGGAAAAGATGGCTCCGGGGGGGGGGGGAGGGGGGCATTTGACCAAGATACATTGCGTTTGATGATCGCATTGCAACAGGATCTTTGCTGATTCCATAATAGAACGCATGCACATTGCATCTTGGTCAAATGCCCCCGGCTCCATCTTTCCCTTAAACGTGTATTATAAGCTTAGGCAATCATGTTTGAGCCAATCTTTTACACTTTTCTTATCAATCAACGATGTAATCCACTACATCACTATCTAAAATTGCACTTTTTCTTCAAATAGCAACAAACTTCTGAATAACATCTTACCTCATCCAGTCGCAGAACGGTGGAATTGAGTTTTTCACAATCTGGTAATTTCAAGACAACTTCCGGCTCAATTTCTACTGGTTTCAGATCTGGCCTACAAGGAAACAAAACATTAAAAACAAGATATGAGGAAACAAACGTTTAAGGGCAATGTGACTTCAGAGAATCAAGAAAGAGAGAGAGATGCTTGAAGAAATTAGATGCTGTCAAAAATGAAGTTGCCACACCTTTCGCAAACTATTGGAGAAGACCAACAACTTTCTGATGCAACAAGGATCTTAACGATTTACTCACAGTTTCTCAAGGATTTTCAACTTGCTCTGCGCTTGTGCGGCTCTGTTTGCATTCACTCTCCACCGATCAACAAATGCCTGCAAGAAATTTACATCAATACAGAAAACCCTCTTTTAAACAGTAACATTAAAAAGATTTTGGAACATCAACGAAAACTTCACTATGCAGAAGAAACATGTCAGTTTTCGCACATTGTTTGCCTATATTCATTCGAATTTCAGTTCTAATAACAAGCCACATAACGCAATAATACTGTTAGCAGTGTTTCAACACTTAAAGTGACTAAATTTCAAAATGGTAATTATTTGAAATTCCGCTTGCATTCCTGCCTTTTCCATTAATTGTACCGATCAAAATGTCATACTGTTCAATGCGATTTGGAAATGCGATTATTTCCTCTATCAATCAAAAAATCATCCAAGCCAAGAGCACCTCTTGCGTAAATTATGAGCGAAGTTTTGTAAAAGAACAAAGATTAGATTAAGATTCATACCTGTAAGTGGTCTCTGTATTGTTTCTGTGCTTCATATTCTCGCTGTTGATTTCGTAATTTTTCATTTTTCGTTTTTTCGAATGTCTGGAGAATAGAAGTTAAACTAACAATGAAAAATAAATGCAATGTAACTTTCATCAAATTTCTCAACAATTATAGCAAAAAGCAGAACCATCAGAAAATATTTCACTATTTCGAAGAGCAGTTAGCAACGGGGTCTCTACGAAAGGATTTGTGGAATAGTTTGACATTTCTTTTTAGGAAGTATCCAAGAAACTTTATTGGGAACGAGGGAGACTTTTTGCAAGTTTTTAGGGAACATGGGAACACAGACCCCTCTGAGGGGCCTCATAGCTGTGGCCTGAAAATCTCAAGGAATTAGCATTCACGCCTAAGTACATCGACCTATCCATAAGCAAACGCATATATCGTGTCGTAATAACACGTTACGTAGACATCGCAATGATGTCGTCAAGATACAACTTTCATGAGTTAGAGTAACATAAAATTTTCTTATACCAGGTGACCCAAAAAAAACTTCACGAGCTAGATCACTTATATCTCCTTGACAGCAAACGTTATGAAGACAAACAAGGTGTCAGCATGTAGCGGAAAGGCTCCGCTATCTTTTGAGACGTTGCTTCGTCAGTTTAAGATATGCGTACTGTCCGAAAAAACAGTTTCAAAAATATGGAAATTCATTCATTTCTTTGACCATTCCCTTGCTTTCCTGTCCATTTTTTGCAAAGTGTGACAAAACCTGAATTCAAAATTTGCTTTGGAGCATGAAATTTGAATGAGGAATTCAGGTTACTCATTTTGCAAACAAAAAATTTCCCCAGACAACTTCTAATGCATCTTTATGTCGAGTTTTCATAGAAAGTTAACTGGAAAATGATGGTGATTATTTCACTGAAAATGAGGAATCCTGGATTCAAAATTTTTATTGAATCTGGTTTTTCGGATGGTAATCATTACTCAAAATGACCATGCAGCATCTCAAAAGATAACTAAGCCTTTCAATGAAAGTATGATGGAAAGCATTTGGCAATAGCTTTCGATTTAAGGGAGCTTGTTAAGATCTGGCTCGTAAAGTTTTTTTTGGGTCACCCGGTAGTACTATACATCTATTAAGGAACAATGTAAATCTAAATTAAGAAAACACTCGTTGTGCTGGGCGACAAATCATTTTCTTTGTATTTAAACATATATCAACACTTGTCCGTTTTATGCTAACATACAATTAGGATAAAATCCTCACTGAATAATTTCCTTTGTATGTATCCAATGACTTTGAATGTAAAAACACAATGTCAGTTGCAACACTGTCCAGAAACATTCTGTCGTGAGAAACTACCAATAACGTCGTAGGCCAGTTCTAAAATGAAACAAGTTGGAAATGTTGCAGCAGGCGTAGAGTTTAATTAGAAAAAGAATAACGAGAAGTTTCATGTTTCAACATGCATTGATAAAAAGATTTAACAATATTTCCTTGTACATCCACATAGCATCATCAGGTAAATGAGAGCGTAAACAACTGAGATTCATATTACAAACAAATTGAGAAATATAACTTCCTAAGGGTTTGCAAAGATCAGTTAAGGCTCAAAAATAAAACTTAAAGTCACAGTTCATGGTTAAAGGCTAATTGAACAATTTCAGTAAGTATGATGTCTCTTGTGTGTTCATAGTAGGATTGCATCCTCTAATGAATAACGATTCAATGATATTTCTTTTAGCTGTGGAGCAAGCTGGTCAAACAAGTTGGTCAAGAAATAACAATAATGCAAATTTCATGTATTAAAGGCCAAGTACGGGGTTTAATGTGATTTATGATAAAATACAATATAATACCACTATGAATGGTGTATTATACTTTTTTCCACTATTTTTCGCCTTCTCTTTGTGAAATTACGTATTCAAATCAGTGATTTGAGCGGGAATGACGTCATATCGTTCAAATGAAATGACGCTATCCTATTGTTTTCTCGCCTCTAAATCGTTGCCGGCCTCTTTATCGTGTGATCAGGCAAGAAAATGGCGACACAGCAACCAGGGCCTAGGTAATCAGAACATTCAAGGGACTGACGGCCGTTTGTTTGTTTTCAATTTATTTTGAGTGAGCTTGTCAGGATTTCTAGCTACTGAAAGCTAATTTAGGCCCACTGTGCATGCCGCATCCAGGCATGGGACCGCTAGTTTAACGTCCCTTCCGAAGGACGACGAGGTGAGTTGTGAGGTCAGGTCTCCGTGGTCACCCATCCAAAGTCTGACCTCATCCGACCAAGCTTAACTTCAGTCACCTGACGAAGACTGTTTAGCCACTCGGCCGTTGAGGAGCTCTACATGTGAAAAGAAGGTAAGAATTCGCGTCAGTATTTGGTAAGTTTGTTTCGTAGCGCTAACCATACGAACCCCAGACTAGTCCTTTAATCTTTCTAGAAGTGTAAAATAGTTGAATGTTTCGTGAAGATTTCTAGACTTGCGAACAAAATGCACAGCGAAAAAATGCTGGTAGCCGCGTGGGGACAATAAATGGTATTCCTCGTATAGAAAGACTTATCATTAATGAATCACCTGTAAATAATTTTCCAGCCATAGAATAGCTTTCACATCCAACATGTTGGTAGGTTCTAAAAGATACAAATGCACGTATGTTAGGGAGAGAATTGAAAAAATATTCTTATCACTAATTCAGCCTTTTTATTAGCTGTGCCAAAGATTTCATCAATTATCAAAGGCTTCAAAAATGTCAAAATTTAGAAAGCTTAAAGTTTTACGGTTTCTGAAATTTTCTATAACAGAGTGACAGCGCAGAAACTGCGCACGCATGCGCAAGAGCTCGCAACTTTGAGGTCCCTTAGCTCCTTGGAACAGATCCCAAAATTAGGCAACACTTGATATTTTCTTCCTAGGGCCTTGAACTCTTGATTTATCATTTCAAAAAGCTTATTTATTCAACAATTCCTTATCTCAGATTGGTCGATGACGTCATTTTGCGCAGTTTCTGCTCTGTCTAACAGAGCCTGTTTCATCCATAATACAGAATGTAATAAACAGTTTTACACATAAGCAACTACAACAACAGAAAAGCAACGTTTCCAGAGCAGTTTCCTTTTACCAATCCACTACTGTAAATCAATGACACGAGCAAAGAAAATCTTGGGTAATTTAACCGTGTGTTTATATAAATTCCTATGCTTTTCTTAGAAGTCTGTTAACCCCATTTCCCATTTGATACCTTCCCATGGCAGTTGATCATAGCTTTGACACTAATCCCAGTGATTTGCTGGCAGTGCTAAACAGCCCTTGCCCAAATAAACAAGTCTCAAATAGCCAGGATATATGCTAGTACTAAATAGTTTCAGCTTCATATATCTTAACTACTACTACATACAATTTATCTGTACTAACAAATAACTAAAAAACAAGGAAATTAGGCAATGCCACAGAAAATTAATAAGCTGATACCGAAAAATGAATACAGCAAGCAAATACAGAGAAACAAGACAATTTGTATGGAGGGAATTATTTAAAGGGGAAGCTCTATCAATAGGTAAACTAATCGAGGAGAAGAACCCCCCCCCCCCCAATTCTGCAATAATTTCAAAGAATTTGCTTGGATTTGAATGATTTTAAGAAATATGCTAATTTGCTCTCCATACGTTGACATAGGAATTGTGGTGCAAGCATAAAAAATAGCTTCCTGGCAGTCCTAAATAGCTAGAAATAACAATGAAAAGAATGAGGTAAGATCATCTTGAATACCTACCATCAAGTAGCAATAGATCTGGTTTCGTAAACAATGCCCTCGCTAGTGCCAATCTCATTCTCCAACCACCAGAAAATTCTCTAACAAAGGAAATTCAAGTTATCAAACAGAATTTAGTGAAAAGTTTTGAACATAAACAATTACGACAACAGAAAAAAGAAACGTTTCCAGAACAGTTTCCTCGTACCAAGTGCTCCAAAAAAGAAGCTTTGGTGTTTGAAAATTCACAGCATAGAATATTGAATAGCTTGGGATGAAATACATTCTGTAAAATAGCTGAAAATGGCTTTTCTTGTATCTTTGTGAATACTGAGAATATAAATGTAAACTCGATTTTAAAAAGGTTTCATGATTACGAAATGCCTGAAAACGAGATAAAGTACAGTAACGATTTCATCGAGTGTTTTAGGCCCTTTTTCAACCATTTTGCAACCAATGGTTTGTCGCATAGAAATGGTTTGTCGTAATGTTTGAGTATTACAATGTTTCTGCTATCAAGCAATCATCCAGATCTGTCCAGTCCTTTGCTTTGGGTACAAAGATTTTTTTCATCTTATATATTCTCTCTAAAAACTTACAATACATATTACTTAAACACTACTTACAAAATACTATGCCCTACTACTACAACAATACCATTTGGCGCGAAAAACAACGTCTACTTCATGGCAACATAGAACAGGAAACACGAACATAATACTACACGTGGCTACTTGAAAGACAAAGATAGCACATAAACCACACGTACCTGCAAACACGTAGCTACTACAAACAACGATAGAACGGTCACTTAAAGGGAACTTAGTAGCTAGCTTTGTGGCGCATTGCAATAGTTAGGAGTTACCTTAATCAAACCGACTAGTGCGGTGGATGAATTCGAGAGCGAGCTCAAAGATCTACAAAAACCTGAACATTTTTAGCGTAATCGGAATACATTTCATATTCTTTGCAAAGTGTTTAGTAGTAACGAATATGGCACGTTGGTAAGGCATCCTTACTACCTTGTGTGCATCCTCTGCATTTCTGTCGTGAATCCTAGACCACATAAAATAACAGACGCTCTGGAAGAGAAAGGAGAGAAAATTTTAGACATGGTGACAGAAATAAAAAGATAAGATGCTATTATGAGAGTTATAATGCGAATGAAAGGAAATAGCCACTGGGCTTTAACATGCACAGAAGTATATTTACTAATACTTTTCCAATTCAAATAAGCTTCAGCTATCGGAGATTCGATAAAAAATCTACAAGCATGGTTATTGGTTGCACAGTAAGCATACACTTGCAGACACAAAAATAAATTTTGAACTCGTAAATATACGGGGACTCGTAAATACCCATTGAAATGAAGCTCTTTAACCTTCTTGCTAAGGCTTGAAATCGATAGAGAACAATAGCATTAGTGCTTAATAGCGCTCAACTAAAATGAGACTGTCTTTTCCTAAACTAGCCAATGGCGAGGAAGACTAAAGCCATTTAGAATGCCCTAACATGTGCAAACTCAGACCAGGGAGACAAGTTTCATTTCGCCTGCGTCATGTGAGTGCTCCAAGGGCTTCGACAGCAGACCGTAATGAGTTTCAAACCGATCTGAAACTCAGACAGGTCTGAGTTTGCCCATGTGAGGGGACTCCAGATCGGCTTGAAACTCATTTCGGTCTGCGGTCGAAGCCCTTGCAGCGCTCAATTGACGAAGGCGATATGAAATTCAAGTCGATGTGAAATTCGTTTCGTTTTCTCAAGTCGGTCCCAGATTTTCAGGTCAACCTGACATTTTCATGTGGGCGGAAAAATTTTCGTTTCTGGGCGAAATGAGTTTTCAAAACAAGTGTGACTGGCATTCCTTGCGTTCTATTGGCAATCTTAACAATCATTACTTAATTCAAAGTCAGCCAGCTGGATCTAAATGTTATGAAACATGCCAATATCTTCCATAAAACAATCGCAACGGTTCTGATTGCCGAAGGAACGCACGTATTGCTTTATATTTTCAAACCTGTCTGAAAATGTTCATGTGACGGGGAGGCAAATCAAAAGACATAGCCAAATTTGAAACCGATCTGAAACTCAGATCGACCTGAGTTTTCTCATGTAAGGGTAGTCTTAGTGTTCTTTCATCTTTCAAATTGTTAGTCAAACGGACATTTGCCTTGCAGAAACTATTACCACACATTATTTTATTCCACCATTCAAAAATTCAAAAATTCATGTGACACTAACCACAGCAAATGTTCAGTGAAAAGATAAAATTACCTGGCAGGGGCTTTGTCAGCTTCAATTTCTGCCAATTTTGCGTAGATCTATCAAAAAAGAAACGGCAAATTTTAGACAAAGCTTTAAATCTACTGATTTGTTATTTCAAGATGTCAATAGATTGAACTACGATTTCATTTTTAGCAAGAATGATACTTATACTTTACAACTTTAACAAATTTACGTCTGAGCATAGCAATAAACCCCCAAAAGTCATCAAAAACTCACCTCAGATAGCCTTGTGCTTATAGAACTGTCACTGCTACTGTAAATTAATAAAATGGAGAACGTAATACAGAAAAATAAAAAACGAGTTTACATAAACAAACAATGGCAAGCTTTAAATGGTTTCGAAGCAAAGGATCTACTGGTCAAGGAAGAAACTTTACAAAAGAGTTTGGAGCGAGCGATAGTTTCATAACCTTTTTATTCAAAGGTTTGACTCAGTGCCGTTAGAGCTTCTATCACTGCTGCTCACAATCGAAAATTTTCAAGATTTCTATTCTAGACAATGTATAAGCATCGCTCGGTACAGAATCTTTCAAAGAATGGCTATAGAAGAACCTTTCACAGAATGGTATATTGACTTCATTATACTCTCCACTGCGATGAAAATAGCCGGCAATATTTGGGTCCCAGTTACAGCCCAAACATCTCACAACAAAATTCATTCAAGCTCAAGCTGTTCTTCTACTCAAAAACATTTTTACTTACCCAGCATTTAAAGCAGCAGTTAGGGTTTTCTCTTCGTTTAGTAAACTGGTCCGAACAGTATCACATTCCAAAACGCTATCAACTGCCAGTGTTTCATCACCAACAACCTGAAAAGATAAGAACTAGACTTATTACGATGAGTCCTAGTAATCGCTATTACTTACCCACTCCTCGCTCATACTAGTAAAGATTAATATGAGCGAGGAGTGGGTGGGTGGTAGCGATTGATAGGACCCAATGTAATAAGTCTATATAAGATCGTCACATTTATATTTGGTTACTTATTCTCTAATCATTTTATGTTTTTCATATCTGGTTACTCACATTACTTTGCGTGCTTTTTGTAATAATAATATGTGCTGCAATGTGTCCAGTAAAAAATCAAAAGCTCAAACTATATCTAATGATATCGAAACGAAGAGAGTCGAGTGGTCAAAAGTACGAATCCATAAACAATATTTCGACCGATCTATTAATCAGTCAACGGTACAAATTCTGGTTGAGAATTAATTAGCAGCAAGGGTTAATCTTTTGAAAGAAAGGATACAGGCCTGATTTAGACAAAGCGATTTCGCAGCCACAAGAATAGATTTCGCAACTCCTGTGCAGTCAGCCATAGTGATCTGCTTTTCTTGCTACTTTTGATTGATTGCACTCAGAGGTGAGAAATGTATTCTTCTAAAGGGCAAATTGTTTTTCTCCTCGGAAACCTTTGCTTTACAAAATTCACCCTGGCTTTATTTTGCAACAACGAAGTATGTTATACTCTAGGTACCAAACTCTCTCTATATATCGGCACTGACTGACTCAAACATCAGATACTCTTAAGCATACTCCCTACAGCCCACTGTTTCTTTAGCAGAAACGATACAACTTCAGTTGAGTTTGATTTTGATGTACGAAAGTCCATTCTTGTGGAAAAAATAAGTAGAAATAGATACATGGAATAAATGAACAACACACAAAGTGAACCAAGTCCAACCATCGAATTAAAGAAAACATTCTGCTAGGAATTAAGGTCAAGCCAAATAAAAACATCATGATTCCGTACCTCTTGTTCGACATGCAATACACTCACATATGATGGGATGTGCAATTCTCGCCTGAAACGAAGAAGATTTTTCGTCAGTTTAGGGTAGATACTGTATTAATCATTTATGTAACAGGATTTGGGATTACAGTTTTCAACCTCGTCCCCAGAACCTTTGTCATATTGGGATGGAGATATGACAAAAGGCCCTGGGGACGTGGTTGTACATTTTGAGTCACATTTGGCAATAAACAGCGGACTTGGCCTTCATCAAAATGATATATACTGTAGGGCTCTTTCGAATTATTTTACTCTTAAGATTTCATCATACATGGTTCCTTTTCTTGACCCACCTTCAAACTCATTTTGTTCGTGTACCTGGCACTGGAATTATTCACCTGGAGCATAATAAAGTGATCTGCATAGGCGGACAGCCTTCAATGTTTTGCTCATTTCCTTACATTGGCAATGCCAGCTCGCCACTGTTGTTAACGGTACTGTGAATGGCAACTAGGCTTGTCTATTGATGAAACAAAGAAAACACTCAGATAAGGCATTCTTTCTTTTGCTGCCTATTGCTTACGGCGCATGGCAAACTTTGCTTTCAATGAGTTATTTCAAACTTTTTCTGCTCATTGCAAATGCGAGCTTTTAGCTTTGGATAAACTTTTCCTACACTAAGATCCTGCATATAAAAGACTGACTAATACACGATTACGCTAAAGATGGCGGCGAGGAACTTTTTACCAAGATGCATTGCGTTCTGTAATCGAATCCCTATAGATTCGTTAACGATTCCTGATTCGAACGCAATGCATCTTGGTAAAAAGTTCCTCGCCGCCATCTTTAGCGTAATCGTCTATTGAAATCAGACATGGAATTTGACAAATGAATTTAACTTAACAACGAAAAAATCTCAAAAACAGATCCCAGTATTGTTACTATCGGCTGTTGCATAGTAAAAGACCCTTCTTGGAACGCCGGATAGTAATAATTGTAGCTAGCCATCTTGAAATCTTGTGTAGTTATCTTGGGAACATAACAAACATACATCCTTACTTAGAAATAGCTCGTAACAGTGTAGTCTTTCCAAGTCCATTTCTTCCAACGAAACCATACCGTCTTCCAAAGGCCATCAATAAGTTGGCACCTGACAGCAACACTCTTAAAGAAATAAATCAGAATATTTTTAGGGAGGGATAGTGACTGGATTTATCTGAATTTGCGAAAATCAAGTGTGTAGATAAATGAATACTGTAAACTTGTTGATGATCTTGCTTGAAGTCTCATGCTCACCATTGATTTTGATTCATTTAATTTTGATTGGTAGCCTCTCAGCTCGAATAAATGATTTACTGGGGGCCACGCTCATCACAATAAATCAATTTCTTGAAAAATTCAGTTGCAAAACTAAGCAAAGATTGTCTTGCTCTGCGAGCTAAAACTCTGCACTTTTTGGAACGATAAAGAGATCGAAAAGAACACAGAGTCCCTTTATGATCTCATGCACCAAATTTGCTTTTTTCTTCATTCAGTACGTCGATCCTAAATTTTGACGAAACTGGAACAACACTTACTTGCTACCATACGAAAGATCAAAATTTTCAATTCGAATATCAGTAACTCTCCCCATTGATTCCATTTTCATATTTTTCTTCTGAATAACTTGATTAGCTGATGCACTCTCTGAATTGCTAAAATAAATAAAAATCAATTAAAAGAATTCATTATATGATAATTAGCTAAAAATCCCTTTTTCCCAGGACAGTAATTCATCTTCCTCACAAACCGTGTTCCTTGACCTCCTGCTTAATTTTTCTGTCAATTTTGAACTCCTGAAACTTGCACACTCCATATTACCCAGATTCAGTCAAAAGTTTATTATCATTGTCAAACTCTCTGATTTATCCTAATGATGTTCGTATGGGTTGCTCCAAAACTCATATTATTTGAGAGGTGCTTAAGGACAAAGATGTTTGTAACTGATAGAGGATCCAAGAGAAATTTAACACAGCTAACTGGCAGGTGTGATTAAATCTTAGTACATTTGTATGTATTACCAAATCGTGCTAGTATTATGGAACCATTCTCCACCACTTGTGGTTGAAGTATTAATTTTGAAAACTTATTTTTGTTGTCACCTCTAATATAGAGCTGTGGATTTTTGACTAAGCAAATCCTCGAAATAAATGATAAGAAATCACTTTATCAGGTATCTTAGTTGCAATGACAAAAATGACCCAACTTGAGTAGCATAGTATGGAAACTATTTTAGAGTGGTAATGTTGTGAAAATTTCATGGTGTTCTTTGTGGATCCAGAAGCTATATCTGCTTATCCTAAAAGCATGATCGACAAAAATGCTTTGAATATTTTACTATGCTTTCAAGAAGAAGAATACACTTGATGTCTATACTCACCTTTCAGGTTTGCTGTTTGCTATCTTATTATCTTTCACAACTTGTTTTTCCTGCTTCATTTTGATCTTTGCTTCAGCTTTCTCTAATTTTTTTGCATCTACAGTTTTCTAAAAATGAAAGAATAACAGTGACTGATGACAATAGAGAACTTTAACTTTGGGTTGAACCATGTTGTTCACAAATGATGCCGGTTTCTCCTGAAAACATGTTTTACAAGGTGTATATACAAAAAAATTTGACCTTTAGCAGGCCTGGATAAATTGCACACTTACCAATTTTAAGATTTGAACTTAATCAGTAGATAAACTCCTGAATCAGGCTCCAAGAGCTTTTCCAATATATTTTAGCCCTCTTTACTATCAGCTACAGTATCAAATTCTGGTTTTTTCAGTACCTGCCAGATGGCATAAAATGTGCCTTTTGTTGTAATTAGTAAGCTACTTAAAGTCTGCCATATTTGATAGCTAAAATCAGTGATTTCATTACCTATGAAATGAGTTGTGTGTGCACTTTGTCAAACAACTTGTAAACCATGCTGTATATATTAAACATGGTTTTCCAAACAATTTTGCATCATATATAATCATTGAAATATGGAAAAAGTTTGATAATGTGGTTTTCTAATGTACAATGCAAGCCTTGCACACACCCAAATGACTAGAGAGTTCTTTACATTGTGGTAAGATGTTCCTAAGCTATAGTATGTGAAAGAGTGTTATCTGGACAAGGGCTCTCTGGCAGGAAAACAATACAGTATTAATGTGCACATCGCCCATACTGTGGTGAAATCAGAAGATGCATATATATATATATATATGGATTCTTTCTTGAGTCAATTTCTCTCATTTTTATCTGATAACACAAAAAAACTGTTTCACTTACAAGCATATTGTCTTCAACTTCTTTGTTCCAAATGCTCTGAATCTCCTCTTTTGTTGCTAAAACAGATAAGAATAGATTCTTTGAAGATACTGTATATAAATGATTAAATAATTTTGGGAAAGTTGTAGTTTGGTAATCTTGTTTTGGTGACCATTCTCTTTAAGACACATGCAATAACTTAACAATAATGTTAAAACTAAACATCATTACCTCAAATATTTCGCTGCCCATCGGCAGCCTCATCAGTGAGTTAATGAATCGAATCGATAGCTTGCCAGTTGTTGAATAAGTTCGATTCATTTGATCTTTGCTCGAATCGAGTTCTAGGAACATTTGAATTTCCCCACTCCTCCTTAGCGTTCAATTCCGGATTATTTGTATGAATGTAAGTTGCTTCCGTTACCTGTCTCAACATTGCGTCATTTGGGCATGTTCCTAAGAGTTGTATTGAAAGTGATTGCTCCGTTCCACTGTGTTTTTCAATCATGTGTTGGTGAAATTCAGACGTGCTTTCCTTTCTTTCGAGTTTCTTTATGTGCTCATTGCATATGATGAGGCTGCCGATGGGCAGCGAAATATTTGAGGTAATGATGTTTAGTTTTAACATTATTGTTAAGTTATTGCATGTGTCTTAAAGAGAATGGTCACCAAAACAAGATTACCAAACTACAACTTGTCATACAAGACACGGGATTTACTGAAAGACTTTGGAAACAAAATCTCACAACGTAATTTTGGGAAAGCTAGGTGCTTAAGCATATAAACAAAAGTATCTTGAGTAACTCACCATCCTTTCTTATTCTAACTCTGTGTTTGACAAAATTTACAACGTTTACAACAAGTTTATTAATCAACTTGTGAAAACTTTACACTTTGATTATGTTCATTAAGAAATTGAAAGATGAGAAAATTATTCATTTACCAGAATTTTTCTCAACAATCTTGCCAATATGCACTGGAGCATTCAACTTTCCAGCAACTTTTTCATCTTTGTCTCCATTACTAGAATTGTTATACATTAATGAAAATTCATTGTTGCATGCATATAGCTATCCAATGAAAAAGCTAGGTCTGAAGTAGGCCCATCAAATATTGTCAGAACAGTTACCAATGAAGATCTTATCAAAACATCTAATACAGCCTCACTATGTTTTCAAATTTTATGTATCATTTTGTGTACCTGGTCAACTGCTAGCTTATGAATTTTCATAAACTTAATGCAAGAAGTTCTTGTATATACTTGACAAGCAATGAAATTAAATGATATTACATGTAAAACTTATAAAGAATTCTAAAAAATTTGTAAGAATTTTTCACATTATAATAAAAATTTATAGCATTATGATGGACAAATACAAATTATTGCTTGAAAAAATTATAAGCTTCCAGCCATACTGCACACCAGAACTTTTCAAACAACTATATATGCTTAAGATATTAAAATGTTATCAAAAAGGATTCTTGAAAGTTCTTTGGCAGGAGTGCCATGTTAAAGGGAATCAGCAATCAGCATAGTTAAAAATCTGGCCTGGGCCAGGTTAAAATCTAATCTACTGAATTTTATAACTTCAACACCTGTGGCTTCATTGTGGAGCCAAAGAAGCAATGAATACGTACTGTAGGTGTTTTCTATAGCCTATTTATAATGACTACAAGATATTTGTCTTTAATATCCACAAGTCTCATACAGAAAAAAATATTTTACCCTTATGACAAAAGAAAAATTTGATAAACAATGTGCCCTAATGAGCAAAGACAGCTAATTGGACTTGATCACTCTCTGTCTCTGCAAATCAGTTCAGGATAAGTAGCATGTGAAAAAACCAATTCCCCCTGGAAAAAACAAACAGTCCTTACCCTCTGATTAAACTAAAAAGACCGTTGCAAACATCATCCAAACATTTCACATTTCCATCTCCGTTCTCTGGAATAACTTCTTGTAAGATTGGTCCAACTGCTTCATGTAGATCATCTGCACATTCAAAGTCATCCACACTACTGTTCACAACATCTGAAAGGGACAAGGAAGAAGAAACTGCTTACAACAAAATCGACTCTCAGATTGCCAAAAAATGATAAATAAGGGACAGGAAAAGCGGGTAAATTTTTGCAGAAAACATTTGACAGACCAAGAATTCTGAAAACATTTTTTGGGACTTCTATCTCCTCCCCTTGCCTTGGATAACATGCATGATTTGGTCCATGCAAAGTAGCAAGTACTGTAAAATAAAATGGAAGATGCATGCCGGAAGGGACCACACACAAATTGATTCTTTCATGCAAAACATCCAATGTACGTTTGGGGGGTGGGGTAAAAGGATCAGATAATTCCAAAATTTTTGTATCAAAATTTCTTTCAGGAAGTTTCTGTAAGACACTGTATTATACAGCTTTTGCTTGATGTACAGCAACAGCTGTCCATTTTTGTTGTGTCTGATCATGGAAAACATCATTGCCAATGACTTTATTATCACATAGAGCCCATTTGAGAGGCACCAAAAAAATGGTATGAAATAACCTCGTGATCGGTAAAATTACATTATTTTTCATGGGAGCGTTTTTGCCAGGGTGCATTTTATGCACTTAGGCCCAAAGATCTTTGGCGTAGAAGAGAAATTTTCTTGGCGTATCGGTGTGAGAATTGGATGGACAAATAGATGATTACAGTAATTTCATTGAATTCAATAGGTCTACTATTGTTCTCCTGGCGTACAGGACTTTTTGTTAGCATAACCTTCGGCGCGGAATTTACATGAAATGCACACTGGCGTCTTTGGGGTGGGTGTAGGTGTATTTTGAAAATGACCAATGGTTGTTTTGCATGAAAGAATTGATTTTTGTATGGCACCCAAGTCAAGTAGACTTTAAAAAGATATGAGAGATAGAGAGAGTCACATAAGTGACAATAAACGCTTTGTTCTCACATGTGTTGCCCCTAATATTGATTGAGAATGCAGGGGGGGCCTGGCCTTGGGGCCCACTCATTGGATGGCAAATATCATCAAATGAATCGCGTATCATTAAATGAATGGGCAAGGAACCTGGATCCTATAATCAGGCATAGATAACTACATCAAACTTCTGTCGATCCTTACCAACAACATATTGTAATAGGTCAGTGTCAATGTCCGGAACAACATCCTTGACATAATTTGTTAGTTGTGTTTCTAATGCTGCTGTAGCCATCCCTTGCAAAAATTCCAACAGAAATGATGGGTGAATCCTCTTCTCTGAACTCTCTCTCAATCTATGTCAAGATCAGCATTTGTATGAACCAAAGGACAGCAATGCGTGTGTAGGTATTCTTGTCGGGTGATTCTGTGAGGTGGGTCTCAGAAGTTTTTTAGGCCGGTTCTGTGTGTCGCAGCTTTCTTCGGAATATTCCTTCTCTAGATCTCTTCCTCCTGCTAGTTGACTATAATTCATTTGATACACAATACTTCTCTCTTTTATTCCAGTTCTTATTCTTTCCTTTTCTGCTTCAAAATCAAATAAATTTGTCATCCAGAAACTTTTCCTGTTGCCTTTTCTTCGTCAACTTCATAAAGGCCATTTAGTCTCGGATTCAGATTCCAAATCGAGGTCTGCCGCTGCGCCGCAATCTTTCTCAGTTTACCGAATGAATGAAATGAACAAGAGAAAGGAAAGTTGCCTGTTGATGGTGCAACATCATGATGGGAGTCTGCTTTCCAGATTTCCGGGGGGGGGGGGGGAGGGTAACTACCATATATGTGGTTACGGGATGTGCCATTTTTGGGGTGCCTTTTTTCGAGCAGAAAATAAATTTTGGGCGGGGTATCATTTTTGCTAAAATCACAAGTAGTCATAAATTTTGGGGTGTCATTTTAGAAAATAGCCCTTTAGAGCTTTGATTTTGATCAAATTTCACTAATTTTGCATTCTCAATGGCCTGTAAGTTTTGGGGTATCGTTTTCGCGAAAATGTGTAAATTTTAGGGTGCGATTTCAGACGCCAAATGGCACACCCCCGTCACCCGGCTATTGAAGTTACCCCCCCCCCCCCCGGGTCCAGATCACTTTTAGAAGAGTCAGTAGAAAGTAGAAATGAGGACCTAGTTCGTTCCAGTCATTAGAAAACAAGTCAGGGACAATCAGGCTCGCAGGGAGCTGTGGGCAGGCAGAGCTCCAGGCTCAAACCCCACAATAATTTTGAAAAGAATTTTGTTACGTCACAAGCATTAATTACATGTATTTTCTCTATCGTTTAAGCACAATTGCCCCCTAATTCCCCCCAATCAGCAGCTGCTTTCTACGACCCTCAGTTTAGTTTAGTTTCAGTTTAATTTCATTTAAATTCACTACATGCAATTTATGTTAACAATACAAACAAATAACTAAACTACAAATATAAAAGATAATGTCGCAAAAATTGATGCGATAATAAGACAATGTTCAATCTATTACATTACATGGCCGTTGGAGGAAGAAAAATTCTTGCAAGAAAATTTGCCCAACCCGCATAGAATTTCTGCAACACAGCAAACTGCACCAGTCATTTTGTATCTGCCCTAAAATCATTTCTTGCTCTTATAAGAAAAGACCTTTTTCAAGAAAAGTCGCTCAGAATAACCTTCAAAACAATCAACTAAACATGAGTTAAAAACTTCTTTTTCAGAATCTCATATACAATAAGGAGTGAGAGGTAAACTTGGAACCAAATTTTGATCGAATCCTACATTTTTACGACAAAATTAACTTGAAAATGCCACAAAATTATTGCTTCTCTATGCCCAAACGTAGAAACAGTTTTCAGAACCAGAAGATCAAATTTGGGCCATCCTGGGGCCAAAAGTTTCTTACATGTTTCTTATATCTTCATACCGGAAATGCATAGCTCATTTAGCTTTGTTAAAAGGGCTTCCAAAAAAATAAGATCTGAAAACGAGTAAATAGCGACAATTCGAACTCACAAAAATGTCCAAACAGTTGCCATTACTGTGCAGTGTCAAAACATTTTTGAGTTACCTGGGAAAATTAGAGCTGGAAACAACAAAGGTTTCTTAGCTTTCTTAATTCAGGTAGGATTATTTCTTACCTATCGAAAAATTGAGCCCACTGTTTCTTAGAAGTTGTTTCTTATAGAAATATGTTTAATTAAAGTGATAAAAAAGTTCAATACAAGTATAAAACTTTACTATCAGATCATTGCAGTGATGTGTGATTTTCGTTCAAGCCGAAGTTCCAGCATGCCTGCAAAGGACCCTGGATGAAAGGAGTTCTGTAAGAGCGAGGCTGTCCAATTATCGATGATCTGACCTTAGCCTTCAAATAAATTCAGACAATCAAGATCACTGAACACTGTGTCATTTCTCCAAGAAGAAAGGTAACATTCGGCTTTGCATTGACCTCAGACGGAAGAAGATAACGAAACAGTAAATACCAATTAACCTCTGTGAACATTGTCGCTCTTTTTAATAGGCCTATCACTTTGGAAGGTCGAACCGGTCAAGCGCACAGTTAGCTAACGAACCGCGCAATAAACTGAGCGTGAGACGGGGGTTGGACTTGATATCGGAATAAGACTCGCCGTAGCGAACCTCTCTCTTTTGCGGCATTGATATTCCTCTGCCAAGTGACAAACCTGCCTGTTGCCAGCGGCGTACTTTTTGCTCAACAGTTCACTAAACTAAACGTGTTAATTGTTCGTCTCACCCGGTATAAACATGTAAAAATCAGGGTGTGCTCTAAAACAGAGACCCAGAGGCTTTGGATGAAATGTTTATTCGGAGGCCTTGATGTGATACAACTTTCACATTGCTTTAAAATGCCAAATAATATGAAAATCGAGAATCTTGATTCATTGGAATTCGTCCTTGGTTTTCTTACATCGGAAATAATCATAATTGATCGTAGACGAGGAATTCAGATGAAATGCGATGGCATACGATAAAGTCGATGAACGATGACGTATGAAAACCAGTCTTTGACCACTCTAGTGGGTTCCCTCGAAAAAAGACGCATTTAGGCAAATTTGCAGCTACACATGGTCAAGTAAATAGCAAAATCACCCCCGTTTTTCCTCCCAATTCAACGTACGGGTTCATTGGTTGCTTGCATGCGCACACCAGACAAGCTTTTTCTGATTGGCTATTTGATACAATAGATCAATTAAAATAATTCCATGATTGGTCACATGGAATAAAGAAACAATTAAAAGGTGACCTGATCGACCATCTATTGTTTCGAATCAATGAGCAGCAGGCTGACCGGAAAATAACTTGACCCGGAGCAATTAGATTGGCTACAGAAATTAGTGTGAGGCTAATAAGGGCCTCTAGGTGACCAGACTTGAAAATTTGTGCAAACATGGCGAGCTCAGTGTAAATACCACGAGATGTAAGGCTAAAACTTAGGCCTAAGTCTTTGTTTTATCCGAAGCTGGTGAAGAGTTGGCAATGGAATACCATGAGATGCAAAGGCAGCCAATTAAAATGCGGGCCCTTGCTTTCAGATGCGTTTCATTATTCGGCTTGGTAGTGTTGATAGGCTGGGAAGTATGGAAAGCTGGAGATATGGTGACTACTATCAGAGGTAGGCTACAAATGTGATTGTTCTCAGCTTTTTAAGCTCGTAATACGCACTTGGAAAAAATGCGAGTTTTGCGCAACTACGATTCTTTAAATGCGAGAGATCTGAAAATCTTGCAACAGCAAAGTAACAGTAACAGTTAGGTAACAGCTTAGCAAGCTGCAGATATAGTTACTGCCATATAAGAGGTAAGATGCAAATATGATTTGCTGCAACTTAGCTCCTAAGCTCGCATTATGCACTTGGAAAGCATCTGAGTTTCGTGCAACTAAAATTTCCGGAATGCAAGAGACCTGGAACCACCCTTGAAACAGCTAAGTAACGGTAACAGCTTGGTAACACGCAGAAAGTAAGGTGTTAATGTGATTTGCCACAACTTAGCCTTTAAGCTGGTAATAAACACCTGGGACACATTTGAGTTTCGTGCAATTAGACAGCCTCGAATACAAGAGGAACACTTGCAACGGTTAATTAGGGTGATAAAACGTGGAAAATACACTTACTGTTGTATAGGAACAATAAGGAAGAAGACGCAAATATGATCTTCTCAACTTCAATTTTAAGCTGGTAATGGGCACTTGGAGCACACTTAAGTTTCGTGCAGCAACTAGATAGCTTCAAATGTAAGACAAGGAAGCCCTGCATCTCAGAAGGCTAAAGATGTACCGGGTGAATCAGGAAAAAGTTTCCTCTTTAGAAAATTCGTAGCACCAACAGTACTACACAGATTTGAATGATTCAACTTCTAGTTACAAGCCGCAGGATTGAAGTATTTTTTGTGTGATTCTTCCTCTCTGTCTTGCCAGCACTAGAAGTATCGGTAATTTCAACTTTATAAAAATCTCATGGTTGCAAAATGACTGAAAATGGGCCTAAAACATTGATCAAATTGTAAGAATTCTCTCTACAGAGCACAATACGCAATGGGCGTTTCATTTCTCTCAAGAGTTATAAAACATCAATTTTCAAAAACATACCTTAGATTTTCAGTCCCATGGCAACCAGTGTGTAGTGGATACATTGTTCTTTGATCTACCGGGTGGGTCAAAAAATATTTAACGCGTTTGGTGGGCCGTGAAATAAAAATTATGCAGCCGATATTGAAAAATGAAATGTTAATCATCACTCAAAGGCTAACTTAGATGAGAAAACTTTGTTTGGTAAAATCATTCACCTTTAACGCTCAAAAATTAACAAAATGCCTGTGAGCTATGGGATCGAGAATTCTACGTTCCATTCTGGTCTATGACTTATTTGACACTGAAATTCAGATTCATTGTCACTTTCAGAAATGACTTTTAATTTCAATAGCAAATAAATCATGGACCAGATTGGAATGTGGAATCTTGGTTCCCACACAAACCCTCTTCCAGCATTATCCTTATTTCTGGGTCTATAAGATGGGTGGTATTACCAAAAATTTTCACATCTAAGTTATCCTTTGACTGATAGATTAACATTTTATCTTCGAATATTGGTCGCATGCTTTTTGTTCCACAACTCTCTCAACACGTAAACTTTTTTTTAACTCCCCCGATACTTGTCCAAGAAGAAATTAGAAGATCCACAATGTAATCAAATTTTGGTGACTTCTCAAACGGGAATACATTTAGGTATATCAAAGGTAAGCTAAATTTATGATTTCCTTTCACTCAGCTTCGTTTGCAGCACTATTTTTGCAATAAACCCCTTGAATACATCTTGATTTCTCACGATCAGTTTGCTGCTAACCAACAACGAATGAATTGACTGAATAAACCCTCTTTTTTGCATATAGATCAAATATCTGGTGGAGATCTGCAAAAAGAGTATGCGAAGATTTCGGAGGAAATTCAGGAAGTATGAAAGCATTTTATTCCAGGCTAAGTCCTTGTTAAAAGTCAACATCTTTAACATAGCACTGTGGGTATTGTCCCGGGGGGGGGGGGGGTACAAAACATGTTGAGGGTACGGGTATGTGCCCCCCATTTGGGCGGATTTTTGGGCCCCAAATTCTCCAAACAAGGGTCCCTTTTTCGGCAAATTTTCCATAAACAAGGGTGGGTTATCCAGAAATTGGCGCAAAATAGCAAAAATGGGTGGTTTTCCACCAAAATTCATCATAAAAGAGGGTATGACAGCAAGTTTCGGTAATTAGAAGAGGGTACCTTTCTGAAAACCGGGCGGCAGACCCCCGTCCATCCGCAAGTCATGTACCCCCCCCCCGGGGGTATTGTGGACACGCTTTGGCTGTTGATCGTGACAACAATACCTGGCCTAAATATCCTCAGTCAATAAATGTATTTCGTTACCTTGCTTGCCTTCAATTAATTTATATCTTCTCTTCCTTGATTGGGAGCCGATGGCTTGCTCTCGACAATTTGAAACGGGCCTAAAAGTTCTCTCAGGTTATAACTTTCAGAGCGCGGTTTAATTTGAACTTTTAGGCCCATTCAAAATTGTCGACAGCAAGCCAACGGCTCCCAATCAAGTAAGAGAAGATAAACAATGAATTGAAGACAAGCAAGGTATTGAAATACATTTATCCATTTAGGAACATACACGATCAGCACCCAAACGTGTCCACAATACCCATGGATGAAGATGATGATGATGACGATGAAGAACAAGTCTTATGTTCTTCGCTGCCAAAATAAGACTTGCATCTGTCAAGCAAAGCTTGTGCCTTGAAACACGGGCCTTTATTGTCTTCTGATATGAATTCATTTTTAATTCATTCATCTTATCTCTGCGATAAACATGCTTTGCTCTTAGTTAGAAGGCCTACATTTATCTGACATGAAACTTTCACATTTCGTTTCTCAGCAAAAAAAAATTTTTAAACGGGGCTTGGGGACTGTCGGTTGTGGAGCGATCAAAAGACGTCTTTTAATATTTAAAGGGGCTGGTTCACGTACTGTACACAAATTTCTTTCGAAATGACGATTTTGCAGTATCTTTGATAGTTCATATCACAGAGATTTTCTTTTTTCAAAATATAGGTGATATTTTGAAGATGGACTCTTGAATTTTCTAGAGAAGCAAACCCAACACTCATACGTTGTACGATTGCAGAGATATTGGTCGATTTTAAGAAGTAACTTAATTGTGGATTCACCCAATCCACCAAAATCTGTGCAGAACACAATGGTCACGTGTGGGCAACAATATAGATCATAGAGACAACAGGCCCGCTTATGGTTACGTGCCCCTGCCCCTTTAAGATGTTCATTGTAAACATTGTAAATAGAAATAAAGACATTCTTGAGACAGCTAACATTGAGCCAATGTAGAAAGCTTGGTATAAAGAATCGAGGTAAAGCTTCCATTTTATAGAAAAAGCAAACTCAAAATTATTACGAACAAGGTTCTTTGTACCAATTTTTAAAACTGGGTGCACTGTATGCTTCTGTCTGCTTCAAATACTAGGTAATAGTCTTAAGATACACTTCCTTGCGACACTTTGTATCAAATTGAGCCCATGAAACATTCCACACAACTCATAGACTGATTGAAGTCCGTCGTAAATTTCGCTCACTTTTTCTAAATTTTTGATATTAACCTTTAGCGAGTAATTCAGTTCATTAAATAAGTAAGTAAATGATTCAGTTCAATAGATAAGTAGGTAAAAAGTTTACGTAATTGCGAGGGAAAACTGGGACGAACTGCAATAAGTCTACACAAATCAGAGATGGGAAATATAACGAAATAATTACAATTTTTCTCCACAGAGTGATCTACCAACGTTTTCACAAGCAGATGACATCGAGAACGCAATGATGCAACGAGCGAGGAAACAAAGTTTGGTCAAGCATTGTCACAAGCGAAATCGAAGCGACATGTTTCCCTTTGGACAGAATCCAAAAACTGGCCTAAATCGCGAAGCTTTCAAAAACATACTAGTTAGTGACAAAAATCAGCTTCTGTATTGCATGATACCGAAAGTTGCTTGTTCGAACTGGCGGCGAGTTCTTCTCGTTCTTGAAGGATACGCCGACGATCCGAATAGTTTGTCGTCTGGCGATGTTCACAACAACACCTTCGGACTGCTTCGTCCATTATCGGACTATTCTTCGGACGAAATTATCTTTCGGTTGTCAACATACTACAAGTTCGTATTCGTACGCAATCCTATTGAAAGGCTGACTTCGGCGTTTCGAAACAAATTCGTTCAGACACAAAATCGGCCGATTTTTAGAGAAATCTTTGGAAGCTATATTCTGAAACGATACAGGCCGAATATTCCTCGTGAGCAACGACGAAAAGGCGAAGGTGTAACATTCCGAGAATTTATTCAATATATCGTTGATTCGCCGCCCGAGGATCCAGATTTCGTCAACGAACATTGGGAGAGATACGACCGACTTTGCCTACCTTGTTTGATTTATTACGACTTCATCGGTAAAATGGAAACAATGACTGACGATTCCGAATATTTGTTACGACTAATCGACGTAAAGACAAAAGTTTCATTGCCGAATTTGAAATCTAATTACCGAGTACCGACGAAAGCTTTGAGCAATTTTTACTTTCAGAGTTTGAGCACTGATTTACAAGAACGACTTTTGAAAATGTATGATGCTGACTTCGAAATGTTTGGTTACAAGAAACCAAAAGTTACCTATGACAAGAAGAAAAAAATGAAGAAATAACCAAAGTTTTAACTAACATTAAATAAATGAGCAATTATGTCTAAGACTTAGTACCCGGAATTCAAGAGTCTCTCATTAGATTACAAAAAAGCTCCTTCACCTATTGCTAAAAAAGTCCCTGTGCGAAGCTCCCAGAGACGAAAATGGCTAAATGACACTCCCTAGAACAAGGGCAGATTTTGTAATACAATAGCATCAGTTACTTTGTTTCACACCTCAATTCAAAGCGATCAGCGAATGCAGACAAAAGAAATTCACGCAACCAGTGATTCAAAACAAAAATAACAAAAACTAAAAATTAAAAGATAAACGGCCGCAAAAGTTGCCCTGAAATCAGTAGTGCAAACTATAACTTGGTACGGGTGAAGGGAAGTTTTTAAGAGAAGTTATGTGCTTATAACGAAAGAAGAAGGGTAAATCTAAAGTTCTGTCTCGCGGATTTTATTCCATGATTTAGAAGCCGAGCAGACGGCATTACAATTCTTGGATATTTATTGCTCAAATGTAAACAGTTACTCCTCAGCTCCTGAGTCAAAAAGACAAAATCCGCCACACAGAACTATGGATTTACCCTTCTTCTTTCAACATAAGCACGTAACTGCTCTTGAAAACGTCCCTTCGCCTGCAACAAGGAAGGGTTTGCCGTACTGATTTCAGTGCAACTTTGCGGCTGTGTTTGTTTTGAATTACTGGTTAAGAGAATTCCTTTCGTCTGCATTCGCTAATCACTTTGAATTGAGGTGTGAACCAATGCAACTGATGCTATTGTACTGCAAATTCTGCCCTTGTTACTCACTAGTGTACCGGCTGAGAAAAAGAACTCAACACGTTTAAAAAACTGAAGGCCTGACCAAACGACTCAACTTTTCACTCAACATTTCACAGGGGCGGATCCAGATATTTGAGTGACCGATGCATTTGAGGGGGTCTGGGGGCGAAGCCCCCAGGAAATTTTTGGGTGACCACGCCCTTCAGACTCTCGGAAAACATAGGCAACGCCCTTTTTACAATTTTTTTGGCTGGAAGACCTTGCTTTGAAGGTTACTTCAGGCACTAGGATATGTACCCTGGGTACCAGACTCTCCCAAGAAAGAAAATTGATTGAGACAGTTTTCTTTCTTGGGAGAGTCTGGTACCCAGGGTATAGGATATGAACATGTACCTCTAATCAGAGCTATTCAAGCCAGTGCTTTTCGAAGTGCTGTTTACATCTTGGCCTAGACAGGCCAAATTGCGTTGTTTACTGATTTGGTATTGCCAGAAAAGTTCCCCTCCGCGGACTGATTTATCCAGTCAACCACAATTTGGTCTTCTAACACGTTGAAGAAGAGTTTAGGTCCACTGCACTTCTTATTCAGACGAGAGGAAGCGAGACAACCAAACAGCGGACAACAATAATGATAGCAGGGCAATCTATTGCTCAATGTTAACCTTTGGACTGCATCGGTCAACCGGTGCAAAACGCTGATTTTTTTCCACTTAGGGGTCTGGGGACCGATGCATTTTGGCTATCGTTTGGTGAGAAGAAAGGAGCTGTCAAAGCTGCTATGATTGACACCGATGCACTCGTCAAAGTGATTACGCAAGGTTCTCCTGTTTATGTGTTAGCTTCTGTTGCCTTTGTCGAGACGCGCGTCACACATTTTGAATAGGGGATTAGGATAATAATGGGATTTACCGTAGTTGTTTGGAGTACACTTTATTCTTTTGGATAATGGGTCTAGTTGTCGGCCATGGCTTTTGTACCTGAGTCTGAGGTTGCGAGATTTCTACGTGGAAGCAATAGCAACAGAGAGAAGGGGGCATTTGGAAAGTTGAAATGATTTACGTCTGATAAAAAATCTTGTGCACAGACTTCTAGATTATCGATCATGTGGGACTGACCGATGCATTTGCATCGGTTGCATCGGTCTGGATCCGCCCCTGACATTTCACTGAACAATGTTGAGTCATGTTGAGTGTTGTTGAGCGTTGTTTATTGGGGGGTGGCCATACAACTAAACTTTTCACTCAACATTCGACTCAACATCTCGAAGTGCGAGCGCGGTCAGGGCTTGGAACCAAAGGTCTGGAACTCAGGCTGGCCGCAATCAGGGGTCTGGAACTCATTTTGTAAATCTAAATAAAATTCTGCCACTTTGCTTTTGGGCCTAAGGCAAGTGTTGAAAGCATACAGAGAAAATGGCTTTACCTGGGAATCATATCGTTAGCAAACGTAAAATAGCTGCCATCCTAGTTATCACGGAGCTCACTAATGAAGTTGAAGCTCACTGCCAGTGCTTTTGGCGGCAAAGGTCAAGCGTTCCTGCGCTTGCGCGCACTCAACTTTGTAGAGTGCCTGGCCAAACGACTCAACATCCCTCAACAACAGGTCAGAACAATGGAAATTTAATCGTGTTCACTCAAAATTTTTGACCAAGATCAAACTTCGCTCAACAACGCTCAACATCGCTCAACAACACTCAACAAGATGGCCAAACGACTCAACTTTTCACTCAACATTTCACTCAACTTTGTTGACTCAACTTTGTTGACTCAACTTTGTTGAGTCGTTTGGCCGGGGCTTAATGGCTGTGGTCACACTAGAATCCTCCTTTCATAATCTGAATTTTGTCATTTTTCCTTGCAATCTATCTCCTATGTGGGAAAGTACGGCATTATTGCGATGCTAAACGGCCAGTCACACTGTACCCGTCCTGTCCTTAGCAAAGCTGCCTTTATTGAGGCTAAGTTTTTGGCGCGAAAGTAATCGTCACTTGATTATCTTCATAAATCATGATTGCTTACTTTAGTTTAAACAACGCTGTAAATTTAGGTCCACGCCTTGTTTATGCCCCCATTTTGGATACTATAGTTTTCAAGGATCCTTGCCCAAGGAACGACACGTTGTAACAGCGTTATATGTGAATGGGAAGAGTGGAAAGAGGGAGTTGTAAGTCAGTTGTTTCGAAAGAAAACAATGGGATAAAACACCTAGTGTAACCGCAGCCACTGCTTTCTGAATATGAAAACAATAATATTGAGAGCTGTCTTGTTTTATTTCCGATATGTCCACTTAGGTCCAGTATTTTACCCGCTTTTGATCGGTCATTCCTTCCCATGGATATCGGAGATTTTCCGCAGAAAGGACCTTTCAAAAACTTGCAAAGGCAAGTGGAAACAACGAGCAAACCTTGCTTGGTTTTCAGTCCTAACAATAATGACTCTTACATGTATTGTATTAGCATATATCTTTCTTATCCAATTGGGAGAATGACCTCCCCTGCATGAGTTTTTAATACCAGGGGGAAGACTTTTCATTATCCTAAGAGGATATTATGTCTTCAAGTCATTACTGTAAGATAGAAATATTACGGAATTTGAGTGATTTCAGCACGTTTTTCAAGATTTCTCAAAAGAACTTTCTGGGGGTAAATCCATTGTAAAATCTGAGAGGAGAGACTGATTTCATTCAGGAAAACTCTGAAAATGATTGAACATAACGTTGCATTTCCTTTGCCGGCAGATTTTGAAAACGGTAGATTTGAAAACGAATTCTAACCGACACATTTTGAAAACAGCATCGTGTGAACACTCGAAAACTTTGAAAACGGAACATTTTGCGACGCTTTCGGAAAGAGACTGGTCGATTCTCAAGGCGTAAGTACATCTCCTTGGCATCAAAGCCTTGCAACGAGTTTGTTACCGTCAAATTTGCTACCGTTTTTAGATTTTGCTGGCATTGTGTGGACGGTAGCTAAAACTTTTCACCGTTTCTTTATCAAAATGTACCGGCATCGTGTGAACGCAGTCATAGTTTTCATTCCTTTTTGCAGGTCTTCTACGATCTTATCCAAGGGTCCTCAATCCCATTGAAAGGGGCTTTCTGCAGAAAATCTCCCATCTCCACGGGTAGGTATGATCTATTAAAGCCAAGTAAATTGCCAAATCTACTTGAATAAACTTGATGTGCAACGAGATAACTTTCAATATCATTGCTTTGATATTCAGGGAGCAGGATTTCTTCAAACGCCTTGCGTTTATTTTACCAACCGTGTATTGAATGACAAAATAACACAACTCTCAGTATAACATTTTACGTTATTAAAGTAAATCAACGGGGTTAAAAGCAAACTTAGCTAGGGGACTGGGTAATCTAAATATAACCTATTGTATTTGATGTTTTCGATCTATGAAACAAAAGGAAGATAAGTGGCGCCTGCGGCTCTTTTGTGCTATGTTTAGATTATGTCGCTACATCTCCGTTCATTTACTTTAACGAAAGATGTAAACTAATGTTTATAGATTTTGCAAATGTTGACTAAATGTAAGTTGCTTGAAACGGTTTTGAGAGTATATCTGAGATATGCAGTATTTTAATATTAAAATTGATTTCGCAATTAATCCATCTGAGCAGATTAAAGATTTAAGATTGACAGCAAACCTGTTTTAATGAGTTTTCGAGCAGACTTCTTCTTACAGCTACACTGTATCTTAACAGGCAACATAGCAAGACTTCATCGGCAGAAAATAACTATTTCTACTCAATCAGTGATCATATAAAAAATAGTTTGTGCAAAATCATTCATTATAATCATGTAGTCTATAATTTTGATATGAAAATAAAATCGTCAATTTTTCAATTTGTATTGTTTGCGCCTTTCCCTTGTCTCTTCTCCTTAAAAAAGCGAATAACAAATAACATATTTTCAGCAGCATTCTCCCGTGCTTGGGGCTGATTTTCTCCTATTCCATGACAAACCATATTTGACCCTAGCTCTGCTTTCAAGAGACACATATGACTACCACTTGCAGTTTCAATGTCGTGAAACTCAATTTTAAAACACTCTAACTTTGCGATTTTGTTCAGCTTCTCTATAGATGATACTCCACGATTTGCCGGACCTCCTAAACCTGCGATGTCTACGTTTTTGAACGCATCAGTAAGATCCCGCGCGGTGCTTTCGGATGTAGCGGTTGAACTATCCTTCACCTCATCACCATTCAATCCCATTTGCTCTAGATACTTACGCAATACTCGTACGCTAAGCCGGTCTTCTACAGTCTCGATTTTGTCCGCGGTTGACGGAGATGAAGGAGACGCTGATGTTGTTTGCGTTGGCTTGGTAGCCGGCTTTATCGCTTGAAGCATCCTATGGGCAGCAAGTTGCTTGGCATCTGTTTTGTTGCTTGCTCTTCCCGCCTGTACATCGGGTATTGTTGGTAACTGCAAAACAGATATACACGTATTTTTGCATAAGGAACAGCTTATAAGAAACGGTAAGAAGCAACCCTACCCGAATTCATAAACTTAAGAAAATTTTGTAATTTATACTCTTAATTTGCCCTCAAAAATATTTTGACACTGTACTGCAATTGCAACTGTTTTTATACTAGTTTGAGTGCTAATTATCTACTTCACTTGTTTTGAGATCGTACTAAGTAATTTGGGAGGCCTTTAGACAAAACTGAATGAACTCTACACTTTCGGTTTTAAAAATACGAGATACAGGCGAGAAACTTTTGGTAGCAAAATGACCCAAACATTTGTGGAACTGCCTACCAGACCTAGACCTTAGTTTCTTATAAAAAGCATACGTGCAGCACTAGCAAATCTGGATCCAGACAGCAGCGTTTTGTTGCAGAAGATCTCAATGCCGGAATAAAGACATAATATTGCCCTTAGCTGCCAATTATCCATCACCTATCGGGTGAGAAAAAAAAACGCCAAGAGATTGCAAAAATACAGCTCCTTGAATATCAAAGCTATAGTATTGAAAGTTGGCTGCAATTTCAGAGAATTTCACCGCTACGCTTCAAAAGTGACCGAGGACCGAGTGACCTGATAGTGAAAAAAAAATGAAACAAGAAAACCTTCCACACACAAAAAGTAGGGAACAGAGAATGATTCAAATGTCATTTGGTAGGGGGATGGCTTGGTTACATCCCTATTATTTTTGCAGTTTCTACTGACATAGTAAAGTGGAGAAAATAAGGTTTAAGAGTGCCCTCACATGAGCAAACTCAGACCGGTCTGAGTTTCAGATCGGTTTGAAACTCATTTCGCTCTACGGTCAAAGCCCTTAGCGCGCTCACATGACACAGGCGAAATGAAACTCAGGTCGACCTGAAACTCATTTCGCTTCCTCAGGTCGGTCTGAGTTTTCAGGTCGACCTGAAATTTTCATGTGAGCAGAAAAACTTTTCATTTCGGGGTGAAATGACTTTTCAAAGCACGTGTGATTGACATTCCAGGCGTTCCTTTGGCAATCAAAACAATAAAGATTTCATTCAAAGTCACCCAGCTGGATCTAAATGCTATGAATCAATGCCAATATCTTCCACAAAACAATCACATTTGTTCTATTAGCGGAAGGAAAGCACGCATTGTTTGATATTCTCAAACCGGTCTGAAACTGTTCATGTGAGGGGGAAGCAAATTAGCAAACAAGGCCAATACTCAAACCGATCTGAAACTCAGATCGGTTTGAGTTTTTTCATGTGAGGGTAGTCTTAGTGAAACCAGGCAGCCCGTCAAATTTCATCAAGACTGGCAATTAATTGGATCAGTGCAAGACAATAACAAATAGCCTGTCATTAGCTTGGGAATAGGCACGCAAAGTCAACACCTTATTGTCTTTCGCTGATCAAATCAACCCCCTAATTTTGAAGGGTTTGCGATCTCAACAAAAATAGCAAACAATCTTAACGATGTATTCTAGCTATCTAGCTTGGATCTATCCCTGTTTGCCCCTTGTTTTCCTGCCTTCTTTGATTTGCTGATATCACTAGGTCAATTAGGTCAATAGGGACTCATAATATAAGTTGGTCCAATCCAGGCCCACATAGAGTGATTTTGTATTCACCAATAAAATTTTTAGAATTTGGTTTTTAACCAATCAATCGTTCCAAGAGAACTCTAAAGATTTTCCTTTCTATGTAATACCCTGTCTGATAATTCTCTCATCAATCATTTTAACCTGTCCCAAACTTTTTCCAGAAAAGGACAGCCTGTCCCATTATTTTACCACTAAATGATACCCTGTTGAGCAGCACATCCTGTCAAGTCAAGTATCGGAGTACCAACTCCAGGGACTGAAACCTAGAAAAAATGTCATTCAAAACGCCACTTACCCTTACAGTGGCTGTAAACGTCCATTGGCCATTAATAACCTCCTCTGAAATAGAGTAAACAGGCATCCCAAGCGAATTCCCCATCGCATATTCTTGAAGCTCTCCGACTGCATTTCCGATCTGAGCTCCACTGCTTGCCACATTGAATGGAGCACTTGCTTGTGGATTGGTTTGCCAAACATGACCATGTTGCTGTCAGAATGAAGGTGATAAATACTTTAACATTCAAATGTTTTGGACAAAAATGGTTTTGATAAAGGAAAAATTCAATAACTTTCCAACACTATGTGGATAATTAGAAAACTAATTTCCATTTCTATACAGGGTTCCCTGCAAATATTGAAGATGTAAGGGCTTGCATTCTTTTACATTTGCAATGACCATATTGCTCATTGACCACATCTTTTGCATGAAATGACTTTACTGTATTATGCAGAGCTGCAAAAAATATTTTCCTTTCTGGGAACCTGGTAAACTGGGAAAGATTTTCTATGAAGTCAAATTATGTTGTGCAAAATACAAGACATCTCTGCTGGCCAAGATGTGCTGAAAAGGTCCAAAGGACATGCTGACCAAGCTATGAAATCATAAAATCCATACTTAAATTAAGAATGCTCTTTAAGACCTCAAACAAAGATATTTTTTATGTAAATCATTTGCCATGTGGTAAAACGTGTACAGTACTGTATATTTATTGGAAAATTTTGTTGAACAATTTTACCAAAATTGTAGAATCAGTCATGAAGCATCTTCAGAAATCAAAATGCACAAGTATGTTGTCTGTTGATCAATTCAGTCTTGCCAAAATTTGGCTGAAACTAAGAACTAAGAACTAAGAACTAAGGACATTTTCTAAGAAATTGTAAAAAAAACAATCATTTTCTCCTTATGTGAGCAAGCTTTTCCTGAAAAATTTTCTGCCAAGGCTAAAAATTTTCTGGGAACCTAGTTCCCAGGTTCCGATACTTTTTGCAGCTCTGGTATTATGCATTAACCTAATTCAGATCACAGATTGACACTGAAAGCTAAAAAATTTTTTAAATGAAAATAATTTTTGAAGGGCTTTAAAGGTAATTCAGACAGACAGACAGTTTTGCCCAAAATTTTTACCACTGAAACTTTTGGAATTTAAAATAGTTTATTATATTTTTTACTTTTACTTTTTAAGCACGGTAGCCCCATCAGTCCTAAAGGACTGCTTTTCAGGGGGGCCGTGGCAAAGTGGATAAAAATGAAGATGAAACACAAAACCAGCATCATATTACTAATGTCAACAAGGGAAATTTTTCATATGAAATGGACTAATGATGAATTACTTAAAATCAAATGGGATATGCGAACATCAAGCATGGAAACAGATAAGAACTGGCAGAATATTTTAAACGTAACATTTCATCAAATGACAAACCTGTTCTGGAGTTGGATCTTTGACTCTTCCGGCATATCTCTGAAGTGGGGCATGTTCTGCATCTCTTTTAATTCTGTCAATCAATTGCTTTGCAGCATCTGTCTTCACCTTCTTTTTGTTATATCCTGTCACTTTTTCCTGATACCCAGCAAATTGCACTTTACAAGCAAAAACATGTTGATGAACAGATGAAATCTCCCGGGGCTCAAATACATCAAATTGTGGGGTTATGCGCAACAACTGAGCCAGTTCCATGACCATAGAAATTGGGTTCTTAGATGCACTAGAAGTTCTAAAATAGCTTGCAGCTTGGCTAAGTTGACTTGGAGATAAACCAGCCATCTTGGAAACAATGCTGATTTGTGATGAAACTGTTCTGAAAAGAATGAACAAGTTCTTTTAAATGTGATTGACTAAGAACTTGTTTATGTATGGGAAAACACCTCATCTGCCAGACCTGGGCTGACAGGCAAGGTAAATTTCATCCACTGACTTTGCTGGGTGAGTAAACAGTCTTGTCAGGTAACTGAAGTTAATCTCGGTTGAGTGAGGTCAAACTCTGGATGGGTGACCTCGGAGGCCTTACCTCACAACTCACCTTGCCATCCTTTGGAAAGAACGCTAAACGAGGGGTCCCATGCCTGGATATGGCATGCAGAGTGGACCAAAATTAGCTTTCAGTAGCTAGAAATCCTGACAAGCCCACTCAAAACAAATTGGAAACAAACAAACAAACAAACATCATTGGTCATCCCCTCGGTTGAAGGAAAGATAGAGTAAAGTTTCACTAACTTGAAATGTGAATGAATCAACCACAATAATGACTTTCCGTTGTGATCTTAAATTACATCTTTTCTCAACGTACCAGTCTTGAATACCTCAATCAGATAACTTTTCCGTGTATTAATCATTCAAAGCACTCAAAAGATTTCATAATTTGAATGATAAGTTTTTAGCATAGGGGGTGCTCTCTCCTCGATTAGTTTACCTACTGAGAGAGCTCCTCCTTAAGAAATTCCCCTCCATACAAAATTCTATGTACCGTTATGTAAAATTTGTCATCTGTTGTAATTAGTTTATTGTATTGTATTTTTAAAAGATTTTTTGTATGTAGTGGAATTTTAAAATGAAACTGAACTGAACCAAAAGAATCAAAAATTAAGAAACAAATAATAGACATTTAGCTATTCTAAAAAAGAGCCTTGATCAAGATCTTTTAATTCATTCATTTTTATACCAGAGGTTCCATCGAGTGTAATCAGAGCTTCCAACACTATTGTACACATAGAAAAATTGTTGAAAAAGGTATCAGATTACAACAGTTGTTTCAGACTCTTTCAATTCACATCACCACATCAGTAGAGTTTCATCTATATACATGGAAATTTCACCTTGCCTAATGCAAGGATTTCATTATACTGGTTAAGTTGCATTTGTCATAAACACAAAATGAAAAATACCAGGGATTCTTAGGACACTTCATCTCACTGAATGCAAAAGTAGCTTAAGCTCAGAGCCCCACCCTCCAATCCATGTTTTGTGGTCCTTCTGGATTTCCTAAGCAAATATTGAGTTACTGGATCCCTTGGGACTGGGTACACTGCATGCCTTTTTCTACCTGAATTTTCTATTCTGCTATATTCTCTGAACTTTGAAGTGTTGCCACTAGTCTATTTAGTGATAGCTACTATTTCTAGTTCATTTGCATAGCCACCAGGCAAAAGGTGAGGTGAAGTTGCAGTTTGCAGTGCCAAGCCTTTAACGCAGGGAGCAGGGATGCCAAAATAGAGAATATCTTATTTTGATTCCTGTGATCCATATGGTGTCATGACTGGGGCTGTACCAGGTATTGAACCATGTCCACGTAATGGCTGTGGCTTTTGTGTCAGAGCATCGCCCACAACGCCTTCGAAAGACTGGCAAAGTCACACAAAGATGGCTGATATGTGGGACTTATTGTGTTCTGCTGAAGAACTAACTTTTTACTTTCTGTTGTCAGAAAGATACCATAAAAACCCTTTTCTTTATTGTGTGATATCGAGTGCATATGTTGGATCATATTCAGATAAAAAAAAGAACACCTTTTTTGCTTTCTCTTTGGCAGCTTCCACAACAGGTACCTGGAAGTGAGCAAACTCAATGTTGTCTTCAAAAGGCCAGGGAAGAAATGCCCTGTTCATCAAGGAACGCTTGTAACAACAGCAACAACATTAGTTCAATGGCTTCCATGCTTCCACGAAATGCCAACCTCGTTTTGATACAATCCCAGAATGCAAATCGTCTAAAAAATTGGCGGGAAAATTTTTGGAAGCGGAAGAAAGGCCAAACGAAGGCAAGAGATCAGCTCAGATCGCGATTAAAGAAAAAGAAATGGAAAAGGTGGAGAACATAGTTTTCAAACCCCTTAGATGCGTTGCAGCGATGGATTTGAAGAGAGGCATCGGAAAAAATAACAATCTGCCTTGGAGACTCAGGTATCAGCTGAAGCTGGGTTTGTTCACAATTTCAATTTGTCAAGCTTTTTTAGGCCTTCCTTGCCTTTTAGCCTCTATTTGATCTGACATTTCACCAAGAATTTTAGAATACAGCAAAACGTAAAATGAATGGCAAAAAATTAAGGAACATGACATTTTGTTTCATGGAAGGGGACTTATATGCCATAATACTTCTTTGGCTTTGCATGGTTGGTCGGAGAAGTCCACAGACGAAACCAATGGAAGAACCAATGGCAGGTTCTGTTGTTTTCTTAAAGATTGCATGGAGAATTTGTTCTCTTCAAACAGCAAAAAATGCAGTCAGGTTGGACCAGGTTGGAAAACTTGCATTCACTTGTGAGATTGTGTCAAACTGGCTACTCGTAGCCGAAATGAAGGTGAAGGTTCTCGCATGAGAGAACAAAAGCTCCAGCATTAATTTTGTATCTCTTGCAGCTTTTTAAAGTCTACTCACAGCTCACACCTTCAAATTTTTTCACTGGCTACTACGGGGAGGCCAAATCATGCATGTTTCCAACCTGGTGGTTGGAAACTCCAGACTAAACTTTATTTTCTGTGTGTGCTACTGTGTGCTTGAGACCTTTTGTGTGCAATTTCAAGGATAACAGCAGAAAAACAATAGGTTGTTATAAAAAAAATGCCAGACTCTTGTGCAATGAAATTACAAATTCAACACAATACCAACTTACCCTGCCAAACTCAAGAGGAGTAGAGAAGATATCATTTCTCACTGCAACTTTTTAAAAATTGAATGTTTCAATACAGAAACCAAAAGTTTCAATGGCTGATGTTGTAAACTTTAACCCACAAAATTCCTGAGAGTGCAATATCTTGTGCATGCTCTGCAGCTCTGCAGACTGGTATTTGCATATTTTATCATAAGCATATGGGGAGTTGAGATCTAGGGGGCTGCCTGACAAAAATTTCATTGTTTACCAACGCTTTTTTGCTCAACTAAGGGTGGATCGTTGTCCAAAAAGACAAAGTTTTTGAAAATTTGTTCTACACTTGGAGGCTATAATTCCCTAAGCCCCCTGGCTTATACTCTCTTTTATTTTACCAATACACCACTTCGATTAACAGCCTCGTTTTGGAAATTATTCAAAACTTGTTCATATGAAATTTTGGAGGCCAAATTCGGATTTAGTACCCAAACTTTAGTCTAACCACAGGTTTTCATGTTGCTAGCAGTTGTGGTGTTAATTTTATGGCGACGTAAAGTTTGGACATCTGTAAGGGATTTGACCGTGAAAATGACTTGGGGTATAAAGTTTCACCCCGAACAATTTTTCACGGTCAAATCCCTTATAAATTTTTGAACTTTACTTTGTCATAAAATCAACATCACAGTCGCCAGTAGCGTAAAAACATGTAACTAGACTAATGTTTGGGTGCTGAATCCGAATCTGGGCTCGAAATTTTCATAAGAACAATAGGAAGGAATTTTGACAAATTTCCAAAACGAGGCTGCTTAATCGAAGTGGTGTATCAGACTTTATTTTAAAGTTTGTCATTCTTTTTAGAAATGAGATGAACTATTTCACCAAAATTACAACCACAGTGCAGAATCCAGGTATGGTTATTATTGCTAATCAACAAGGGAAAATATTTTCTTTTATTTAATCTCATAAAAATATAATAACTATAAAAGATTGCAAAAAACAAATATGCCATAAGGAGATTGGAAATACATATCAATCCTGTGGCCATTTAACAAATGATTATTACAGTCAAGGCAAGAGTAGTGTGACCGATTGAAATAGATTATGCAAATATTGATCATAAAATAATTCAATATTGATTTTCAAGAATCAAATAATAATAATGTTTTCATTCAACTGACAGCCCCTACACTGTGTTAAGTTGGACAATAGTTCAGCAGATGTGTGTGCTTGAGGAAGACAAAACAAGGCATTCAATGTATTTAGCAGTACGAGGGCCCTTACACTACATGTCATATCATTATTCGAATTATTATTCAATTAATAATCCATTGATGATTTGGACAAATCAAATATTTTAGGATTATGCTGGTCACACTACGCTTGCTTTGACTATAATCTAAACGTCAATGAAGAAATAAAAGTGTGTCACAAATTACATGTCACCTGAGATTTGTGATAATGGTAAACATAATTCAAAGTCTAACTTAAAGTACTTAAGATGATAAAGTTTCATTTTCCCATTCTCAACAAACTTTGATTGAATTTAATAGTGGAGAGTGCTCCAGTCCAACATTTCACTAAGGAGAAATTTGTTTTCTAAAAGTTTAATTTATTCAACTTTTTATTTCAAGTTTGCATGGAAATTCTTGCTCAAATGAAAATGCATCTGAAGGCTTTCCAATGAGATGCCCCATGAGAAACAATCTGATACGAACTTGTCATGCTTGGAACAAGCAATTTTCAGTCAAGGCTGTACACAGCACATGCAGTAGTGGCTGTATTCCCCCTAAAAATCTCAAAATATGATACAAACTGGAGAAAAGTGAGGAGTCTTTGGTCACCCTTGAGGACATTTTCCTTCCTTTCCCCCTCCTGAAAATGTTGAGTTGCGAATACCATGTTCTCAATTTCATTCCATCTGGAACAACACAGCTTCACAAATCTTCATTTGAGCTTCACTCAACACAAGTCCTGTGTTGTAATGCCCAGTTAGATTTTTCTCTGTCACTTTCATGACTAGTTACTGTTTCTTTGTAGAAATGAAAAACGTGGCACTGATGGGTAGAAAGACATGGGAATCAATTCCTCCAAAATACAAACCATTGGCTGATAGAATCAATATTGTATTGAGCAAAACCTTAAGGTGGGTTTCTTTCTAATTTATACTTGGGTGCTCCTTTACAGAACTAGATAATATTTAAAGAAACTGGATGAAAATGCGTTATTTATGAATGATACAATGTTGCCATGATGTACCTTGCTTCAGACATGGGAGTCAGCAATGCCTCCTTATTATCATTGCAGTTGTCAATTACCTCTTTCTTCACTGTGAATGGCTTGAAAACAAGTTTACACTCTTTGCTGCTATGGAATTCTTTCTTAAACGTTTTTGATCTCTTGATCGTTCTCAAAATGAAAGCGCCTTTTTATATACAAATGTTCTTTGGTTAGTCCTAGTGATGTTCCTGATGGAGTTATTGTAATGCCATGTCTTGATGATGCAGTTCAACATATTTCAAAAACACTTGCAAATGAAGTAGAGACGATATTTGTTGTTGGAGGAGCAGGAGTTTATGCGGTAAAGCTAATTTATTCCCATTAACTTTTCGACCTGTTACTTTACAAATGGGTCCCAAATCTTTATGATTGTCGGTACAAAATCCGAATACCTATTTTTTCTCTTTTACTGATGGCCTGAAAGAATATACCTACTTTGCTGCAATAATATAACCCTTGGACTTTTGAGAAATTTGAAGATCTTTTGAAATAAAGTATATTTTAGATTAGATTTTATTTTACTTGCTTTCCTTGTAGATTGTAACCTTATCAAGTGATGACCTTCTGCATGGAATCACATTTTTTCGAACATAAACTAAGTTTTTAACAAAGTGGGTGCTCTCTCCTTGATTAGTTTATCTATTGAGAGAGCTCCTCCTGTAAGAAATTTCCTCCATGAAAATCCCTCCTTTGTTTTGTCTTGTACTTTCAAATTTTATTTTATTAACATTGTGAAGGTTTTTCTTGCTTAATTTGAGTAGTATATTTCAAATTTGTGTGTAGTGGAATTTTGAAAGTACTGTAAAAGAACTTGAAAACTGAAATTGAAAACTATATGTTTTGGACTAGAAAAGATTTCGGTGTGTATCAACTTGTTTTTCACATTGTTTACAGGAGACCATCAAGTCTAATATCTGTGACCGAATTTACTTGACACATGTCATGAAGGAGTTCGACTGTGATACATTCTTTCCAGAATTTGATGAAAACATTTTCAAAAGAGTGAGGTGAGAAAGGATCAAATCTTGTCTTATTTGGCTCTTCCATACTCCTTACTTCCGCCCCAGAGGTACATAACGTGTCAAGGGTGGAGCAATGGTAGACTTGCTTCAAGCCTGTTTTTCTCAGAACTTGACTGTTCCCTTTGCGTTAGTTTTTGGATCCACTAGTTAAGCATTCCATCTAGCCACAAAGAAGAGGGTGAGAAAGTTTTCTCTCCATCCCTCCTTCGTTCCACCACGGGATGTTTGAATAGCGGATTTGGTCACACCGGGTGAGTAAAAAAAAAGTTGACACATTTGGTGGGCTAAGGATTTAAAAAAACGATGTTGCTGATATTAAAAACTAAAATGTTTATCTACAGGTACATGTACCCCAAAAGCCACAAAAAAAGCGTGTGGTTATAATTTTTTTCCTACTAGTTGATTTCAAAAATGGTTTTGTGTCAATGAAGGGCTGCAGAAAACGAGGTCTTCCCGTTGGGTATTATTATTTTTTGCCTAAGATTGACCGAGTACTGATGTGACAAAGTTTCTTGTTTTTCACTATATGTACCCCAAAAACCACAAAAGCAAAAACACGGAAAAGATTACAGCTGATGCACCTATCACTGTGATATTTGGGAAGAAGTCATCATTATAAATCAGTAATGGATAGAAAGTATAGCTGCAAACTTATTTTCAGTGGAAGTATCTAATGTGCCACAAAACCCGCATGGGGTGTACCCCAAAACCACATTAGTTTTTCACTTATCAAGCCGTTTGCAGCATATCAATCTTCAAAAGCATTATTTTTCTTGATTCTGCATATATTTTGAAATCTGCTGACAATCCGACCTAACCGAGAGGAACTGTGTTATTCATTTACCAGCAATTACAAAGTGCATGCTTTTTCCAAGTATAAAGTATCAAAATATTTGAGAATATCAATGTTCCTGGTAATTTTTTCATAAATAATGAAAAGTTTTGATGTTTCTATTCCATGGATAAATTTTCCTTGCTTTTAATTTCACAACTGCATTCATTTTAGAGTCTACCAGACTTATAACCACCTCAGAGGTTTCATTTATCACCCCCAAAATGTTTGAGAGCAACCTCAAATGGTTTAACCTCAAAGTAACCTCAAATGAGAGTAACCTCAAATGAGAGTAACTTTCCAGTGGTATCCAAAATTAACAGAAGTCTTCTAAAGTGATTGGTTAGTTAATAATATCTGGACAGCAAATACCTATGTTGATTGACTTTTAGAAAGATATTTTTGTTACTGTGTTAAAATATGGGCAATTTTAATTAACTGTCTGTCAATTGAATTGCATAAAATGTTTATTATTTTGTTGAGACATATACCATTTTACCAACTGTATGTTGATTGTCTTGAAGATGTGTTCGTTATTTTGCTGAAAAATGGAAAATTTACTTGCTGTTTGTTTACATACTTTCAGGAAATATTTGTTATTTTGTTAATTTTGTTAAAAACTTGACCATTCTAACCTTGACTTTCAGAAGATATTTTGTTATGTGGACAAATACCTTATGTTAATTGCTTTCAGAGAGTGTTAATAATATATAAATATAGATGTGATTTTGCTGAAAATACATAATTTCATTTGGTTTCTCTGTGGCACACCACACCCTGTACTTGTGTTTTCCATGTTTCAGTGAAATGTACCCCAAAACCACACAAAAAATCACCAAAGTCAGGATGCCCATTCAATAGGTTCACTATATTGCAAGGTAACCATTGTGCTTTTCTGGCAAGAGGACACATGAAAGATACTGAAAAACACTGGTTTGCAAACTTATAGTAAGAATTTGCGACTTGCTACTCGTTCATAGAAATAATCTGTAAAATTTCAAGTTCAAATTTTTGCGTTTACACCCTATAATTTTTTTTTAAATCCAATTCATTCATGGCAAACCTACATTTTTAGGTAGCCCAGTTACCTAAGCATCATTGATCAGTAAGAGTTTTATGTTGTATGTTGATCTTCTATAGATATTGCCTTTCAACTGACCTTGTGGTTTTTGGGGTACCTTAGTTTTTGGGGTACATGTACCTGTATCAGTCAAACATTAAAAAATGTCTGCAAGGAGTTTGTGTGGGAAATCCACATTTCATTCTGGTCCATGTTTTATGTGCGATTGTCATTTTCAGAAATAAAATTCTAATTTCAACAGCAAGTAAATTATGGACCAGAATGGAATGTGGAATTCTCGTTCCTTGACATGCCCTTTACAGAAATTTGTCCAATTCTTGGCTATTAAAGATGTGATTTTACAAACAAAATTTTCTTATCCAAGTGTGCCTTTGACTGATAGATTAACATTTCAGTTTAGAACATCGCCTATATACCTTTTATTTATTCCATATCCCACCAAACGCGTAAACTTTTATTGACTCACCATTTATATGGGAAAGGGAGGTCTGACGGACTTTAGGAAACAGATGTGATGCGCGTCTACAGCAATGCTGGCAAGTCGCATGACATAGGTCCCCCGGGGGGGGGGGGGTACATGACTTGCGGATGGGCGGGGGTCTGCCGCCCGGTTTTCAGAAAGGTACCCTCTTCTAATTACCGAAACTTGCGGACATACCCAATTTTATGATGAAATTTGGCGGAAAACCACCCATTTTTTGCTATTTTTCGCCGATTTCTGGATAACCCACCCTTGTTTAAGGAAAATCTGCCGAAAAAGGGACCCTTGTTTAGAGAATTTGGGGCCCAAAAACCCACCCATATGGGCGGCACATACCCGTACCCTCAACATGTTATGTACCCCCCCCCCCCCGGGATAGGTCCAAAAACAAGCGATTCGCTTTACTCGTTCCACTGTGAACCCACTTATATAAGTTTCTCGCTGATCTCTCTTTAGCGATGAACAAGTACCAGAGGGTATTCAGGAAGAAAAGGAAATCAAGTACGAATTCCGGCTGTATGAGCGAAAACTGGGTTCATAGAAAGCTTACCTCAAACAAACTCCTTTCATTCGTACTAACGAGAACAATGACTCAAGAGGATGGAGATACGATGGAGATACGGAGAAAAAATCCCTTCGTCTAGTTTGCAAACAAAAGACGATCTTATTGTTTGTTAGAAACTTAGAATCTTGAACAATTAAATACTTTGATATTTTGTAATGTAAGAAAGATTTCAATTCATTGATATTTCTTTGAAAAAAACTTAAATTGTCTCTCTGTGTTTTGTTTCTGCAATGCGTCGAAAGATCATGGAGTTCTGTGTTATGCAGTAAATAACCTATACAGTGTGAGAAAAAACAACAATACCTCTCTGCTTCCTGCATATCAAGACGCCCGTCTGCTCCCTAGATATCAAGACGGTGAAATTGGCAAATATATTATTTAACAGTAAAGACATTCAAATCCATTCAAAAATTTACCTGATTAAAAGACCAGTTGGAAAGCCACGATCAATGTTTCTGACTTGCCTAACATCAGTAACTTTAATATGTTTTAGCACATACTGTATTATCCTCTCAAGAGAAATTAATCGCCAGGAATAACATTGTGATCCCAGAGGGATGAAATTTCTATCCTATTTAAGGTATAACACGTACAAAACATGTAAAAGCTTGGAGGACAGGCACCCATTTTCATTATGCATTGTAAGGATTCGGTCTCATCGCCAAGCCTGAATCATACTAGGTCGTTTGAGTCATTAGGGTCGTGCAAAAGACCCGAAAGTCAAAGACTAAAGAGTTTGAGTCCCCTGTCTTTTGGGTCTTTTACGCACGGCATTAACGACTCAAACGACTTAGTGTGAATCAGGCTGAGCAAGAGCCTGTCGTCAAGAAACAAATAAATGACTAGGAAAAGTGGCATAGGAAAAGCTTTTCATTAGAGATACACACAAGAATCAAATTTTAAGCAAATTACATCAATTTTGAAAATTTTTCCTAAAGTAATGTTGTATAAATAGAGCTAAGACTATACTGGGGACTGCAGTCTGTCCCATCGTGCGTGAAACACAACGATTTGCGTGTCCTTTCAGTGATATGCGCTACAGTGATATAAAAAAACTACTTTCGGTCGGAGTGGAGTGCAATACAGTAGAAACCCGCATAAAAGAACCTGTTTTTATAAGAACCTTAAGTTTGAAGGTTAATCTTTTAAACTCCCTAAATAAGAACCCTCCAGAGGCTGAAACTAGGAGCGGTTCTTATATAGCAGCTTTCATGTCTTCAGAATTCCTTCTGATCAGAATTCTTCAGTGGTACAACTTCAAGAATTCTTCAGAATCCTCAACACCTCGTCAGAATTCTTGTGCTGAAAAACAGTAGAAATGTGTGCAAGGCGTGTATTGTATATAAGAATCTTTTAAGAACCTTACAGGCTGGAATATAGAACAACAGCCATTTAATTAAGAATCTATTCAGGCTGCTCAAGAAAAACCTAGGTTCTTCTTGCATGATCAATGTCTTCTTGGCTCTTTCATTTAATTTCATCACATGTGGCGGAGAACCGTTCATTAAAACTTGTACGATTCAGTAACAATTACAAATGTACTAAAACCTAATCATACCTGCGAGTTAACTGTGTTAAATTTCTCTTGAACCCTCTGTCAGTTACACAAACTTCTATCTGTATTCGTTAGGCCATACATTGTGTTGTGCAATTGCAGATTGATTGCAAACATTCATTTTTCTTTTACACACTGTATTTTCGATAGACAACTGCAACAACAAAACAATGCAAGGCCTAACAAATACAGATAGAAGTCTGTGCAACTGACAAGAGTATTCAGGCAAGCATGATTAAACTGCTTTTGTTTATGACATAGCCGAACGGGCATTGAATTCCATTTGTATGAAATCTCTAATCGCTTTGCACTTTGGTGTCAGTCAACATTAGCGAACCCTTTGGCATCTGTCCTTCTCGATCCATTTATCAAACTAATATGTGTTCAATGAAAAAGTGATTTGTTTCCTATAAAATAGAAGGAAATTTCTCAGCCATGTTAGCAAGGATCTCAGCATCTCGTTTCTTCATTTCTTGATATAGTTCAGCAACTCGTTTCGCATTTTCGTCCCCTTTCTTCTTTATATCTGCCATTTCTGAGAAAACGTATCTGGAAAGGAAGTGAGAGAATAGTTACTTAGCAAAGTATTTAAACAAATGACTTGAGCTACAAAATCTAAAAATACATTCAAAATAAAAAACTTTCAGACGGAAAGGTTTCGGAAAAACAATTTCAGACAAAAAATTTTCGGACGCTTTTCGAGAATTTCAGACAATGAACTTGCAGACAAACAGTTTTTGCATAAAACCAAAACACAAAATGTATGTTGAAACCTGCTGTAAATTTCCACAGATCAATTAATTATGTGCAACTTAAACCATGAGCCATGGGACACCCAACTTGTGGTAGTTTGAACTTTATATCAGAACCGAGTCACCTTCACTTATGGTGTTTTGAAGATATTTTTTCTTGGTAAACAGCCACCTTTCACTGTTTCGCAACTTCGAATCTTAAGTGCACAGTCATGTTAATCGTAAAGCTCTAAGCGGGAAAAATCTTCATTTTTAAAAGATCAAGGTAAGCTGAAAGTTTTGTTTCTCTATTTCGCTCTCCATTGACACTAAGTTTGTGTTGTTGATTTTAATTTCTTTTCTAAACCACGTGAATAAACATTAGGCTACAAATGAAAACCACCTGAAATAAAGCAATAACATACTTGACTTTTGGATCAGCTTCATCCTCATCTTCTTCCTCTTCAGGTTCTTCCTGCGGTGGTTTTTGTCCCCTTTTGTCTTGTTGTACCAATTCTGATACATCTTCCTCTTCTTCACCACCTTCACCACCTTCCGCCCCCTCTCCACCTTCTTCACCTTCTTCACCTTCTTCTGATTCACCCTCTCCACCTACGATAGAATATGTATCTCAACTTCAAAGAGCCGGGTGAGTTAGAAAAATTCACCAATCCTTTTAACAATCTAAGGGTGCGTTTGATTGGTACCAATTCTGACAACTGTAGACTTGGTAGATGCGGAATGTGTGTACGATTGACTCCAAAATTTCGATAACGGCAGGTTTAGCTTGTTTTGAAGGACTGCTGAAACTTCTGCTCCAAAGGCAGGAGGTTTGGCAGACTTCGGATAGATTCGTGTCTTCATTTGCATTTGCAAAACTTTGAAAATGAGCTGAATTTGTTTGCGCTGCTGTAAGTAATCGAGTCTTTGTTGCCAAGCTCCACACTCGTCTTTGTGTTTTTCGACTAGAAACCTCAAACTCGCTAGGATGAAGCGGAAACCTGCTGTTTTGAAGAATTTTGTGTTTGATTGGTAAATACATTTCTTTATCTCGAAGTCTACCTTTTTCACAGTTTGTTCGGTTTGGAATTACCGATCAAGCACAACACATCCTTAATAAACACTGTAACACTGAGTTGCAAAATTACACCTCCGTTCAAGGTCACCTACCGTGTGTACATAAAACAATAGCTGTCCTGTCAAGATGACGTAAGAAATTTTGTGGTTTCAAATTCCGGTGTTGATGTAATACAATGTCAACACTCGATGCGAGCGGTCAGCAAGGAACCACACAGCGCAAATTTTGACTGGTCAACACTAACAGATTTTAGGCTTTGAATTTCATACACAGAATAACAGAACAGCAATAGACCTTTTAGCTATTCAGCAAAAGAGCCTGGATCGAGCGTTGGTTCGATCGAATGGCTTCTATCACTATTGTGCACATTCGAAAATTCGACAAAATGTAGCAAAGTATAGTTCGATTGAGATTCTTTTTCAGAATAGCGAAAGGTCTATTATTGTGTGTACTGTGTCTAGACTTATGCCTTTTCGTCCCTTGTTTTCCTGCGTTCTTTGATTTGCTGATATCACTTGGTCAATAGGGACTCATAATATTACGCTTATATAATGGGCCCACTTTTTCAAAATGGCCTAAAGAGGTGGGAGTTCTCGTACACTCAACAAAATCACTTCAAAATCTGGTTTAAAGAGCTCGAACATTGAAAAGCGAAGTTTCAGTACAAAGAATGATGTTGTGTTGACTTACAAGGCGCAAAATGCATACGTTTCAGGCAATAATCTTCCTCTGTAGAAGCAAAATAGATCCATCGAAGCTGCGAGAACTCCAGGCTGCTTCAACCGCTCTTTAAGAGCAACAACAACAACATTCTGAATAGCGGCCCCTGATTGGTTAAAAACTGAATTCTAGCGATTTGATTCGTGAATACGGAACCACCCTACGCGGGCCTAAAGTGGGCCCACTATTTAAGAGTAATGTTATTAGTCCCTCTTGACCAAGGAACGCAGGGGAAACAAGGGACGAAAAGGCATCAGTCTATTCTGTGTCACGGAACAGAAACTAAAGGTACGTATCCTTGCTCTGTTGCGTGACCGAGAATTCACCTTAATTCGGAGCATTTTTCCAGTGTGGAATGGATCACCTAAACCTCAAAAGAAGAATTTCCGAAAATTTGCCTCCGTGGTCCTCACCTCGAACTGTAATTGTTCAGGAACTGCGAATTCCCCCTCTAGTAAATCACATGGGAAAAGACATTAGCTCTGATTGGCTAACTGATCAATGGGACGAGTGTAGCGCTTTGGGGCATGCGCAGTTTCACAAATGAAGGATGAAAGGCGATGACCCTGAGATCGATAATGCGCAGAATCCAAAGCGCTTTGACGGGTGTCTGGCTCTTCTGGAGAAGATCCGAAAGACTTTAACTGATAGTATCCCGAACAAGCAATGAATGGCTCGATCTAATTGATGGATCAAAATTGACAAATTCGCGAAAACGCAAAATTAGTCACAAAAAGCCATTCAATTATCAAAATTAGCATGCATTTTCACGTGACATCTAATTTGAGACTGATTTTAGTGAGATTTTCACCTTCCGCAGCTGGTTCTTTCTCTTCCGATTCTTCAGCACCCTCCTCTGTGCCCTCCTCCGTATCTGGCTTCTCTGCTGTGTCCTCCGCGTCGTCTTTGTCATCAACTGATGCTTTATCAGAAGGCTTCCCTCCATCTTCTCTAACAACATCAGGCTGGGCTTTTCCTTCAGTGGCTGGCTGTTTCTTTGCTGTAAAAAGACGAAGATGTTACCGTCATCAATAAAATATACGAATGTTTCACGATAGACCTTTAAAGGTGCCGAGTAAAGGAATTCCAGCCAACAATGGGATCTTGCAATTTTTAGGTCAGCTATATCACACAGATTTATAATTTTTCACTCTAATGTAACATCTCAAAATATCACACAGATTTATAATTTTTTACTCTAATGTAACATCTCAAAATATAAAATTCACCATCGATTTAATTTTCGAATTTTGATGAAATTTCAAACGCCCAATGTCTGCTTGACTCATCTGACACACCTTCAGTGAGTCCAAAAGTTAACACGGTCTGTGGACTGTTAAATTAAAAGTGCATGGCCGATTTTCAAAACTATTAAAAGCAGTGTGCAATGGTAAATACAGCTATCAGTATAGAAATCTCAAAAAGATGTTGTTACATTTCAAAAATCCACCCATTTCTAGTAAAACAGCTAAATTCTGAGACCCATATTTGGGGATTTTTACGGTTTAGAACCCAGCCTTATACCCATCTTTGTTTAATGTTGTGCGAATGTGTGTCTTTATGTATTGGCCATAAGGTAGTCATTGTCGTTCGCTCCTCATGGTGTCGTCCCCGTAGCGTAGTACAGAAATTAGGGTAGTAAAGTAGAATGTAAGATAAGTATTGTATATGATTATTTCACATGAATAGGAAAAAATACCCGTTACTCTACACATAGAGGTTACCCCGGGAATATATCAAACCTTATATCTTATTGCAAGTGTCACAACGAACAGTTTCATTTTACTAACCCTCAGGATGACATGATAGAAAAGACTGAGCAAGTTGTAATTATTCGACGAATCCAAGTAATATTTTATTAGTAATGACAATCCATGTGTTAAAGACAAATCCAAGTAGAAAATATTGACAAATCCATGTTAGTGACAATCCAGTAGTTAAGACATTATTACAAATTAATTAAAACATGATCAGGTAAACAATTTCAGAACGTTTCGGCACTCAAACTCGTGCCATCCTCAGCTAATAGATCAAAATACATGCGCTGTTTATATAGCACTGATTACGAAACCGGTTTAACTAGTCAGTCAAGACAACTTATATCAAACTGACATACTTAAAAGCAACAAAGCTTATGTCAAACTGCCAAGTTTAAAATATAACCTATTGCATTCGACAACTTTGAAACATGCGATTTCATTGTGTAGCCAAGGAAACAAAGGGGGTGTAGGCGCTTCTTTAGCCTATTCATTTATAGTGGCTCCCATGGGGTGTACGCTGCAAATTTCGTTAAATAAATAATGTAGCCTAGAGCTTGAATTTCTAAACGTTTCGGGGTTGACCCTTCATCAGTAGTGAAGAAGACTACTGATGAAGGGTCAAGCCCGAAACGTTTAGAAATTCAAGCTCTAGGCTATATTATTTATTTAACGAAATTTATGTATTCACGAGTCGTTATAGCCGCACGTACAAACAAACACTTTATATCTGATGTACTCTGGTATGTTTGGGATATGGATGCTCAGGTTTCTTTTTTGGGTCTAAATTTGAGCAAAGGTTACTTTTTTTGGGTAAATCATCTAAACAATTAATTTTTTGAGAGCAAGAAAGAAAATCCTGGATTATCTTTTTGGGTCTCCAATATGAGAAAAATATGATTTACAAACAAAAACTATTCGAATCAAAATACTTACTGTAAGTATCCACATACGTTACGCTAAATCTATCAGCTAAGGCACTTTTTCATAGATTTAAGAAGCTGACTCGCATAATCTTGGGAATGTAGGGTAAGAAAGGGTATTTCTTGGGTCAGTCTCCATGCAAGAAATTATCTATTTTGGGTTTATGGTTTATACCTTAGCCTGAACAACCCTATCCTAATTATACTGGAGTGACCCTCTGGGTAGTGGCTACGAGATATAGCTATCTCTATTCCCTTCCATACACAAAGGAAACACTTACAAGCCTTCAATTGATCTCGAATAGCCTTCATCTTTTTTATATACGTTAATGCATCTCCTGATTGTGCCAAAGCTTCCAGTTGCACCACTGCACCAGCATGAGAACGAAAATGCCTCGATTCTTCCTCCAAGTTCTTCATTCTGCCCCAGTATTCATTTTGTTGCAGCTTTGTTACGAATGTCAGTCTGGCACCGGTAAAGTTTAGACTTGGAGGGCGAGCAGAGTGTGGAATTTGCCCTAAAATACAGAGATATAAATTGCGAAATTTCCAGAGCTTGAAAAAAAGAATCTTGATGCAGCATTAAAACCGAACGGCAATATTTCTGTTACAATGCCATAAGTTCCTCCCAACAAAGGCAAATTTCTTCCAAGCATTTTGAATTTCTAATCAGCAGGACTAAAATTGGTGCTCACAAGGAACGCCAAAAATGTCTGTTTAAAACGTAAAAGGACAACTGCCAGTCCTTAGCTTGGTGAAGAGTCCTAAAGAAAAAAAGGTGATATTTGAGCATCACAGTGCCTTTTTCTCTGCTCTAAAGTTTAAAAGTATCCCTCCTCTAAAACATTCCCCTATAAAAGCTGAGCCCTTTGCGTAAGAAGTGCCTCATTCTGTCTCTGGGCACAGAGGTAAATATTCTTCCCTTTGAGGCTGGGGAAAGATCCCGAGTAAACTTTTTCAGTTGGTGAGAATCGACGTGGAAATTTGAAAACATGATGCTATCAAAGAGGAGTATGGCAAGGAAGAAGAGACATGGAGGATCACAAATGCAAAGAAGGTCAAAACAATAACAAGTAAACACTTACCTACAATAATCAAAATCAATGAAGCGGAAATTCAAGAAGCGACAGTAATCTTTTTAAGTGTGTATTATAGCAAAATTAGTAAAGTATAAAACCAACAAGAACCACTCAAACAAGACAGTCCACACAAGCCATGCAAGCTTGCACAGTTTGTATACAGTTAGTTCTAAGTGTCAATTTTTTATTGTGTCTTGGAAAAAAAACTGCCTATTACCAGGTATAAAGCAGCAAGAAACAGCTTAAGCTGACGCACAGTTACCGTGCTGAAAGCATGTAAAATAAATGGAACAGTGATAAGAAGTTGTGAAGCGTAAAAAATGTTTTTTTTACTGTACCTTGGAAAATAACAGCTCTGCCATATCTTGGCCTAACTTCAGCAACAATTTCTGTATCATCGCTGTTCCTCTCAAAGAAAGCAGTTTCACCATAAAAATTTTGTGTCCAGTTTGGAGTGAGGTAGACAAGGAATGTCCATTCTTTATCATTATCATGACTGGTGTCCAAATGAATCCTTGTATGATCTGCATTACGTATTAAGTTAGTTGACACATCATATGGGAACCACTCAGGAGAACCAGATGCAAAGGTGGCAACCTATGATTTGAAAATAATGGATATGTGCTAACTACGAGTTTTGTTTGAAAATATACATTAAAACCTGGATAATTTCTGCCTAATTCAGTATACTACCGAGTGAGTCAGAAAAAATGCCCAGCATTTGAAAGGCTACTGCTTCCTAAATATATAAGCAACGATATTTTGCGATATTTGCATAAATAGCTAACATGTTCAATTATTTTTAGAAATTTTCCTGGCTAAAATCGGTCACTCCTTTCAGATTCTGTAAGCGATTTTCTAAAATGAGTCCCTTTGAGAAACCTTAAAAAACGTGCTAAAATTACAAGCAAAAGTCCCTAATGTGTTTACCTCACAGCGATGACTTTCAGCACGCTTTAGCATATTTGAAAAGTCTTCCTCCTACCGGGTGTCCCAAAAAAAAGTTCCGGCGTTTGATTAAACGCAGAGGAAAAAGTTTTGAATCTGGCAATTTCTAATCAATCTAATTAAATGCTAGACATTTCAACTTATAGTTTGGCATATCATAAGAAGAAATTAGTAATCTGAAAATGGAATTATGAGCTCTGACATTCCATGTTCATGTTCAAGGCAAAACCAGAGAGATTGTACGCCTTCCCTTCATCATCGCAATGAAGGGGGAATCTCCGGATGAGCAACGGACGACGAACAAGAGTTGTGCTCTTAGAGTACATTCAAATCAAAGTATGAAAATCGAATCCAATAAGGAATAGGTCTCAGGGGGGGGGGGGCATACTAAGTTTGTACTTTTTACGACTCAATTCGAGCTGCACAAAGCCGGGGAATGAAATGTTGCATTACATGGCACGTCGTCGAACAAGGAACCGAGAACTATTTCAGTTAAAGAAAAGAAAGTTTGAAACTGTGGAACAGTAAAACTCCCATTTGAAATTCCCAGTTGGCATAATGCAACGATAAAAGCAGCAAACTGTTTGTCCCAAGACAGTCCACAAAATGATTTTGAGCTGGTGTAATTTCACGCAGTTAAAAAGCATTAAAAACAAACTGAAGTATTTCTGCACCCTCGGCGAATTCCACTGACTGGAAAATGGCCTTCCCGTTGTCAAGGTAATGATCGCATCGTCAATTTTGCGTATGTGTTGGCCTTTAAGGGAGTCCCCTTTTACCATCATGAGGCAGGACGCCGTACAAATCTCTCTGGTTTTGTCTTGAGCATGAACATGAAATGTTAGAGCTCATGATTCCATTTTCAGATGACTAACTTCTTCCCACGATATGCCAAACTTTAAGTTGAAATGTCTAGCATGTAGCTAGAGTGAAAAGAAATCGTTAGGTTCAAAAACAATTTCTCTGTGTTCCACCAAACGTCGGAACTTTTTTTTGGGACACCCGGTAGTGTGAATAACTTATTCAGGAGAAATCCATTTCCCATGAGGACAAAATACATGAGCACGTCCAGGAGTCATTATTGCTAGGAAGGAGAAAAAAGGGAAATTTTGCTTGGTGTTTTCGCTCGTTTTTGCAGGTTTTTAAAAGGGCCTTTCTGCAGAAAATCTCCTATTTCGACAGGAAGGAGTGACCGATTCAAGCAGGGTAAATTACTGAACCTAATTTGACATATCAGGGATAAAACAAGGCAGTTTTCAACATCATTGCTTTGATATTGAGGGATCAGGATTTTTTTCAAACGCCGGGCATTTTTATTGACTCACCCGGTTTACACTATTTGTCATTATTATGTCTTGTTCCGTTCCTACCCTGACCACCCTCAGGACGTCCCCAGGTATTTGAACATAAAAGGGTTCTGGCCCAGGCATTTGAATGCCACTTTTTCCCTGGCCCCATGGGCATTCAACAATACTAAGAGCTCTTACTTATCAATGTACTGGCCATGTGAATCTTTTCATCATCCAGCCCACAGGCATTTGCCAGAAAAATATGCTCAGCCCCTGGGCATGTGCAAGGAATTTTTGGGCACTTCACTATCCAATCATACAGAGATCTTCACCAGTTTTGGGTGATCTTTGCACAAAAATCATGAGAATGAGATAAATTTAAAGAAAATTCTGGGATTGGGGTCTAACAATAGACTTTTTAGCTTTTCTATAAAAGAGCCTTGAGGGGTGAGTGGCCGAGTGGCTTATACAGTCTTCGTCAGGTGACTGAAGTTAAGCTTGGTCGAGTGAGGTCAGATTTCGGATGGGTGACCTCTGAGGTCTGACCTCGCAACTCACCTCGTCGTCCTTCGGAAGGGACGTTAAACTAGGGGTCCCATGCCTGGATGTGGCATGCACAGTGGGCCTAAATTAGCTTTCAGTAGCTACAAATCCTGACAAGCTCACTCAAAACAAATTGAAAAGAAAGAAAGAAGCCTGGATCGAGCGTAATTTTTATGCATATTTATACACGAGGTTCGATCTAGTGGCATTAGGGCTTCTATCACAATTGTGCTTATTCGAAAATTGTACAGAATGTAGCAAAATTTCGTTTGATTCTGATTCTCGTCAGAATAGCTAAAGGTCTATTGCTAGAAATACTGGGAATGCCCAGGTTTTGGATGAGTAACAATTTTCCTATTGATTCGTAGTGCAGATAGTGGTCAAAAACCACATCTTTATTCTGAGATTGGGTCTCAAAATTTGGACAGAATTCTGAAATTGTGTCATAACATAATTTCTTGAGGCACACACCCCTGTATGACCCCAAAGCGAAGTGCCCCCCCCCCCCTGGGGCTGGTTCATGTAGGTCATAATTTCTCTACCATCATACACTTACCGCCTGTATGATTTTCCAGTATGGACTTTTAAGATATAATGGCATGTCAAGACCAGCTATCCATTGAACATTGTCACTCTCGCTGTCTATACTATCATCATAAAAGTATGTGCCATATTTCAGAACATGTGCACGCATGTGGTCCAACAAGTCTTTTGGGAACAGATCATCAAAGACAAAAATTTTCTCTCCCTGAAAATAGATGAAAAAGTGAAGTAGTCAAGTTCAAATAGTTTTTACATCAATTACTGGGCGGACAAACAAAGCACCTCAAGAAGTTAATAAAATTTTTTGCACAGACCATACTTAGAGGATCTGACTGAATCAAACAGCGCCTGGGAGCAAGTTCCACTTTTAGTACCAGACACTGGGATTACAGAACATAAGCCCCAGTCAAGTCTGCATGACACTCAAATTGCTGGCTTGAAAAGTTCTGATTGCAAATTCAGAGGATTACACCACTGTGCCACAACAATCTCAAAGTCAGAGATTGTGGTCGCTGATGAGACATTGTCACTTACAACTTTTACATTAGATTTCCTTTGGCTCCTCAACTGTGACATCAAACACCAATGTGTGACAGAATTAATTTGATCAAACATTTTAGGACAGTTGGTGGTACTTTCTGTCAATCTAATGGGGCTAGATGACTGACTTTTTCAAAAGTTTTGCTTGACTTCAAAAACATATGCTTCTGAAAACATTGAAGGTTTAGGGAAGTCCAACAGCAAATTCATAGACCAGGCTTTCAAGGAATTTAAGTTATATGCAAGAGGCCATAGAATTTCTGACAAACTTTTTCAAAGATTTTAAAACCTACACCCTAATATGTTGAACAATTCAGCACCTTTGCATACTTAGTGTACTCAAGTGTTGCAAAATTCTAATCTCAAAAAACTCATTAACTCCGACAATGTTTAGTCTCCCTTGAGACGTCAAGTTAATTGAGATATTCACCTGCATAAAGATATTATGAATGCATACCTTAAGGGTGGAAAAATTTGCAACTACATGGTCGGCTACATTTGGTACCAGAGGTTTGCCTTCCTGTTCTTTGTATTCTGGTAGGTACCAAGTCTTCTTCGCCTCAATTTTGTCATTCCAGAATGCTATCCATTTTTCATGCTCATCAATCATCTTTTGTTGTGATTTTGAGTATGTGATATGAAGGAGAACTTGGCCCTGTTTGAAAGAAACACTTGGAGGCCTTGTCAAACGCAAGATTGAACTATCCCATATAACAACACGCCCAGGTCTTGCAGTTACACCATGCATGATTTCTCTATCATCATCAAAACTAGGATGGAAGAGAAACATTTCAAACAAAACAAAAACAAATTTCAACTAGAAAAACATCTGAAAGGGAGTGCGGTGTTTTTGGCACTGTGAGAACAAACTGAACAAAGTTGATAATGGCCTTTCTTGACCTGTTGGCATTACAAAGTCCCAAAAGTGATCGTTGTCCTGCACGGCTGGTTCTTGCAGACAGATTTGTTCAAAGACAATGAATGCCAATCATGAGAATCATCAAGTTACTACTGAAACTTTTTGTACACCAGGAACACAGGAGGCCCAATCGCGTACTATGGGGCTACATTGCTTTTCCACTGAAGCAATCTATGCAATAAGTGATTGTCTAAGTAGTTCTCATCCAGACGTAGATTCACAACTAGATTCGGACAGTAGATTCCAATCTGCAGATTTTGACGTTTGTGTTGACATGGCTGCAGAAGTATGCTCCGGAATGGAGTACTTGCATAACAATGACATCATACACAAGGATCTGGGAACGAGAAGTTGCTTGATAGATAGTGATGGTGTTGTGAAAATAGCTCATCTTGGACCAGGTCTTTTAAGTATTTTGCAGCAAGCATCTGCAATTTCAGTCTTACCCACTTCACGGGTTTTTCTTACCCATTTATTTCACCCCTCCCCCCTTGAAGACCCCATTCAACTTGAGCAGCCTTTCATACTTACAAGTAGAGCTCTCCATAGTAGTTCTTTCGCCATCTTGAGTTCAGATATAAAAGGACAGAAAATTCATCAGGATCTTTAGAATCAGCAACCACCTTTGTGTGGTCTCCCCTTCTGATAACTTTACCAGTAACTTTATAAGGATACCATTTCTCTTTCACACCAGTTAGATCTGTGATAGCTTTGGCAATTGTTTTGGATACCATCATTTTATTGAATTCAGCAGGATCTCTGTAGTTAACCCATGGAACATTGTCACTTGCTCTTTGCTTGTTGATATGATCAGGATCATAGTTATTGAAAAGCCAAGAGTCTTGTCCCAAGGATGTTAAGTATGACCTCAGCATTAATATGATACTACCTTGGAAGAGTTTGTCATAAATAGCCATTGGCTTGCCATCTTTTGAGTGATAGAGAAATGTCCTTTTCTCAGTTGTGTTGATTTTTTCAGCAAATTCTTCCTGAAAAAATAGGAATGGTTTACAAGCCCAACAAGAAAAAATAACAGTAAGATCTTTTTGCATAGCAGCACATGAAACAAATCTGAACATGTAAGCTGCACATAGACAAGACTTTAAGAAGCTGTGACAGATGCAAAATCAACAACAGATCCTTTTCTTCTTCATGCAAGAACCTTTTATTCAGGCTGATTAGTGAGTTTGAACACAATTTCATTGTATGCAAGTAAATGCAAATTTTCTAACCTGGGCCGGGTTGGAAATTGGAAAACTTGCATTCACTCACAACGAAGAAATAGTGTCTAACTCCCTACCTGCAGCTATGATAAAATGTTCTTGCATGCAAGAACAAAAGACTTATTGCTAATTTTGCATCTCTCACAGCTTTTTGAGGTCTACTCGTAGCTTGCACCTTCAAATTTTTTCACTCGCTACTACGCGTAGGGAAAATCACACAAGTTTTCCAACCTGGGCAGCTGATGAACAATCAAGAACCAGTTTCTCCTAGAGGTGGAAGAGAGTTATCTACAGGGATATCATGCATTCACAAAATGTCCTGTTTGATTCAGCTTTATCTTGGTAGCAAAGTTTTATGGCATCCTCACTCCAAAAGAATACCAAATTCATGTTAACCATTTGAACCATTTTTCCATCAGAACTCTGGATACCAGAAGTGGAAGTTGATGTGTGATGTGAGGGTGCTTGCTGGCATTGATATAATTTTCAGCTGAACACAGCAGAAACTGTTTTTGATCATTCAAAGGACTCCAAGGCCTATGACCAAAACTTTAAAAGTGTCCATGCACTGCTTCACGTACGATACGGTGTGGTATTGTGCATTGTGCTACAAAGGTAGGAGCAGGCGTGAGGACGGGGCATCCAGAAAAAAGCAGGCTTTCCTTATAATTTCTTTTTCTCTTTCACTTTGCGTTCCAATAAAAATTATCTTCAGCATCAGCAAATTCGGACGAATCAAATTAAACAGAAGAAACTTACCTTCACCGATTCTTCGTCAACTTTCTGCCCAAAAGAGGTTTGCTGCTGGCCAACACCGACATCGAACTCACTTTGGGCAGCAATGGACTGTATCAACAACAGGCTTAGGCCCAAATGAAAAATTGTTTTGCAAGCCTCCATCATCAGTTAAGTGCACAAGAAAATATATTGACTGTGCTGATGGCACCAATTGCGTTTGAAATCTTGCTCAAACCACTGCGTTTTCAGTTTCTGATCTGCCTGAAGACCGAAAATCGTTCCGCCTTCTTGCTTGCACCAAGACCGCACCAGGAAGAAATTCACGTTTGCAGAGAGGAAGAAGTCACCTTGGAGCCTGGCAACTAGGATGCTCCTGGTTTCTCTAAGAAACACAGGGAGTCAAGGGAATCACGTTAGATGAGGGCAAAGCGGACTTCCGGTTTTTGATCGCAGATTCTCTAGCCTGTGTTCCAGGTCTGGAACACAGGCTAAGATTCTCCTTTGTGCATTTGCACAGAGCAGAAAAATCTAAATATAGCCCATTGAAATTGATGGTCCACACGTGTTGTTAATGATCGATAGCTAAAGAAACAATGCTGTGTTTGCGCATTTTCTTTGTTCTATTTATAGAGAAGCCTATTTGCCATTGCATACTCCCTTTGAATGCTATTCCTGCCACTGAAATAAGGGGTGTTTTCCTTTCTTTACGTTTTTAACTCATTGTATTCAATCATATCTATTTTTATATGGTATTATAATAATTTGTAAATATTATTTTTGAGTGGCAAATAAATAAATACATACAGGAGCGGCTCCAGACAGGGTTTACAGGTTTCAAAAACCCGGTCAGATTATTCGAGAAAAGCTACCCTCTACGAACACGTGATTCACTCCTTTTGAACCGCAAAGAAATGTTCACTTGAAAGCAATGACTGCGATTGTCTTCTGGATGATTGCTTGGGCTATTGCGGTGGCGCTTCTTGTCGATGTGAAGCTCTTGTGCTTTGAACAAGGAAGCAAATATCTGTTTCCTGATGAACAAATGGTGGTGAACAGGCTTTTGTTTTGCCCTTTGATATATGGCATGGAAACAAAAGCACCGGGAAAATATCAGTCATCTCATCAACAAAGGAGGATTTATCTGTCTGCGTCATAATCTGTGCAGGACTGGATTGCACCACTATTATTGCACAACTGAATCCATTCATAAAAGTCTGAAACCTCTTGTTGATGAGTCCGAAACCAGTCACCACATTGTTCCCTCTGTCGTAAGGGAGTCCGAAACCTGTCATACAAAGTCGCAACCCAGTCAGAAAAAGTCGGAAACCTGTGTAAATTGCGTAATACTCTCAACCAGTTGGTTGTGGTGGTTGCGATGAGTGATGTGTGATATCTTCGATGTTTCCCCGCCAAACACAGTGGAATAAAAGGGACGGTGAGTAAGTACGATGTGATCTTGCTTCGCGATGTCGAAAATCTTTGAAAATCAGGGAGCTTCTTGAACGAAAGGTTTAGGGGAAGAGAGAAAGATGGGGAAAGATGTGCAGGCCTAGGTAAGAGACCTTGAATGCTTGTTCCATGTGCAGCGATGGAAGTCACACCGCGATATCATTCGATTTGAATGAATATATTGAGACAGGGTGTTTCCATATTGAAAAGGGCGTTTCCTTTAGGAAAAAGGGCGTGGCCCGAAAAATTTTCCGGGGGCTTCGCCCCCGGACCCCCAATGATCCCTGTCACCAAACTTCCTGGATCCGCGCCTGACATAACTTAGGGTTTTGCAGAATTTTAGAGCCAGTTTTGGCATTTCAGCTATGATATTTTGCTGGAATCATGTCAGCGTATTTTTTCAAGATAACCAATTTACTCGTTGACGCAGCTTTCACCCAAAGATATCATGTTGGCAGTCCAATAGATTGTTCTTGTTTTGGAAAAAGAGGCTAAGAACTTCTAGAGTTCCTTAAAAGCTTCCGAAAGGCAGAATAACGACCTTCACGTTTATTACCTGAGCCCTCCTAAACCATTTACAGGAAAGTTCCTAGAAGCATAGGCGTAGGAGACAAGGGTCTGGAGGGGGTGCAGCCCTCCCAACTTTGGACAAATTTGCAGTCAGCCATTCGGGCAGAAAATCGGCCGTAAGTTGGGCAAAATTTTCGTAAACAATGAATCTTTTATCAGGCAGCCCCCTAAATTTTATTCCCCCCTACGCTTATGCCTAGAAACATTTCCATTTTACATAAGTTATATTTTCTCAGTTTGGAAGTTTCTTGATTTTTGCGATCTGAGTTTCTTATGAACTGTTTTAACAAAAATGATAACACACCGAAAGTTTTTCGATATAATTACGGACAAATGAACATACAACATGGCCCTTGCAGTTTCGAAATTGCCCGCTGCAAAATTTCTTGCAATGTAATGGTTTCGTCACACTGTGTCCCAGACCTCTATCGTGCACACGAGGCTTGGCCTTCGATAGATCACATTTCCAACATGGCTCAACAGCTAGGCGACTTTGCGAAAAGATTTGGCAGTGGAGCTCCAAAAGGGCTTGGTCTTGGCTTAAAATTGTTGATTGGAGCTGGTGCAGTTGGATATGGAATTAAAGAATCCGTCTATACTGGTAATGATAACATTTTTATGAGCGATTTAGTAAGGATCAAGAGAGTCGGAGGCGGCTGTTAAACTTTAAAACTAGGCCAATTAGGCACATTTTCGGATTGGGCCTATGTTTCTGATGCAAGGTCTTACGTAATTTGAAATTGACAATGGCTTAGTTATGGTGAAACTATGCCGAAGTAGAATCCATTCAGAGCGTACAAAAACAAGAATAATTGGTGCTAAGAAGACACCTTTTGGATGGGCCTACAATAATGCAGATTATCTCAAGTCTGGACTACAAAGTGGAAACCCTATGTTTTATGTATGTTTTGGACGAGTGCGATTCCACAGATTTGGAAAACTCAAGAAACAATTCCAAAATTTGTCATTGCGCGTGGAGGTGGAAAAGAGATAGGTTGACAGCAAGGCTGCATTTTAATGCATAAATCTTCCATGGATGGCTGGGCATTTTGAATTGAAGTATAACAAAAAGAAAGAGCCATACAGCTAGTCGTTGTTTCTGAAATAATAGGCACATATCTTCTTTGCAAATTTTATGGACTTGCCCATCTGGGTTGACAAGATTGAGCAACATCCCAGCAGTGTTCCAATGAAATGCACACAACAACAACCTGAAAGCCATCGGCATAGGTGAAACCACAAAGCCAAAAAAATTTCACTTTGCTGTTCATGAACCATTGCTACAAATTCAAGCTTTTACTGAAAACTTTACTGCCACATAGACATAGGAACCAGGGCACTTGGGGCATCTGCCCCCAAGATTTTGCAGTAAACAAAGAAATTCCCTTTTATTTTGGGAAGTGCCCCATTAGCATAATAACAATAGGTGCCCTTGAAATCTTGTGCCCCCCAAGTTTAAGCTGCTTCATATGGCCCTGTGCTGCCAAATTCTTTACAGGCACTAAATTCACTAACAACTGGTTTTGTTTTTTACAGTTGAAGGTGGTCACAGGGCAATAATTTTCAGCCGTATTGGCGGAGTACAACAGAATGTGTACGCAGAAGGAATACATTTTAGGTATGTAGAATTCCTACAAAATATTTGCTATCATTTCTTTTTATTTGCATTGTTTTAAGAATATTTTGATGGCTGTTGTGAAGTTGGAACGGAAATGTTAATCATTAAACACATTGCTATGTACTGTATGTGCATTCTACTCATATGTTTTTAAAGGGGCCCTGCATGTATGTGTGTGCCTTTGCCACAATAAAAATATTTGAAAGTTTCAATTTGTTTTTGAGTGGGCTTGTCAGGATTTCTAGCTACTGAAAGCTAATTTAGGCCCACTGTGCATGCCGCATCCAGGCATGGGACCCCTAGTTTAACGTCCCTTTTGAAGGAGGACGAGGTGAGTTGTGAGGTCAGACCTCCGAGGTCACCCATCCAGAGTTTTGACCTCACTCGACCAAGCTTAACTTCAGTCACCTGACGAAGACTGTACAAGCCACTCGGCCACTCACCCCGCAAAGTCATGATAATATGGACAAAAGAATACTTTAAGATTAAAATGTAAGAAAACAACCCAAATTACAGTGGAAGGAAAAGCATTAAAAGGTCAACCTGACCTTATTTTTGTAATGGTCACCTTAGAGTTGCTGGTACAATGAAAAATGAGAAAATGTAAGAAAAGAAAATACTCTAGAAAGGTAATGTAGCTATTTTTGGTACAAAACACCATTAGTAAGACCAAACTGGGTTGGGAGGGGATGATGCAGGGTCTTGATAGAAGATGAACATGTGTCTGAAGGTGAGCTCATTGAGAAAGTCTGTTCTAGATAATTTGCACTTTTTTGAAAGAGTCTAATTCTAGCAGTGTAAAGAGGCTAATTCTGAAAATTGCTTTACAGAGTCTGTGTTTCAAGATTTTTGTCAAATTTGTCACCTTTTTTCCTTACCCATTTCACCATAAGCTTCCCTCCTGCTTTACCCCTGTACACCTGTTGCAAAATTTTGATTGACTGCTGTTTAACACCAATGTTTGGAATATTTTTTTCTTAGAATACCCTGGTTTCAATGGCCAATAATCTATGATATTCGATCAAGACCCAGAAGAATCTCATCACCCACTGGAAGTAAAGGTTTGTTACCAAAACTCTTTATTTGTGTAAAACTTATAGGATGTCCAAAACTTGATTTGATATACTGCAAGAAATGAGAGGATAATGGGCAGGGTCTGTGATAAAGTAGCCCTGTCCCTATGTTCTTGAATTAACTCCAGATAATGCAGGGGTGGCTCCAGAAACTTTCTGACAGAGGGGCTGGATCTTCCAACAGGGGGGATAAAATGACTGAAAAATGGTGTTTTTCATGCGTTATTTTGCCAAATTTCCTCTGACGAGAACCCAAAATTTCCTCCGATGGGGGGGGGGGGGCTAGAGGCCTCTGATGAGGGGACTGTAGCCCCCTAGCCTTCCCCTGGCGCCACCCCTGAGATAATGGAATTTTGCAAATCTGCAGAGTAACAAGATTGTACCAAATGCTCCTGAATTACTTGTTCTGCAAGAAATATCTCCACAATTTATCAAGTGTTTCTATTATCAAACATTCATATTTTTAGATTTACAAATGGTGAACATAAGTCTCCGAGTTTTAGCAAGACCAGTGGCAGAAAATCTACCATCAATGTACCAAAAGCTTGGCACAGATTATGATGAAAGAGTCCTTCCATCAATCTGCAATGAGGTAAATTTTATTGACCATGTTTTTGTAGAAATTTATCATCAGATATTGAAAAAATGTTGAAGGGTTAGATCATTGCTGTCAGGAAAATTCAAATAGTTGTTACTTGTAGGTTATGGAAATCATTTTTTCTATCAAAATCTTATTGTATTGTTCACTTGAAATGCAGCAGAAAAATTTGTTTTGAGCAAGTTGGGCTGTCACTTATCACTTTGACATATATATACACCAAGGAAGAAAAATGTTTTCCCTGCCATCTTTTTGTTACAAGCATTCTGACTGGAGGGTCTTTATTCTTATCAAAGCAGGTTTTCTTGGTGGAGAAATGAAAAGTTTAAAAAAAGTACATAAATGCATAGTGAATCAAGAATGATTGTTTTTCTTTTCAGGTTTTAAAATCAGTTGTTGCCCAATTCAATGCATCACAATTAATTACAATGCGTCAAGAGGTAAGTAGTATTCCAGTCATCTTTTCCTTTTCTTTTCCTTTGGATACTTGAATTCTTAATAGATTTTAACAGCTGTTACATCCATTTCACAAAGCGCTGCACTCACTGTCATTGCTAGTTTAATTTTAGAGAAAGTCAGTTTAAGTAGACGGAGCAGAAGTTCCGTAACATGACGTCAATAAGCAATGCGGGATAAGGAAGAATTTTCATAGATAAGCTTTTTGAAATTATAAATCAAGAGTTTATGGCCCAAGGAAAAAGATATCAAGTGTTGCCTAATTTTGGGATCTGTGATTGAGAGCTAGGGAACGAGTTTTTGCACATGCGTGCACAGTTTCTGCTCTTTCTATCAAGTATCAAATCACTGACTCCCAAGCAAGGAGCATTGTTGCACATGAAGAAATTTTCTTCTGTCTTTCACAGGCTTTGCACATGAAGAAATTTTCTTCAACATGAAATGAACATCATGAACAACATGAAAGCATTCTTCTTTCACATGAAGAATGCTTCATTTTTGCACATGAAGAAGTTTTCTTCTGTCTTTCTTCTGTCTTTCGCTGGCTCCGAAGCAAGGAGCATTTTTGCACATGAAGAAGTTCTGTCACATTTGCTCTTTATTTCAGGTCAGTTTATTAATGAGGAGGCAATTAACAGACAGAGCAAGGGACTTCAATATCATCTTAGATGATGTCTCCATTGTAAGTGAATATTTTTAACAGCGCAACTGTTTTATATTTATGTCACTTTGATATAATAGTTTTGCTCTATGAAAATTTTTATGTATGTTAGATTGCTTAATGTTTAGGAACTGCAAGTGTAAACAAGTGCTGCAGAAGAAATATGGTATTATAATTTCTTCTTCATTTCCTTGACAGACTGACCTTAGTTTTGGAAGAGAATACACTGCAGCTGTTGAAGCAAAACAAGTCGGTGAGTCAAATTAGATTTATGAAATAATCGGAATATCAAAGATTGCCAAGAACTAACTACCGTAAAAGCTCTATTGAGTCTCATGGGGGCTTATTTAATTCTGGACACTCCAGAGGGGGGCTTTTTAGGGGGGCTTATTCACAAAATCAAATGAGAAGGATATACATAATAGCTTTTCTGTTCGTTTACCCCATATTTTGCGGATTCAACATACAATTGAAGAGACAAAGAAATAAATTTGACACATTCTGCATCCCAAACACTATCAATACTAATATGTAAGCTTGTCTAGCGAAATATTTGGAAAGTCGTTGGTAATTTCTGGAATTTTGATAAAAGTGGGGGGTTTAATACAGAGGGGGCTTATTTAAAATTTCAGCTTAGCGGGAGGGGCTGGGCTTATTAGAGAGGGGCGTGATAGAGAGGGGGGCTAATAAAGCCTTTGCAGTAACTACAACAAAGTTCTGAAGATCCTTCAAGGCATGAAGTGAAAGCAAAGTTGCTTTGACTATTCGTGCAATCTTTTCTGAAGATGTAAGATGGCTAAAGGTTTTTTCGTTTGTTTATTTATTGTGCAGAATTCCACAGGAAGATTGTTGTTTTCAATGTATTAAAATTGGACATCTGATACTTAAGACTTAATCGTTCAAATGTTTGCTAAAATTCGATGTTTCCTTTCTTCCTTTACACAGCTCAACAAGAGGCCCAGCGAGCTGCTTTCTTAGTGGAACGAGCTGTCCAAGAGAGGCAGCAGAAAGTTGTACAAGCTGAAGGAGAAGCTAAAGCCGCATTTTTGATATCCTTTTCCTTCATGACCTTTTTTATATAATACATCTGTTATAATAGGACCGAAGCAATAAAACAGACTACATTCTTTGTTGTCACTCAGAGTTTCACGCTTTCTAGCGATCTTCAGACAACTAAAAGCTCTACTCAATTTTTGCGCATTTATAGGGTAAGGTGGGGGTAATTTGGGTCTAAGATGGCCATTTTACGAAATGAATAGAGCACCCTCGCAAAAGTATTGGGCATATTGAAGATCATTTTTCGTTTACCTACATATTCTGTTAAAAAGTTCCAAAACCTGTTACTTACTACTCCATCTGCAAACTGCTTTGCAGTGAACACTAGTAGGACCATACCATGGTGTGCAAAAGACGACATTTTCCAAAAGGCCACTACGTGAAACAAACGAGAACTACGTGCGAAATACGCAAAACTTACTGCAAAGAATATTTATTAAAAGGACACTAGGCGTTGGCATGTAACGAAGTTTGTAATGATATTTGTCAAATCGACCAGTTTTGTGGATATACTGCAAAAATAATCGTAATATATTTTGACAGAGGGCATTAAAAAGGTCTTAATCGGCGTAAAATAAAAGCTCTATTAGAACCTTGTTCGAAAAGTTTTGAAAGTGGAGATCAGCCTCATTAGCAATAATGACAATAATGATGTGTATAAAGGGTAACCTCTTCAACGCCCTATGTGCTTCTGTCAAGGAAGGACCTTCACAAGGCTCTACCTTCGTAAAGCCCGTATTTGAACAATGAGTAGAGAAGATTCAGACTTCCTCTTTGAGAGTCTTCAGCAATCTAGGTTATATTGAGCTCGTAACGTTTTAGATGCAATTGTTAATTGCCATTTCCTGCATTTATTCCTTGACAAGATCTCACCTCGGTCAAGCTTTACAAGAAAATCCAGGTTATCTCAAACTACGAAAGATCAGAGCTGCTCAAAGAATCGCCCATGTGGTAAGTGGTTTACTACGTAAGCAAATAATAGATATTCTATCCATTCTTCAAAAGGAAGCCCTTTCAAAATTGCTTAGAGCCCGTGAATCATCTCCTGAAGTTTCGATTTCAAGCCCTTTTTGCTTATCCATGAGCAGTTTTAGCATGGGATGAGGACCCAAACATAGCATGGGATGAGGACCAATTTCAGTAGGTACCTGAAAGGCAGATGGCATTTTTTGGTCTTATTTACATATGATGAGACACAAGTATAGCCAAAGCAATGAAATTCTACCTTGAAAGATCAGAAAAATGCTTCAAAGACAGACCTTTTGAAACTATCGTAACGACGTTAAACAAAGACACCACAAGAGCAAGATTAATCAAAAGAGACGTTCCAACACCAACTTTGAAGAGAAAAGAAGACTTTGAACAGACAAGATCGATAGCACAGTACCGAAAAGCTTGAAAAAAGATCTCAGAAAGAGTTTGCGGAGAAGCAGAAACTTTCATGCCGTAATTCAGAATTCTAAACGCATGCGAATTCAATACACACTTCGACCTTATTCGTTTGAATTTCGATTGTTTATACAACCAATGAAATCTGACTCCTTTTGAAAGCGCTTGCCACCTTTGTCTCTTTGTTTTCGTAAAGTTGTTTTCTACTTGGCTGCTCTAAATCCGGGACAATGGTTCGCATGCGAACGTTCGCAAGAAATCAAACATTGCTAACAGGTTGAAGTCGCATTGCGAACGTTGACATGCGATTTGCGAACGTTCGCATGCGAATTTTAAACAAAGGGTCGCATGCGATTTACGGATGAAGTGGAAATTGGGCCTTTAAAGACAAATGATGGATATATATATAGCGGCAAGTTTAAAAATAGAACAAAACTTGGGCGCCTGCCATCATTTGTTCAATTGTTTTGATATAATCTCTGGAGATGATCAAATACAATAATGGAATACAATAGACCATATCTAGATTTCCCAGGGCCCTGAGTTAAGTTGTCTTAGATTATGTCTTATAACGCCTTGCTTACAAAAAGAGCATTTGTCCCAGTGTTTTGACAATCTTTTAAGATCATAAGATCTGTAGGAATACAATAGGTTATTTTTAGATTGCCCAGGCCCCTGATTTAAGTCGCCTTATATCTCCGTCATTTGTCTTTAATGTAATATCATCATTATTTTGTCTATTTAATCACATGTCCAACAATCCTTTGAGACACCATGTACAGTACCAGGAGTACGTATCTTCTAATGCATTCACGCTTCTATTTTTCATCCACTAAACAGGCAGCATTTACTGATAATTTCAATCATGATTTTAGATGGCTCAATCGCAGAACAAAGTGTACCTCAATGCAGGTCAACTGATGCTGAACATCAAGGATACTTCTGATATCGATAAGTAAGTATGAATTTTCTATCAGTATGCCCATATGAACAGTTTGTATCGACCTCTGGGCTGCTCACATGAACAGAAATTAAAGTTTGTAGTAGAATGAGGGATGCTGTGAGATCTCGGAAAAGAGCTCCAGCCCTGTAAGCGGGCTGGCTCGCCTCCATATGAAAAGGCCCTTAGCCGACACTACCCGGTGCCTTGCACCTTATGTAGATTATTATAACTATATACTATACTATATACTATATACTAGATATATATTATTACTATTACTATATTACTATATAACTATATTATTACTATTATTAACATTATGTCATACCAATGTCTTGTTTGAGTAAGACCCATTCTATTCCTTGAATTGACTTTGAAATACGAGATTCCCCCAAAGTTACGTAAAACTGAAAGTATTGTTTTTATTTTTTAGGGCTTTGGGTATAATGGAAACCAAAGAACACGAAAGAGAGGCCAAGAAAAATGCTTGAAAGGTGTGAAAACTAATCGAACGCTGTAATAGTCACGTGACAAAGACGATGCACAGAGCCAGGAAATGCTTGGAAACCGTTGTATTGCAGAGCCATTTTTGAATAGCTTAAAAATATGAGTACGGTGTGGAAGAACTAAAAATTATCACCACAAATTTGTTTCTCAATGAAATTGAATTGATCTTCGATTGCCTCCATTCATGTCTTACTTCTTCTGCTCAGATACAAATAATTATCCAAAGATGCTTGTTTACAAGAAAGCAGCCTTAGCATATTCAGCAATGCAAGAAAAGCTCGTGTCTGAGAAGCGCAAAGAATCTACTAAATAAACTGTTGGTTGCTTTACACAAAGATGTCATCCAACCGTTACTTTTAACTTGTAGTTTGCTGCAGTGGTTTAGAGAGCCAAACAGAACTCTCTGTTTGCAATATCAGGCACGAGATATTACATATTTCAACCCTTTCAGTTGAAGTAGTTAAGACTAACTCGTAATTCTTGCGTCCAAAGAGATCAGAAACAAACTGAGCAACTTTGGGTACCGAAACGTTTAAAATTTTACAAAGCAAAGTTTGGTAAAATGCTTTTGCCTGATTGGAATTTCTATGAAAAGTGTGAATAAGATATCACTCAGAAATTATACCAGAGCTTTTATTTGAAATAATCAACCAGCAAAACAAAGTGCTACAAACGGCATTTTGCTCTATTTTCACCGCTTTCCTTTAAAACACAAATTTGAAAAAATAACCATATTACTAATCACTAGGCGATCTACCAGGATCAATTTTGAAGTATAATCATGAGTAGTAGGACACAATTATGTTGAATTAGATCGGATTTGATTCGTTGTCTACCTTGAAATGCCATGAAATTCTCTTCTTTGACATTGGCAGCCTTTCTCAGCCATATTTCCTGGCCGTGAACTGAAGAGCTCCGTCACATGTGCTTTTCGGAATGTTTGGGCCTACATTGAGCTTCGGCATCTCCTGCGTATTATTGTCCTATGCGGTAGTCTCGAAAATAAACTTATAATGCATAGGAGATTTAAGGCAACTTAAGCGCAAACATTCTGAAAAGCACATAGAGCTGTACCAGCTTCTTACAAAATGGGATATTATTTTGAAATTCAGGGTTTGTGTTCCTTAAATTTGCGTTTCATTTATTCGGGACACTGGTGTAATTCAAAAACTATCCATTTAGGCTCGAAAGATTTCTCGCTAATTTAGGCCTGCTATGCGCGCCACATGTGGGCATGGGATCCCTTGTTTCACGTCTCTTCCGAAAGACAGCGCAGCGAGTGGCTCGGCCAGCTTTCTGGAAGGTCAGCTATCCATGTTTTCGCGTGGCATAGCACAACTTCAGTTGCCTAACAGAAACTGAATAAGCTGTTCGGCCAATCACCCCACCAAAGTGATGCAGAATAAAGGCAACAAGATTATTCTTTCCATTTTACTGAAACCTCAAGATAATCAATTTTATCCTTAAGAGGCACGATATAATTTGATAAGCTGCAACATATGTCCTTTCAAAAGATAAGCCTACAATCGTGGCCAAAAGTTATTGGACTATTGATCAGAACCTCGATATTTGCTAGTAAAAGGCCCCCCTTCCCCCATGTCAATGTTGTTGTAAGAGATTGTACGTGAAATCAGTTCACAAACCATCTGGTCATGGGAAACTACAACATTGACACCGGGGGGAGGGGTTTGGAAAGCAACAGAGGGCTAACACTGTAAAGAGGTTGTATTTAGTTCCTCTTCAGTAGCTGTCCAGTAACCTTTTGGCCACGATTGTCTCCAGAAGTGAAAATAGATATTGCCTCACAACTGTTCATATGAGCCACAAAATATGTCCAATTATCAATCAATTGGTGGCTTTTACAAGAATTTCAAAAATTTTGAAAATTTTTTTCATTTTAAAAATCGATCTGACGTCATAGCAACATGACGCAAAAGCAAACTTTGCGTTTGAAGACAACGATTGTAGAAAGAAGGCATATCCTCGGAAATTCTCCGCTGATAAAAGACTGCACATGCAGTATTCACAAAAAAGGCAAAATTCAAGCATCAGAGATGAAAAACAATGCTTAATAGCTTGTAAGCAACGGCCAATGTTGAAACAATGCCCCTTTTTCGCGGATACCCGTTGTATATGAGGACTTTGTGATCTATATAAGATCCGTGCCACGAGTTGCCACGAGTTGCCAAATCGAGTTACCATTTTACTTGTAGGCTTCAGTATGGACTTCAACGAGTTACCACGAGTTACCATTCTTTTTTTAAAATAATATGGTATATTATTTATAAAAAAGAAATGGTAACTCGTCGCTTCCCATACTGAAGTCTGTAGAAAAAATGGTAACTCGTTATGGTAACTCGTGGTAACTCGTGGGCAGTCTGACAAAGGTGGCAAAGTGTCGCTTAAAATTGTCCTGAAACTGTTAGGAGCAAGTCTAGGTATCATTGTTAGCTATAACTAATCATGTAAAGCAATGGGGACAACTTGGAATGTACATGTGGTTCTGTACTGTTATTTAATGAATGAACTCAAAGATTGTGCATTGACTCAAGGAACTAGAAATTTCTTCTTACGCCGTTCAATTCCGTCGTTAGTGGATATATCGTAAGCCCCTTTGCTAAAAGTGTAACTCTGGAGACTACTTAACAAACTAACATGGCTTTCATCATGGTATCATCCGTATTTTCGATATAAGAGGAGCAATTCCTAGCATAGCATCAATATCTCTACATTCAGACAATCGTGGCCAAAAGTTATTGGACTATTGATCAGAACCTCGATATTTGCTAGTAAAAGGCCCCCCTTCCCCCATGTCAATGTTGTTGTAAGAGATTGTACGTGAAATCAGTTCACAAACCATCTGGTCATGGGAAACTACAACATTGACACCGGGGGGAGGGGTTTGGAAAGCAACAGAGGGCTAACACTGTAAAGAGGTTGTATTTAGTTCCTCTTCAGTAGCTGTCCAGTAACCTTTTGGCCACGATTGTCTCCAGAAGTGAAAATAGATATTGCCTCACAACTGTTCATATGAGCCACAAAATATGTCCAATTATCAATCAATTGGTGGCTTTTACAAGAATTTCAAAAATTTTGAAAATTTTTTTCATTTTAAAAATCGATCTGACGTCATAGCAACATGACGCAAAAGCAAACTTTGCGTTTGAAGACAACGATTGTAGAAAGAAGGCATATCCTCGGAAATTCTCCGCTGATAAAAGACTGCACATGCAGTATTCACAAAAAAGGCAAAATTCAAGCATCAGAGATGAAAAACAATGCTTAATAGCTTGTAAGCAACGGCCAATGTTGAAACAATGCCCCTTTTTCGCGGATACCCGTTGTATATGAGGACTTTGTGATCTATATAAGATCCGTGCCACGAGTTGCCACGAGTTGCCAAATCGAGTTACCATTTTACTTGTAGGCTTCAGTATGGACTTCAACGAGTTACCACGAGTTACCATTCTTTTTTTAAAATAATATGGTATATTATTTATAAAAAAGAAATGGTAACTCGTCGCTTCCCATACTGAAGTCTGTAGAAAAAATGGTAACTCGTTATGGTAACTCGTGGTAACTCGTGGGCAGTCTGACAAAGGTGGCAAAGTGTCGCTTAAAATTGTCCTGAAACTGTTAGGAGCAAGTCTAGGTATCATTGTTAGCTATAACTAATCATGTAAAGCAATGGGGACAACTTGGAATGTACATGTGGTTCTGTACTGTTATTTAATGAATGAACTCAAAGATTGTGCATTGACTCAAGGAACTAGAAATTTCTTCTTACGCCGTTCAATTCCGTCGTTAGTGGATATATCGTAAGCCCCTTTGCTAAAAGTGTAACTCTGGAGACTACTTAACAAACTAACATGGCTTTCATCATGGTATCATCCGTATTTTCGATATAAGAGGAGCAATTCCTAGCATAGCATCAATATCTCTACATTCAGACAATCGTGGCCAAAAGTTATTGGACTATTGATCAGAACCTCGATATTTGCTAGTAAAAGGCCCCCCTTCCCCCATGTCAATGTTGTTGTAAGAGATTGTACGTGAAATCAGTTCACAAACCATCTGGTCATGGGAAACTACAACATTGACACCGGGGGAGGGGTTTGGAAAGCAACAGAGGGCTAACACTGTAAAGAGGTTGTATTTAGTTCCTCTTCAGTAGCTGTCCAGTAACCTTTTGGCCACGATTGTAGTTTCCACTAGGCGGAAAATTTAACTCGTAAAGATCTTTGTTAGCAAGCACGATTTTCTTGAACGTTGCATGGGTTTCTTTTTTTTGAGTAACGTAGCTTCTCTGCAAGCCCAATCAGATGGCTGGAAAAGGTCGTTGTGAGCGGAATATTACACCTAGTGGAAACCAGGCGAGGATGTGTGTTGCAATGATATACAACTTGATATTCGACGAGGATATGTGTTGCACAGCGTTTGCAACTTGTTTCTGTTAAAGTTGTTTCGTTACCTCTAGTATCTTGCTTATTTTGTACCGTTATTGCAAATCTCACAAAAATATCTTTTTGTCAACAGTAATTAATGAAAGATCGCAATGTAGGGCTCAATGGGAGGGAGATTATGTTTTGTCTTCCAGCGCAAAACTTAAATTCATACAAAAATCATACAGACAAGGATTAAATAGGGGTACACATCTTCCTCCTTATTCTAAATTGCATCTAATATGTGTATGGCTGTTAGTACCTGCTAACTTTTCGCATTTTCTACTTGTGATCCTGCAACTGCTAGGAGCTTTTCACTGGAACCTGCAAGAAAAATGAAAAGTACTAATAAGTCACTGGTCGTTCTTTTTTGCCAAGGAGGGGAAGGAGGACAGCTGGGAGGAACTAAATTTTACCTACGTAAAGAGACGGTTACGAGAAATAAAGCATATTTTAGAGACGGGTGTGAAAATATCTTTGAGGTAAATTCTGTACATTTCTGAACAACATATTCTTCAGGAAGGCGGTTCGTTTCCAACATTAGTTTTGCTCCTTCTCATCAGAACTGAAATGACACTTTTTGGGTTGTAACAGCTGTAACTCTGAAGGTCTTTTTTTATCAAGATTAAAAACGACAATATATAATTTTATATTACACTATGCCATCCATCGTGAAAAAAGACATAAAGTCACCGGGATTTCACTATGGATAGGATGGCACTTACAAATCAAATTAATTTTCTATACAAAGAACAGAACCACAAAAACATGACACAATACGCGAAACAGACAACAAAACAACAAAGCCAACGCAGATTTCTGGTCAAAGAAATGAAAGTAATGATATTGTCAATAATGCTCTTTCTGAAATTAAGGCAAACAATCTCACGTTCCCTTCATTCAGCCTATTTAGTTGAACAAATTTGGCAAAAACACTTCACACATACCCCGTTTATACGGGGCAAAAATACTTGATCGCAAATCCAGATCACAACCCCGATCCTGAATAAAACTTGCCGTGTGAACACTTGATCGCGATCCCTTAAAATTCTATCCCACTCTAGATGTGGATCGCGATCCGGATCACAATCCCGTCTCCGGATTAATTCGAGCAACAGATAAGGCAAAATATGTGATTGCTTCAACTTGAGCAGTCTACTTGAGGACAAGGTAAGAACACATGCTGAGAACACGCACTCACCTGATTCCTCTGTAACTTTCTCAAAGCTCTGCAGTGCTTTGCTCGTGTTTCTTTGCAGGAAATCGATTTCTGCTGATGTGAGCTGCAAGGAGAGTTAGGAAATGTGTAAGACGAAAGTCAGTTACATTTGTCCCAATAAAAATATTTTTGAGACATCAGGTGTGAAAACAAATAAGAAATCGATTTAAAAAACAAGGTGGGTAATGAATTATAAGGAACCCTTAGGGGGTAAAACACTCTGGACAGGGAAATGGCTAAAAGTGGCTACAGGGGGCTTAAATCTATAATCCGCCGAGTGAATAAAAGAGTGCAAAGAAAATATATTCTGTCAAATAAAATATCGATAGACGGAAGCAATTCTTTGGCTTCTAGCTAAGAGGGTAGGTCAGTATTACAAGTAGCTTTATTTCCGCAACTTGTTGAAAATATTGATGTTGAAACTGCTGTTTTTAACTATTCCGTTATTTGAAATTCTTCTACTGCTTGCTTATGGCTGCCTGTTCTTAAAAGTTTCTATTCACAGATAATGTTAGATTTCCGCTTGAAAATTGAAGGAATCGATGTGAACTAAAATCGGTCTTACTGTTTCGCCAAGCTTCCTCAATGCAGCCAAAATTTCTACTGCTTGTTGACTGTACGAATCTTGCGAGATTTTGCCAAGGTTATGGTCTCGTTGTAGCTAAGAAGGACGATTTGAATAAATTACACATTAAAATGCCTGAGAATTTGAAAAAAAGTTAACACCGAAAAATTATGCAATGAAAGTTAGAAAATTTTTGAAGGAAACACACTGCATTATAAAAATTGGTCTTAGGGCTACCCACCGCTTCTAATTCAGCCTTCTACCAAGCGCACAAATGATTGAAGCTTAATTACGTTGAGGTACTGGAATGAGTCAAAGCTTGGTTGATAACCGGAAGGCTACAGTATAAAGATTTTCCTTCTATTTTTCTGAGCACTGCAAACAGATGTAAGTTTTGGTATTGGAAAACTCTTTGCCTTCGAAGAGATAAGTCATCTCCCCATTTAAAGTGATTTAGACTAAAGCATTATATTCTATTGTGTATGTTATTTCTTTGCAAAGTGTGTCTGAATGAGGAGATTGTTCATAAGTTTGAAAGAGGGTTTCAGGCCACTTTTCATTCCTTTCAGAGTTACAGAGTTTTGTAAATCAAATTTCACCTTATATTCCCAATGCCAAGAAAAGCAGGAAAAATCACACAAAATAATTCACCCTTTTTGGGCATAAAATAAACTTTTATTCAGTTAAATATCTCAAGAGTTCTCCACAGCATGAATTTTCAAACACGTGAAGTGCTTCTTGGCCATCACTCTGTTGCTATGGCCAGAGATTTCTGTGCAACGAAAAATCAAAACAATCACTCATCCTCCTCCTATCTTCCTGTCACAACGGGCTACCATCACCCTCAATTTCATAATCAACCAATTTCAAAGTAAAGGGCATTCCGCCGGAAAAAACCGGATATCGGTGAACTTCTCGTCGTATGCGTTTAAAACGAACATGCATATCATTATCAACATTTCCCGATATTTCTCCGAATTAAATAAAGCACAAACCGGTCTCAAACGACGGACCAACTACTCTGCCATATCCTGGAACTTGATTCCGAGATAAATTCGAGAACTGTCGGTAAAGCCGATAAGTTGTCGATCGTAGTCGATAGTGGACACATGAATGAACGAATTCAAGGTCCAAACTCCATTCAAAGAGCGACGAGCAACAAACCCATCAAGACTCGCCGACGACCAACCGAAGGACACAAACGAAAATATGCAACCTTTGTTCGCCAACAACGACGCATAAAAATATTAGGACATTAAAACTGAAATCGGTCCAAATGTTTTTCTCCATAACTTGTGTTTGAGAAGTGCGATCGACGAAAGTAAAACGGATTCCAAGGGCTGACATGATCTGCTTCTCAATCGGGATAACGATATGAACTTTTGCAAGCAATTGATTTTCGCGGAATGCCCGTCTATTATTATTATTAACTATTTATTTAAAGTAGGCATATACATAAGTAGCAATAGAAAAGCTAATTCAAGCCTACTACAAACTAAAATTTTTTTAAAAAGCAAAGAAAAAAAAATATCTATAATTCAGAATAAATAGCTATGAATATACATATGTACAGATTTTTACAATGTTTTTTACAGAATTTACAATGTTTTAAAATTTTCGATGCAACATTTATCCACTCAAGAACCCAACCTGAGCCACGAATGGTCTACACAGTCTACAGTTGCATTCCTCTCCTTTCCAGGTTTTTATTTTCCTTTTAAAGCTGGAGAGGGTATCTGATTGCTTCATGTCATTGGGAAGAGCCTGCCATAATCTACACCCCAGAAACGATATCGTCTCTAAGCCATAACACGTAGTACGTGCTTGTGGCAGCAGTAGATTATGGCGGCTTCTTAAACCATAAGGACTGTGTTTTTCGACAAAGATCTCCTTCATGAAACCAGGATTAAGTTCCCATTTTGTTTTATAAATTTCAGTCATTAACAACTGTAAATTCCTAATGTGGATTGGGACAGCATTGTCTCTGAGTAACATTGTATCAAAATCTGATCTCATATCTTTGTAAGTTATCCGCAATGCCCGTTCGTGAATACGATTAACTTTATTGTTCAGTGTTCTATCGCAGAACATCCAAACAAGCGGACAGTAGTTGAACTGGGACAAGATAAATGCTTTCATTACTCGCTTTAGTTGTTCAGTGTCAAGAAAGTGAGAAATTCTTGAGAGAGCATGTAGCTTTTGACCAGCCTTTTTGCAAATGGATCTTACTTGCTGTTTAAAGCATAATTTTTTGTCAAAAATCACTCCAAGCAACTTTTCTTCCGTGCTCTCTTTTATGGTTACCCTTCCGATATTTAAAGAAATTTCATTACTTTTATCCCCAAATACCATTAGGTGGCACTTGTCCTCATTCAACTTCATGCAGTTGTTTGGAAACCAGCTTGCAATTTTAAGGGCATCACTTTCTAATGTTTTAACGACACTTTCGACATTACTATCGCAAGCATATATAGTTGTGTCATCTGCATAGTTACATATTTCAGCATCTTTCACAAACATGAAGAGATCATTGAGGTATATGTTAAACAGAAGAGGTCCCAAGACCGAACCCTGCGGTACACCTATCGTCGTTTCTCTCCATGTGCTGAATGACCCATTTATCTTTACCCTTTGCTTCCTCTCATTGAGATAGCTATGGATCAACCGCAATGCACTCATACATATCCAAAACTTATGCAGATGACACACATTATCTAATTACATATCCAAACTTACATCGGCCAATCTTTGTCTGAGTTGTCCTGGTTGCTTCTTTGCAAATAATTTTATAACTTCAGGTGTCTTAAATGCCTCACTGATGGCTGCTTGTATAGCCTATAAAGAACAAAATTTTGAAGAATGGTGATAGAACTAAGACATTTTCTTCTGTAACATTCAGTAATCAAAGGAATGATTTAAAATAAGGTCATTTAGCTCAATTGCCAGTCGAGTGAGCTATGTAGTCAAATGCAATATTCTGAAATAAATTCTGCATATTCAAAGTCCCCATTTAAGAGGTGGAAAATGTGAACCTTATACAGGATTAAAAATGGTCTCAAATAATTTGAGAAAACATTTCAGTAAACTTTGATGACTTTGAGAAAAGTCTATTTCCTCAAGCATTTTGTATGACTACAGGGATGTCACAAGCCACAACCAATTGGGGTGGTAGAATTAGCATGGAACTATGCTCTGATACATAGGTGCGCCCATCTGGTCTTTTTATACCTCTTTTGCTTATAAATACATACCACCTTAGTGGACATGTCCCGTCCACCTTCAGATGATGCCCTTGTCTGAACATAACTTACCAATTGCATACTGTTCAAGTGGTCAACTAGAGTGACATTTCCAGCTGCCATCTTTTTTAGAGTTTGTTCAAACTCTTTCAATTGTTCCAAAGTTTCTGTTTTTGTTTCTTCATATTCATCTTCATCAAGGTCCTCCCTGTTAGAATAAATAAAAGTTTTGATGAAAAAGTCACAAAATAAGGGATATAAGTACATAGATCACTCATTGAGAAAGAATGGAAACTGAGCAGTGAGCAAAACTGGCAACTTTCAAGACATTACATCAGACCCAATCAGCTCTAAACAGCTGTTCTCAAAATAGTGCAACACTTTGCATGTTCTTCCCAGAATTCAGGTCATCATTTATTATATATTTGATAAAGGCTTACCGATGTGGTGCGGACAAGCACTTCCTTTTATCAGACTCCCATGATAATGCAATTAATTTAAATACACTGTATATACAACTTACTACTTGTTTCTGATTTGTCAAAGATTTATTTCACAATAACAGCCTTGTCAGTTCAGATACTCTGTCTGAATTCAAACCACTTTCTACTCAATCACAATTGATTCTTTAATAAGGTGCTGCCTTGAAATTAGCCTTAGCTTCCAGAGGCAGCAACTGCAACTAAGCAACACGCAACTCCACAGAAGAAAGGGGCATTAGGCTACATGGCATTGCATGCTACAATTGATCAATGATGATTCAACGGAAATTTGATCATTCAAGGCAATGGGTCTTGGTCAAATGACTCCCAACACCATCTTTTCCAAAATCATCTATTAAGGCCAATTTCCAGTCAGTGGGATCTCAAAGCGGGCGGAATTTAGACAATAAAAAGTTGCTCAGCCATCATCTATTCGGTTTTAGAGTGACATTTTCCCTCAAAAACAAAAGAATTTCCGTCCACTCGGAAAATCCCACTGACTGGAAATTGGCCTTTACAGTCATGCCCCACAATGCCTCAACATTCTTCTAGACAAGTCTAGCCCTGGGCCCCGTTCACACTGCTCCGTATTGTACAAAAACTGAGAGAAATACCTCCACTTTTGTGAAAGTATTCACACTGATCTCCACAAAAACACCACAAAAATGGAGGTTTTCAAAAACGCTATCAAAGTGGATATCCACAAAAACAGAGGTTTTTGAAAAAGCATTTGATCAACGTGAACGTACAAAAACGGGGGTTTTTGGAAACGCTCTTATGTCCAACAATGAGCTTCACCAAACCGGAGCAATGTGAATGCACAAAAATGGATATCTTTGGCTCCGTAATTGTTATCAGGCAGATCAATGTGAACACACACAAACGGATGTTTTTCCCTTTGTTTTTGTACAAAAACGGAGTAATGTGAAAAGGTAGCTTTATGCAACAAAAATGCAGCATAACAAAAATGGAGCAGTGTGAACGGGGTCTGATAAGATTCAGCCCTCTGATAACTCACTTGCATTCCTCAAGGTCAGATAACTGTGCCACCAATCTATCTAATTGTTCTTCTAGATTATGCTTTAGTTTGTCGGTCTCACTTTTTCCTCTTGATGCCATGATCTCAACATACCATTTCTTTGCAAACTGACCTGCAATAACAAAACACAAGTTAAAAATTCTTAGAACAGTATGAAAAACTGAATCAGGGGGACAGAGCAGAAACTGCGTAAGATGATGACCTCACCGAGCAACCTGAGATACGGAAATGTTAGGATTGCTAAGAGTTTAAGGCCCAATGATATGAACAAAATATCAAGTGTTGCTGAACTATAAGATCTGTTGCAAAAGAAGGGAGCGAGGACGAGGACTCAAAGATACAAGTTTTCTCACATGTGTGTGCAGTTTCTGCTCTGCCAATCAGAGGCAATGGAGCAGACTTAGAATTTCAAGTCTTCTTGCAAATCATGTAGCAAAAAATATGCAGCAAATGACTGAAGGGGATTTCTTCAGTTCCTTTTGGCTAAAAGCAGCTTCCTCCTCACCCAGGGTGCATTCCATGTAAAACCCACGCCGAAGGTACGCCAAGCCCTAAGCTTTTGTACGCCAGGTATTTTCAGGGAGAGAAAAATTGCTAAAACATCTCAAAATCTATTGATTTTAAGAAACTCCAGTACTGGCCCGAATTCTTAGTTTCTTATAAAAGAAATACTTTTATTTTATTATCAAAAGAAACTGCTAAAAGATCAAGGTCACATTCACGCCAAGATAGGCTAATTTTCAAACGCCGTCATGCCAAGAACCGAATTTATTGAAGAAATGACGCCGCTACGCCGACAACAAGTCAGATATACGCCGAAGATCTTCGGGCCTAAGGCTAAGTGCATGAAATGCACCCTCTGGCTCCTCACACCCCGTCAGTCGGCCTGGGTTACCTGGCCCAAATGATGCTTCACAATTTAGATGCCATCTAAAAGCTGTTTGCAGTAACCAAAGATAAATAGCAATATACTCACCCTCTTGCTTGAAACTCCAAACTTTCTTCAAAGATCTTTCAGGATTTTGATTTAGGCCCGGAAGAGACTCGTTTTCATGGGACACTCCTAAATCGTGACCCAAATCGAGGCCACGAGAAATCAGATCAACAAATCACTCGCAAAATCAACAACTGATTTGTGATTAGCCATCAGCCAATCAAAGACCTTACCAAATGCCGGGTTGCTAAATGGTCACTTGCCTCACTTGCCTGTGACCAGATTTCGGTGGGGGAAGTGCTATCGAGGCTTCAAAATATACCCGCTCCTTGTACTGGTTTTTCAAAAAAGTATACCGAGCTACACACCAAAACTGTGAAAACCATTCCTTAAAAAATTGATACCCTTCCCGATGGCATGTCCCCGTGTCCAAAATATACGTAGTCCCCTCCCCCCGGGACTGAGTGATTTTCATGGCCGGTTGCTATGGTAGAGAAGAGACCCTCCTGTCTCTATGGTAGAGACTGCAGACGGCAAAAGAATGAATAAGATCTGTTAGTTATACGACCTGTGTCTCTCAAAATTGAGCTTTGCAAATTTGGGAGGGGTGTTTTGAGGGTCCGAATACCGTAAATTCGGTCAAAATTTTCGCAAAACCGGAAAAACTCTTGAAGTATTAGGGACAACTGAAAATAGTGAAATGGGTGAAACCTCGACACCCTAAAAGCCACATTACCTTTCTTAGGTATTTCTTGCTTTACATTTCTCGAAAAGCGAGGTATGAAGCAATTACCCTTGCTCCAAAGAGTTTGATTTTCGCATATCGTGAACCATCGGCGATTGGTAATAATAATAATAATAATAATACCATATTTCTACAGGGTAATTCAATCAGCTATAAATATAGCTGCTATCAAGAGAAGCCCTGTTTAAAATTAAATAAGTTAAAGAAAAATTGTCATACTTAAGGAAGAAGATACAAATCATTTAAAAACGTTAAAAATTATCAATAACTGGTAAAATGTCATATTCAACAAAAATTCGTCCATGGCAAAATTACAAACGTTAATCGATAAAATGTTCCTTCAAAGCTTTCTTAAAATTAATATAATACTTCTCAGTTTTCAGGTGTAATGGCAAGTCGTTAAAGATCTTTGTTCCGCTGTAATAAATCCCTCTTTTTCCACTTTCCGTTCTAACTTTCGGCATCCGCAAGTCCGTACCATCACGTCTCGTTGCTTTTCCGTGTTCAAGTTTCATAAAATAGTTGTGGAAGACTTCAGGAGCTGTTCCATTTAAGCATTTGAAAACGAAATCTGCACATTGAATTGATCTCATGGAAGCAAACGATCGCCAGACGCGATGCATTTTATGTTGCGCTCCAAAAATGATCTTAAGTGCTCTCTTTTCAATCTTCCTGAACCTCGTTTCATTTGTCTCTGACAATGTCGCGAACGCAATGCTGCAGTAAGTCATAACTGGTTGCACCATAGCTTTGTACAAATCTACAGCAGCATGGGTGGTGAGTATTGGCCTGATTCGGCGCAGGAGACCTAGCCTGCTTAAAGCTTTCTTACTGATTTTTTGGACGTGATCGTTCAGAGTGAGTGACATATCTAAATGTATTCCAAGGTACTTATAGCTGTTAGTATTACTGATGTCTTTAGAATCAATAGTTATTTTTGTTTGATGTGTTATCTTGCTTCTTTTTCCCGCAGTTCCAAACATCATAAACTCGGTTTTACCTTGTTTAGGATTCAAGATCAAACCATTACTGCACAACCAATTATGTAACATTTTTGCATCATGATTTATAGCCTTTTCTATCTCGGCTTCACTTTTATCCGAAAATAGAAGTACAGTGTCATCTGCATACATTATGAGATTTGACTTCTGGATCTGATGATGGAGATCGTTGACATGAATCAGAAATAACAGGGGGCCTAAAATCGACCCCTGTGGCACTCCGAACAAGATCTTTTCTTCTCTTGACTTTTCCCCTTCAAAGCTGACGATTTGCGATCGATTTGAGAGATAATCTTCGATCCATTTTAACTCATTGTTTTCAACGCCATAACAGAGTAGCTTTGAGGTCAGGGATTGGTGGTCTACAGTGTCGAATGCTTTCCGGAGATCTATGAAAAGAGCCCCTGTGAGTTGGCCCATGTCCATATTTTTCCTGACAGTGTCAGTGAGGTGAACAACTGCTGACGCCGTTGAGCGATTCTTTCTAAATCCGAACTGGAATGGAGACAGAAGTTTGTTGTTTTCCAAATATTCGTACAGTTGGAAATGGACAACCCTTTCAAGAATTTTTGAGAAAACTGGCAGCACCGAGATCGGCCTATAGTTGTCCAGGATTTTTGCATCTCCACCCTTGAAAATAGGTACGCATCGAGCTACTTTCCACTCTGAGGGAACCTTGGATGTTGACAAAGACAAGTTAAGGATGTGAAGGAGGGGCTGTGTAATTGCAAGAGCCGCATCTTTTACGGTTCTTGGGGGAATATTGTCCAGACCAGGAGATTTCGATCGTTTTAAAGAGGAGATTACCTTTAAGACTTCGCCCTTTGTAACAGGTCTAAAGAGAAACCTTTTGCCTCTTGGGTTAATGCGATTTCTGGTACAAGAGGTTTCATCTAAGGTGGTTTGACACATTCTAGGTAAGGTGGCTCGAAGAGTCACTGCCACTTTTGTAAAGAAGCTATTGAAACCATTGGCAATCTCTCTCTTGTCGTTTGTAATCGTTGAATTTATCTCCAAGGATTTTGGCCTTTGTTGAGCTGCCTTTTTATCAGGGAGGCATTTTTTAACTGCCTTCCAAAACCCCTTGGGATCAGATTGGTTTTCTTGAATCAACTTTTTAAAATATCTTGCCTTCTCCTGTCTTATCATACAGGTAACTCTGTTTCTTTTCCTTTTGTACTTGGACCAAAAGTTTTCTCTTCCAGTTTGTTTAGCTTTTCGAAAATAATAATCCCGCTCGTGAATTGCCTTTTTTATTGCATTGTTCAGCCAAGGTAAATCTCTTCCCCGCACGGTTTTTTCTACAATCGGGGCATGCTTATTCAATACCTTCAGAAAAAGTTCTTTGAATGCACTCCAGGCAAAATTTACATTGAATTCTTTCAGAATATCGTCCCAAGATACAGACGCAAGGTCTCTCTGAAAGGCTTCATGGGAATACTTGCTGAAGTTTCTAGTCACAACTTTCTTCGGTCTTGTACGTTGACAATTTATTTTCCTTATGATTGCTACAATTTCATGGTCACTAAGGGGTGAACCGAGAACAATGGATGACTTGACATGTGCAGGGTGGGTGGTAGCTATTATATCTATTAGGGTGCTTGTCTGTGGTGTTATTCTTGTAGGGTCTTTAATTTGCTGTTCAAGCCCATAACTGGAGAAGGTGTTTTTTATATTTTTATGGTCATTTCTTTTGAGGAAGTCGCAGTTGGTATCTCCCATTATGATAGTTTCTTTACCCTCGGCTACAGCTGTGCTTAACATTTCATCAAACAATAATTCAAAATTCTCACTGAGATAATTTGAAGAATCAGGGGGGCGAAAAAGGACTCCTATGAGCAGGGATTTTGATTTTTTTACAAATATTTCTACCCAACAGCATTCAATTTCGTCAACTTCTAGGTCTGGCCTGTTTTCAAAATTTATGTGATCCCGGACGTAGACTGCTGTCCCTCCCCCCGGCCCGTTTTTCCTGTCCAGTCTGTGAAGTTCGTATCCTGGTATTTTCAGTTCTTCGTCATCTATTTTAGAATTTAAATGGCTCTCGCTTATTCCAAAGATGTCAATTTCTTTGACTTCGTGCAGCAAGATCTTTATGTGATCGAGGACTCTTAATAGGCCGCAGACATTTTGATGAAAGATTTTCAGTCCCCTTGCTTTAACATAAGACTGAAACTCCTCGAAGCATGGTTCGTCTGTAGCATCAACCATAGGATCACCAGCACTCTCAGCAATGTTTTCAGGAGCTCGAGTACGCAACTGTAAACAAGAATGACATTTTAGGCCATTATTCACTGTTTCCAAATCTTCGCCAAGGCATTTAAAATGTTGGATCTTTTTGCATCCATCACACGTGGAACTTCTCTGGTTCTTTCTGATCGTCTTTTTGCAACCAAAACAAACTTTTCTTTGCATTGGGCCTGGACATGTCTCTATATCGCCAGCCATGAGGAGCAAAACTGTAACGATTCCACGAGGCTTGGGCCTAAGCCAGAACAGATTTACCTCTTTGTTTACCCACATTGATGAATAAATAAACGATTCATTTAGTTCCCATTTTCCATAGTCTTCTATCGATTCATTGAGAGGGCAAGATGTAATAAAACTTCGCTCTTTGCAAGCCAGAGTCAGCAGTACAAACGTAAACTTCACCAAAATAGCGAACGTCGTGCTGAACGCCATCTTGAAACCTACCGACGAATCCTTATCCGAAGCTGGCTGAAGGTAGCTGAAGGAATCGCCGAGGATCACCGATGAATCCCTCATGAAATGTATTCTTTTGGTATCGTGCGGCGCTGAGTTGCTATTCAATGGATGAAAGTTCCTGAGGATCCTTTTAAAGATCTTTGATCCGTTCAACGATTCAACCGTTGTTCAAATGTAACCTAATTGTTGGAAAGTTTCTTGACATCAACATGCTGATTGTCGTTAAATTCTTAAGAGCTTTTGGGGAACATTTGGACAGAGAAAAGCACAAAAAAATAACAGATAGAGTCGCAAAGACAGAAAAACAACCAAATTAACTAAAAATTGTTCTGAAAGAGTAAACTAAATCAAATCATTGTAAAGGTATAGTATTTCCTTCAAACGTGACTCATTCCAGCCTGTTAACCAGACCCAATAGGCTAAACTCATTCCAGATTCGTAGCATATTAGTACCAAGGTGAATTGACCCAGAAATATCTATCGAAAAAGTGAATACACCTAAACTGACTCATTTGTTCTCTAAAAAGAAACTTTTGGGGCCGGGTTATCTCAGAATGGGACCTCTTCGTTATCTTTTTATATGTAATACAGCGTCGAAGCGTTGAACAATTTTGAGGTAAACTGTGAGGCATATCAGTATTTTGATAAGGTCTTGCAAATATTTTCATGAAAGAGATAAGCATAAGTTTACCTTGAAATTTCAAGACTACCTTCTCTTTATATACACCCTTTACCCTGCACATACCCAGTGTACGCCATTACACAGCTTCATTTTCATGGCTAAATCTATGAACATAGCTTTGACTTACGCATGGGCCTAATCAAGAGCGCCCTAGGAAATTTTGAACTCTTATAGGAAGCAAAATTTCCGGGTGGGGATCGACCGTAGTGTCTACCGCATAGTTTTCAGAGCAATGTCTTCTTCAAAATGGCCAACAATTGCCTTTTTTCCAACTTGTGTAATCGATCTTCCAATGTTTTGGCCAACGAAGGACCTAGTGCGTGTTTATCTGCACCTGCAGAGCCATCCATATGTGTGGGACACACATATCTACAGCATGTTACATACTCTTTCCCTCAAAAAATTGATCCCTGTTCTAAGTTTCTTTTTGGCCAAATCCTTAAGGGACTTCATTATAATATTCATATTTCACCTTAGTAAATGAGCAGTAGGAAAGATGTCCATCAAACGGGATAAATATTAAGAAAAGATTGGAATTTGTTCTTGTCCCGATTTGCAAAATACTTATCAAAACTGTCCTCTATTTGCCAAATTGCTAGCAGATCTACATTGGTAATAAATGGTCGTCTCTTTCATCTTCGCTACTATCAATGTCCAGCGCATCAGCCATTCCCTGAAAATATCAAACATATCATGAACATTGGGTGAAACGAAAAGAGCTTCATTCATCCATCCATCCATCCATCCATCCATTCATTCATTCATTCATTCATTCATTCATTTATTCATTCATTCATTCATTCATTCATTCATTCATTCATTCATTCATTCATTCATTCATTCATTTATATTAGGCATAGGCATAGAATAGAAATAATAGAAAAATAGAAAAAATAGAAAAAATAGACAAAAAGAAAATAGAAAAAATAGAAAAAATAGAAAAATAGAATAACAGGCAGATTAAGAAAGCTTTGCTGACCCCACCTCTGACATTTCCATTATTATGGGATAGGAATAGGTTGTTTGTTTTCAGCAGGAATTGCTATATTTCCACATACACTTAGAGAGATATTGCAACATTTTCATTATTTTCGAATAGTCAACGGCAAGACGTCGTTCGTCAAGTGCGTTTTTTGTTATTTTTTGAAGCGCCCGAGTCTTTGGATTTCTCTAACATTAGCACTTTCAGGCAGCGTAGTAACATCCTTTCTTGGCATGCTCCGCCTTAAGACTGGGGATATGGGAATCCTAATGATTCCTTTACATGTTTTAAAATCAGTTATGAAGAGAATTGGTTATGAGGATACCTGATGTATTGGAAATGAATAAACGTTTGGTTGATAGAAAAAAGGTTGAGGAATTTTCGCGTTTTTTTTCATTTCCTCTATGTCACCATTAACCATAACATGGACTTGTCAACTTTCTAATTTATGGACTGGTTACTAATGTATCATAACATGGATTTCCCAACTTAATTCAGCTATGAAACGGATTAAATATGAGCCAATCAACATGATATTTTTGTCCTCGTACTTGCCCTAAGAGTCTTCTGGGCACTGTAAATAAACTTATGACGATGAATCCCTTGCATCCCTGCGGTAAACCTTGCTCCACAGGAACTCAATAATGAAATAGCGAAAGAACTGACCCTTTTTTCTGCCTTCACCAATCAAATTGTGATGAATCACGGCCTCCGATCTCGAATCTCATCCGAATTTTATCAATTCTTCAATCGAGTACAAAATTCTATCATATTTGGCATAACCATAGTAATTCACAAATCTCGACATCTGATTGGTACTCTAGGAAGCTCAGGGTTTGGACCCAAATAGGGTCATGTTTTCAGAGCAATATTATGAGCCTCTGTTGATAGAAGCACCATCATCAAGGCAAACAGCACAGGGAAACAAGGGACTCCAGTTCATAAGTCTCCATCGCAGCATAGGGCTCAAATCTTTAAGGGTGGGTGTAAAATTCTATTACATTATTCTTTGAATTAAAGTTATTGAAAGCTACTTTGGGTAATCTGCTGTAAATCTGCCGTGGCAATTATTGATATCTTGATTATTTTCAAAATAGCGGCATCTATTGATTTTGAGGTTGTGACGTCATCAAAATTTTATATCCTTAACCAGAAGAGCTACAGATTTCTGCTAGCTTCCATATTGTAGAACTTCATAAACTATGGTTTTCATGAAGATTGTATCGATTTTCCTCAATTGGTTTAAGACTTGCGATGTTTTTAATGTTTTCAAAATTTTCGAGGAATTCTTACAAAAATAATGAAAATGCCGCCATTTTGAAAATAATCAAAATATCAAAAAATTGCCACGGCAGATTTACAGTAAATTACTCAAAGTTCCTTTCAAGCAGTCTAAGTCAAAGAAAAATGCAAAGGAATTTTACACCCGCCTTTTCAAAAATTTGAAAGATTTGAGCTCTATGCTCTCCATCGCAAATACAAGTAGACTTGGTTTATGAAGACTTGCTCACTTCAAAACTCGTGAAACAGGGATACCATAAAAGCTCTATTAAAACCCTGTGGGCTTTTTAATTTCGGGCACTCCAGAGGGGGCTTATAAGAGGGGGGGCTTGTTCACAAAATCAAATGACAAGGATATATATGATAGCGTTACAGTTCTTTTACCCCATACTTTGCGTATTCAACATATAATTTTACGATTCAGATAAATGAATTCGACATTTTCCCCATCCCAAACACTATCAAAATTAGCATGCAAGCTACTTTCTTTATTTCACAGAAATTTTTCAGAAAATGTGTTATTCCTCTCCTTTCACTGTCTCTTCTGTTCCCAGTCTCCTAAATTTCAAGCTCCCTAGTTAATTTAAACAATTGGTTCGTTCAGGTTTCGTGACTTCTATGGAACTTACCTTATAACTGCTGGCTGGGTGGTCGGGTCTTCTGCAAACAAAGTCACATCCGTCCTAAAAATACAAATAACATTCTGCAATATTTCTTTACAAATCCTTAAAGGGTCTGTTCCATCCAGCATGCCTTTCACGTGCCGTCTCCTAGTTGGCCCATGAAAATGGCACAAAAAAGGTCAACAAAGGGACCGCACGTGCAAGGAATGCTGGATGAAAGAAACCCTTTAAGTTGGACCGTGACCAAGGTTATGTTTCGTAAACCATCTGTGTCTCTCAAGAAAGCTATATTGTGAAAACCTGTCACTAAATGCGCCGTCCAAACTTCACTGAGTCGCAAACACAAGTACAGCTTGCATATCACTTGCTATTCAATACAGAAGGCTATAAGACCTTTAATCTTACCAACGAAAGAAAACCGGCTTTCCCAACTCGTTGCATACCAACAAAACGACACATATTTACATTGCCTTGGCAGAAATTCTGTTTCGAAAATTTGAGCATCCATATTCAAATCTTAAGCGAACAGAGTGCGTACATGATTTGACACCAAGCACTAATCTTCAAAGAAATAATGTTTAAAAGCAACTCTGTTGGTGTACAAAGGGTGTTTTAACTTCACACAGAAGACCTCTTCGCAAAACTGTAGGAAAGGAAACGATAAACAAAGAAAATACTCACTGCCGTTAAATTGCCAAACGACCTCCAGAAAGAATAATTCGGCATTTGTTCCACACCCTTTGCTCCTCTTACGAATCTTTGATACAGAAATCCAAACAGAAGATAGGCAGCAAATAACGACACAACACTGTAAGATAAATTTGATATGTAATATGTCATATCTTGGGATTTTGTAAAATGATTCAATACAACTAGGTTTAAATTTAGCACATATAAGCCACGGGAGGGGGGTTTCTTCCATAGTAAAGGTACCTGGGCCTGGGGATGTGCCGCCAGCAAGGGTATACTTTTTTAAACTCTCTAATCTAGCCAAGGGTATACTTTTTGCCAATTTTAGTCCATTTAGTCTAGGCAAGGGTATGCCTTTTGGCAATTTCGGTCAAAGAAATTTCAAACTTCGGTAATTCCTGTAAAGAAACCCAATTTTTAAAATTTTGGTCCAGAGAATGCAAAAATTTGGCAAGTTTCGTCTAGAAAATGCCAACTCATGGCACTTTTGATGTAGAAATTAGATTAGCCATGGGTATCAATTTCACAAAAATTGGTCTAGCTAACGGTGCCATTTTGACACTGTGGGCGGCCCACCCCTGCCCGAAATTTAGCCAAGAACCCCCCCCCGTAGTATAAGCAACAATTACAGATTTGATAACAATGGAATCAGTTGCTTTTGAGTCACATCCCACTTCAAAGTGATTAGTGATAGCGAATAGTGATTTAGCAATTGGTGATTGCAGACAATGGAAATGTCATCAATAATATAAATTTGTTTAAGCACAAGATCAAAGACAATTTTTGCCAAAATATACAGCGGAAGGAAAACAACTACTAAAACTGTGTGTCCTCTCTCGCATCCATCATTTGGGCTTACTAAATTGCAATCTTACTGGTTTATCTGTTGTGCTGTGTTTCATTTTCGTTACATTCGAGAGGAAGACTAAGATTGCAATGCAATATCCAAAAGCATATAAAATTTAATGACCTACAGATACTGCCACTGCTACAAATGCACAACGAACGTGAGAGCGTTAGGCGAGCCAAAGAGCAATACTTCATTGGCTTGGCTAATACTCTCACACCTAACGGCATGAAAAGGACCACTGACCGCTAACACAAATACTACCAGTTTGTAACTTACTACTAACAATTAGAATATATGGTATATATATATATCCTCTACTTATCCTATTATCTTGTATTCCATCACACCACCATTATTCTCTCCTCCTCCACATTATCATGTTTCCCACATCCACCCACATTTACCCCTGCGATGCAGCACAACTTAGCCAATCATGTTACAGTTAACCTTTATTCAAATTATTGTACAATTGTGATTACGTTAGTTCAGCTCTGAGGAAGCCTCGTATGCCGAGGCGAAATATCAGCTCTTGTATACAATATATATAATTAACATTTAATCCAAATAATAGTCGTCTTTTATTTTGCGTCGTATTGTGGTGTTCCTGCCTTCTAATATAAAATTTTACCGTTCATAGTTATTTGCAACCACCTCTAAAGCCAGTTTTCCACTAGACGGATTTTTCCGCGCGCAGCGGAGCAGCTGTTGTTTCTAAAACAATGCACGCGTACTAACAACGATGTTCAAATTCCAAGAAATTCAATGACCAAGAATTTCTTAAAATATTTTCAGAGCTGTTTTTCGTCAATCGCCGTGGCTTTCCCCCTCTCGTGGAATACTGAAGTCATGTGTCAGAGCCTTTGAGCGATTTGATTGGTGGGCGCCATAAGATGCAGCGGAAAAGTTGAAGTCAATCCGACTTTCAAATACGCGCATAGCGGAGTGACCAGAAGTGACCATTGTTAGAAATAAACAATGCAATTACAACAGCCGCTCTGCTGCACGCAGAAAAATCCACCTAGTGGAAAACCGGCTTAAGGGGACCATTATGGAAATAAATTCAACTCGATCTTTTGATGCTATCCCTGCCACTATAATTAGTGTTGTTTTAACTTGTATCTATCAAATTTGTTATGCAAATTGTATTGTAACTATTTTATATATATATATATTCCTGTTAGCCATTGTAAATAGTCAATTTCTGTGGCAAATCCTACATACATAAATACATACATAATCCTCTCAAGCAACAAATCAAATGAGCAAAGCCACAAAAGATGCCCCAAAATTAGTATGGCTAAATGTCACATTGTGCACACAATACTTGAGTACATATACGAATATATCTAAACATCTGCCTCGTGGATTTCATCCCCTCAATTCAGAAGCCAAGCTGAGCATGGCCTACTTCATTTAACACACAAATCTACCAGAACTGTAATGCCCTCTGCTCTGCTCAGTTTCTGACGTAAATCCAAGAGGCTGAGATCATGTTTGGATACATCCCTTTCCTTTTTTCAAATGGTGAATCAAGAGCTTCCTCAATCATCATATAGAAATGATAAACATTTCTCAAAAATACAGATGTGGCTTTAACAGTTTCCTTTCGCTTCATCAGAACTTTCTGACAAAGCAAAAGCAAAACATTAAAACAAGTTCTATGTTTTTGAGAAAAACTTCTTCTTTCGATACATACTCATCAAATTTGATACTCACATGATAATAAATATAGCACCACCACCCAATTTGCTGGCTGGTTTCGGAGAACAGGCATCTTTATGATTCAGTTCAAACAGGTAATAGCATCCTTTCTTTTTGTTACCATTCTTCCATCTGCTCTCTTCAATTACTTTAAATGTAGGTTTCTGAAGAACAAAACAGGCTTCAAAGCAACTTTAAAAAAAATGATAACAAGCTAGTGTATTGTCCCTCAGTGAAAAAGAATAAACAACTGTTGTTTCTTTTATACCCCACATTTCCCTACTTTTGTATCATTTAGGAAATTGCAAGAACATGACAGGGGTGGGAAAAGGTGCGTAAAAAGCCACAAAGCAGCTTTGCAAGAAGCTTGCTGTTCTGGAAGGAAGAAAATGGGGGAAAGACAGAAAGGGGAACAAAAGGAGGAAAAGAAATGATCAAGGGTGGAAAGAGGAAATGAACGGGAAAGGATGGAAAGAAAAAGGAGTGGAGAAAAAATGAAGGATGGAAAGAAGATAGGAAATAGATAGAGGACTTGAAAGAATAAAGGAAAGAATTAAAGACAATGTTTGGACTATTTTCATAGACGGTTATGTGATCCAAGGAAGCTTTTAAGAGCAATTCCAGTTCCTAGTAGATTATCGACCACACTGTATGCAATGTTGCAATGCAAAAGAATCTCAGGCTACAGGAAGCTGACAAACAATGGAAGGAGTATTTCTAGTTTGAGGTTCCTACACAGGAAGACATCAGGTGCTTCAACAAGTGGAGTATCATAGCAAGGTGAGAGTAACAGTACAGAAACCAAAGTGTGTAACTGAATCCAATCCAAGACCTATTTTACGAATCTTCCAAAGCATCTTGACTAAACCACAAACGAGATACAGTAGTTAAAGCTTCTTTGAACAGATCTGAAGCTCAGAAACTGAAAGAGCAAACTTCAGTTGACAAAAACTATTTAATAAACATGATTCAGAATAAGCACTAAACAGACTCACCTTATCAGACCTCTCACAGACGAGTTTAACCCATGCTTCTCTGCTCTGTCCATCACAGTAACTCTTATACTTGGTCCCATCCTTGTATATCAACAGAATCCAGTCAGCTATGGCAAAAATGAATAAATTCTTTTCATTTTGTTTAAGGCAAAAGTGATTTATACCAAATACAGTGCACCCATCCTGCACATTGCCATAACAAGAATTTTTTAAACTATGATAAGAATCTTTGGGTCATTATGAACGAATGTAAATATTTTAAGCAAGAATTCTTCAACAGGAAAATCATTTAATGCAAGGGCGCTAGGGCATGGATGTTTGATTGATCATTTATTTACCTTGCTTTGATCCTTATGTCTTGTTCTCTTGTCTTGTTTTCTGCTCTGTTGCGTCTTGAACTGACATGTGCAACTGAAAGTGGGTTTAGGCCCAGATTCTCTCAAATTGTTTAAATATTACTCCCCTTGTAATAATCGAACAATTTTCTTCCTGAGACCTTCTGGCCGCAAACCCACATTCAGTTGCACACATCAGTTGAAGACGAAGCAGGGCACAAAATATGACAAGAAAACAACAAGCGAATGTTAGACAGACTTAATTAATGAGTCTATGCAAACCCTATGTTTACAAAAAAGGTCAGGTCCTCAAAGGCTAATACAAAGACACTCACTTCCACCTAGTGCAAAAGATGATGTACTTTTGCCAAGCAATACATCTGTTTTGGTAGTCTTGTCATTTTGAAGAACTGCTGCATCTGATCCAGCTGGGGTGCAGAGTTGCAATGAATAATCATAAACGTCTGACTTTTCTTCAGATTTCTTTGCATCTGGTCTTGAATGCATGTGATCCTGGGAAATGAATTTTGTTTGCCTGCATGACAAAAGAAGGCAAACATTAATATCAAGGTTGTTTTGATACAGACAAGTAATATAGCTACCAGATGAGTAATATTTCTCCCCTTAATACAGGCAAGTAGCAGCATGTACATCGCAAATGAAGATGCCTTCTATATGTTTGAACTTCACAGAATATGCTAAAATTTTTCATATCATCAATGATTATAAAGATAAAGCTGGATTTTGGGCCACATGTTTCAGAGGGTTTATCTTAAACACATGAAAGGCAACAGCCACCCAAAAACATTGTATGCTGCCCACCAATTAGAAAGGAATTTCTCATTGAATTTGATATGTATGTATGTATGTATGTATGATTTTGCCATAAAATTAAAATTACAATATAAATTAATAAAAGGAAAGTGATCTAATTACAGGCAAAGTTCTATATAAGTTCTAACAGGAATATGATATTTACAGGCAAAGAGTTAAAAATGACGTTTAAAAACACCCCAGGTTAAAAATGGCAGGGATAGCATTAAAAAGGTCAATAAGACCTTGTTTCCATAATGGTCCCTCCGGAAGTGTTATAAAAATAAAAAGAGATTTGTTCCGATGATATTGGCTACCTGATCTTGTCTTTGTTTATAAAAATCTTGTGCATCCCTTTAACTGCAAAATTCTGCTAATTTTGAAGTCAAAAAGAATTGTTGATGGTTTGCATCCCAGAAGTTAAATCTACTAAATGCCACATGAAAAGCTTCTTGTTTGGTTGTTTGCACGCATTTGTCTTTTTGCCTTAGAATTCTAAAGATTTCTTTCATAAATTAGCAAAGTAAATGTTAACACCACTCAAGATTTTTCTCAGAATGTGAAGAATGTTCTGTAGCTGTATTGGAAGGAAACTGAATAAAACAAACACATCCTCACCCTAAATCACTCAAAATTTTATTCAGTCTGTCTTGTACTTTGTAAGTATCAACTTCTGTAGAAGATCTTTTTGGACATACTTGTTGCGAGGTAATGCTGGATATACAAACAGACACCAAAAATAACAGAAAAAATGCTGATTCATTTGAAGTTCCCATTTTCGTTATATGCAAACTCTTTGATAATGACGACCAATCAAAATGGTTGCAATTACTTGTTGATCCAGTGAGATGTTCGCTCTCCTGCAGTTTACTTTATTATCCGACAGATATTCTATTCAAAGCCTGTCTTCCAATAAGTGAAAGGAACATAAAAGTACGCAGGAATGAGCTCTGGAAAATATTGCTATTTCTTCCTCCTTTCCTCTCTTGGAATGGAAAACATAAACCAAACAAAAAATGTTGTTTGATAACCAGTCTTTCTCTCAAATGTAACGAAAATAGAACTAATAGGTATGGGAAGAATGTGTTGCTTGATATTATCCGGAGAACCTTAAGTTCTTCTCATAATTTTCTATTTTCTGGTCTATTTAATAGCCTACTTCCTAGAAAACTTTTTCTTGAGTGTTTCAGATACGACTCTTTGCTTCAGTTGCCCCGCCTCCTTTCTGTAACTTGAAATCAGTAGTGATAAAAACGTGTGTGTTTAGTTTAGGCCATCCACACAAAGTTCTCTCTCTTGTATATAGTGTAATAACTCTCCGAGAAAGAACGAATTGATCCAATCACTCTGGAGTTATCCGTCGATCAATTTCTGCTCACAACTGTTTATAAATTTGTTTACTTGGCTGCAGCCCTGGCCATGCATAAAGAAAGAATTCTTTTCCACAGCAAAGTACACTAAAAATGCTTCCTCTCTTCTTTTCTACATTTAGGCCAATAATGACATGTCAATGAGCACAGAGCACAGGGTACAAAGGCGAAGGAACATGTGACAGGCACATGATCAACCTCTTCTTGAAATTAGAACGATTACGTCATTTTTCGCAAAGTAAGAAACGCGAAATTTGCGAGGGATGGGATTTGCATTTTCTGGGAGTTAAAAATTCATCCACTATACTACCCGGCTAGCAATTTTCCGTCATAACAAGCTCCATTTTACTTGAATTCTGACAATAGAAGTTCTCTGATTTTGAGTTTATAATCCATCGCAGATCAGTATCTAAGTGTCTCTAAAAACAATTTGGAATAGAGTGTCAAATGTTTTTGAGAAGTGTAGAGAATATTTTCAATTCAACTTCGAAGATTCTATCTTCAAGACTGTACGGAGAAGGCTGTATACAAAACGTGTGTACACCGTTCCTCTTACTGCAGTAGATGGAGATTTTCCTTAGAAAATTGAAAAATGTTACTAGTGTTGTAAGGGGAACGGTGTATACAAAATGTGTATACAACGTTACTGTTTCTGCAGTAGATGGACATTTTCCTTAGAAACTTGATAAATGTTACTAGTGTTGTAAGGGGAACGGTGAATACAAAATGCGTATACACTGTTCCTATTACTAAAGTAGATAGATATTTTCCTTAGAAACTTGAAAAATGTTACTAGTGTTGTAAGGGGAACTGTGTATACAAAATGTGTTTACACCGTTCCTGTTACTTCAGTGGATGGGGATTTTCCTTAGAAACTTGAGAAATGTTACTAGTGGTGTAAGGGTAACGGTGTATACAAAATGTGTATACACCGTTCCTGTTACTGCAGTAGATGGAGATTTTCCTTAGAAACTTGAAAAAAGTTACTATTGTTGTAAGGGAACGGTGTATAGAAAATGTGTATACACCGTTTCTGTTACTGCAGTAGATGGAGACTTTCCTTAAAAATAGAAAAATGTTACTAGTTTTGTAAGGGGAATGGTGTATACAAAATGTGTAAACACCGTTACTGTTACTGCAGTAGATGGAGATTTTCCTTAGAAAATTGAAAAATGTTACTAGTGTTGTAAGGGAAACGGTGTATACAAAATGTGTATATATCGTTCCTGTTACTGCAGTAGATGGAGATTTTCCTTAGAAAATTGAAAAATGTTACTAGTGTTGTAAGGGGAACGGTGTGTACAAAATGTGTACACATCGTTCCTGTTACTGCAGTAGATGGAGATTTTCCTTAGAACATTGAAAGAGGTTACTAGTGGCGTTATTGGAACGGTGTGTACAAAATGTGTATACACCGTTTCTGTTACTGCAGTAGATGGAGATTTTCCTTAGAAACTAGAAAAATGTTACTAGTGGTCTCAGGGGAACGGTGTGTACAAAATGTGTACACATCGTTCCTGTTACTGCAAAAGATGGAGATTTTCCTTAGAAAATTGAAAAATGTTACTAATGTTGTAAGGAGAACGGTGTATACAAAATATGAATAAACCGTTCCTCTTACTGCAGTAGATGGAGATTTTCCTTAGAAAATTGAAAAATGTTACTAGTGTGTTGTAAGGGGACCGGTGTATACAAAATGTGTATACACCGTTCCTGTTACTGCAGTAGATGGAGATTTTCATTAGAAACTTGAAAAATGTTACTAGTGTTGTAAAGGGAACGGTGTGTACAAGATGTGTATACACCGCTCCTGTTACTGCAGTAGATGGAGATTTTCCTTAGAACATTGAAAGAGGTTACTAGTGGCGTAAAGGGAACGGTGTGTACAAAATGTGTATACACCGTTCCCGTTACTGCAGTAGATGGAGATTTTCCTTAGACTGACGACGTGATTCCTTATATTCGTTCTTTCCTTAGAAACTAGAAAAATGTTACTAGTGGTCTCAGGGGAACGGTTTGTACAAAATGTGTACACATCGTTCCTGTTACTGCAGTAGATGGAGATTTTCCTTAGAAAATTGAAAAATGTTACTAGTGTTGTAAGGAGAACGGTGTATACAAAATATGTATAAACCGTTCCTCTTACTGCAGTAGATGGAGATTTTCCTTAGAAACTTGAAAAATGTTACTAATGGTCTCAGGGGAACGGTGTGTACAAAATGTGTATACACCCTTCCTGTTACTGCAGTAGATGGAGATTTTCCTTAGAAACTTGAAAAATGTTACTAATGGTCTAAGGGGAACGGTGTGTAGGCAGAAGATGGATATTTTCCTGAGAAAATTGAAAAATGCTACTAGTAGTCTCAGGGGAACGGTGTATACAAAATGTGTATACATCGTTCCTGTTACTGTAGTAGATGCAGATTTTCCTTAGAAAATTCAAAAATTTTGCAAGTGTTGTCAGAGGAACGGTGAATACAAAATGTGGATACACCGTTCCTCTTACTGCAGCAGATGGACATTTTCCTTAGAAACTTGAAAAATGTTACTAGTGTTGTAAGGGGAACGGTGAATACAAAATGTGTATACACCGCTCCTATTACTAAAGTAGATGGATATTTTCCTTAGAAACTTGAAAAATGTTACTAGTGTTGTAAGGGGAACGGTGTATACAAAATGTGTATACATCGTTCCTGTTACTGAGGTAAATGGAGATTTTCCTTAGAAACTTGAAAAAAGTTACTAGTATTGTATGGGGAACGGTGTATACAAAATGTGTAACACCGTTCCTGTTACTGCAGTAGATGGGGATTTTCCTTAGAAACTTGAAAAAAGTTACCATTGTTGTAAGGGGAACGGTGTATACAAAATGTGTATACACCGTTCCTGTTACTGCAGTAGATGGACATTTTCCTTAGAAACTTGAAAAATGTTACTAGTGTTGTAAGGGGAACGGTGTATACAAAATGTGTATACACCGTTCCTGTTACTAAAGTAGATGGATATTTTCCTTAGAAACTTGAAAAAAGTTACTATTGTTGTAAGGGAACGGTGTATAGAAAATGTGTATACACGGTTTCTGTTACTGCAGTAGATGGAGAATTTCCTTAGAAAATAGAAAAATGTTACTAGTTTTGTAAGGGAATGGTGTATACAAAATGTGTATACACCGTTCCTGTTATGGCAGTAGGTGGATATTTTCCTTAGAAACATGAAAAATGTAACTAGTGTTGTAAGGGGAACGGTGCATACAAAATGTGTATACACCGTCCCTGTTACTGCAGTAGATGGAGATTTTCCTTACAAACTTGAAAAATGTTAGTAGTGTTGTAAGGGGAATGGTGTATACAAAATGTGTATACACCGTTCCTGTTACTGCAGTAAATGGACATTTTCCTTAGAAACTTGAAAAATGTTACTAGTGTTGTAAGGGGAACGGTGTATACAAAATGTGTATTCACTGTTCCTGTTACTGGATAAGATGCAGAATTTCCTTAGAAACTTGAAAAATGTTACTAGTATTGTATTGTAAGGGAACGGTGTATACAAGATGTGTATACACCGTTCCTGTTACTGCAGTAGATGGAGATTTTCATTAGAAACTTGAAAAATGTTACTAGTGTTGTAAAGGGAACGGTGTGTACAAGATGTGTATACACCGCTCCTGTTACTGCAGTAGATGGAGATTTTCCTTAGAACATTGAAAGAGGTTACTAGTGGCGTAAAGGGAACGGTGTGTACAAAATGTGTATACACCGTTCCTGTTACTGCAGTAGATGGAGATTTTCCTTAGACTGACGACGTGATTCCTTATATTCGTTCTTTCCTTAGAAACTAGAAAAATGTTACTAGTGGTCTCAGGGGAACGGTTTGTACAAAATGTGTACACATCGTTCCTGTTACTGCAGTAGATGGAGGTTTTCCTTAGAAAATTGAAAATTGTTACTAGTGTTGTAAGGAGAACGGTGTATACAAAATATGTATAAACCGTTCCTCTTACTGCAGTAGATGGAGATTTTCCTTAGAAACTTGAAAAATGTTACTAATGGTCTCAGGGGAACGGTGTGTACAAAATGTGTATACACCCTTCCTGTTACTGCAGTAGATGGAGATTTTCCTTAGAAACTTGAAAAATGTTACTAATGGTCTAAGGGGAACGGTGTGTACAAAATGTGTATACACCGTTCCCTTTACTGCAGTAGATGGAGATTTTCCTTAGAAACTTGAAAAATGTTACTAATGGTCTCAGGGGAACGGTGTGTAGGCAGAAGATGGATATTTTCCTGAGAAAATTGAAAAATGCTACTAGTAGTCTCAGGGGAACGGTGTATACAAAATGTGTATACATCGTTCCTGTTACTGCAGTAGATGGAGATTTTCCTTAGAAAATTCAAAAATTTTGCAAGTGTTGTCAGAGGAACGGTGAATACAAAATGTGGATACACCGTTCCTCTTACTGCAGCAGATGGACATTTTCCTTAGAAACTTGAAAAATGTTACTAGTGTTGTAAGGGGAACGGTGAATACAAAATGTGTATACACCGCTCCTATTACTAAAGTAGATGGATATTTTCCTTAGAAACTTGAAAAATGTTACTAGTGTTGTAAGGGGAACTGTGTATACAAAATGTGTATACATCGTTCCTGTTACTGAGGTAAATGGAGATTTTCCTTAGAAACTTGAAAAAAGTTACTAGTATTGTATGGGGAACGGTGTATACAAAATGTGTATACACCGTTCCTGTTACTGCAGTAGATGGGGATTTTCCTTAGAAACTTGAAAAAAGTTACTATTGTTGTAAGGGGAACGGTGTATACAAAATGTGTATACACCGTTCCTGTTACTGCAGTAGATGGACATTTTCCTTAGAAACTTGAAAAATGTTACTAGTGTTGTAAGGGGAACGGTGTATACAAAATGTGTATACACCGTTCCTGTTACTAAAGTAGATGGATATTTTCCTTAGAAACTTGAAAAAAGTTACTATTGTTGTAAGGGAACGGTGTATAGAAAATGTGTATACACGGTTTCTGTTACTGCAGTAGATGGAGAATTTCCTTAGAAAATAGAAAAATGTTACTAGTTTTGTAAGGGAATGGTGTATACAAAATGTGTATACACCGTTCCTGTTATGGCAGTAGGTGGATATTTTCCTTAGAAACATGAAAAATGTTACTAGTGTTGTAAGGGGAACGGTGCATACAAAATGTGTATACACCGTCCCTGTTACTGCAGTAGATGGAGATTTTCCTTACAAACTTGAAAAATGTTAGTAGTGTTGTAAGGGGAATGGTGTATACAAAATGTGTATACACCGTTCCTGTTACTGCAGTAAATGGACATTTTCCTTAGAAACTTGAAAAATGTTACTAGTGTTGTAAGGGGAACGGTGTATACAAAATGTGTATTCACCGTTCCTGTTACTGGATAAGATGCAGAATTTCCTTAGAAACTTGAAAAATGTTACTAGTATTGTAAGGGTACGGTGTATACAAAATGTGTATACACCGTTCCTGTTACTAAAGTAGATGGATATTTTCCTTAGAAACTTGAAAAAAGTTACTATTGTTGTAAAGGGAACGGTGTATAGAAAATGTGTATACACCGTTTCTGTTACTGCAGTAGATGGAGAATTTCCTTAGAAAATAGAAAAATGTTACTAGTTTTGTAAGGGGAATGGTGTATGCAAAATGTGTATACACCGTTCCTGTTATGGCAGTAGGTGGATATTTTCCTTAGAAACTTGAAAAATGTTACTGGTGTTGTAAGGGGAACTGTGCATAGAAAATGTGTATACACCGTCCCTGTTACTGCAGTAGATGGAGATTTTCCTTAGAAACTTGAAAAATGTTAGTAGTGTTGTAAGGGGAACGGTGTATACAAAATGTGTTTACACCGTTCCTGTTACTTCAGTGGATGCGGATTTTCCTTAGAAACTTGAAAAATGTTACTAGTGGTGTAAGGGGAACGGTGTATACAAAATGTGTATACACCGTTCCTGTTACTTCAGTGGATGGGGGATATTCCTTAGAAACTTGAAAAATGTTACTAGTGGTGTAAGGGGAACGGTGTACCGGGTGTCCCAAAAAAAAGTTCTGACGTTTGATGGAACACAGAGAAAAAGCTTTTGAGCCTAACAATTTCTAGTTACTCTAGATACATGCTAAACATTTCAACTTAAAGTTTGGCACATTGTGGGAAGAAATTAATCATCTGAAAATGGAATCATGAGCTCTAACATTTCATGCTCATGCTCAAGACAAAACCAGAGAGATTTGTACGGCCTCCTGCCTCATGGTGGTAAAAGGGGACTAACTCAAAGACCAACACATACACTGAATTGACAATGCTTTCATTACCGTGACAAGGGGCAACGTTGCTACTCACTGGAGCACAATCGAAGTAAAGGCCATTTTCCAATTAGTGTGGAATTTACGGAGAGTGCAGAAATTCTTCTGTTAGCTTTTAATGCTTTTTAATTGTGAGAAAAGACACCTGCCCGAAATCACTTAGTGGACTGTCTTGGGACAAACGGTTTGCTGCTTTTATTGTTGCATTATGCTAACTGGGAATTTCGAATGGGAGCTTTACAGTTTCACAGTTTCTTTTCTTCAACTAAAATAGCTCTCAGCTCCTTGTTCGACATTTTATTCTCCGGCTTTCTGCAGCTCGAATTGAGTGGTAAAATGTACAAACTTAGTATGTTTCCCCGAGACCTATTCCCTATTCGATTCGATTTTCAGACCTTGATTTGAATGTGCTCAATGAGCAAAACTCTTATTCGTCGTCTGTTGCTCATCCGGAGATCCCCCTTCATTGCGACGATGAAGGAAGGCGTACAATCTCTCTGGTTTTGCCTTGAACATGAACGTGGAATGTTAGAGCTCATAATTCCATTTTCAGATTACTAATTTCTTCTTACGATATGCCAAACTTTAAGTTGAAATGTCTAGCATTTCACTAGATTGATTAGCAATCGCCAGATTCAAGACCTTTTTCTCTGCGTCTAATCAAACGCCGGAACTTTTTTTTGGGACACCCGGTATACAAAATGTGTATATAATGATCTTGTTACCGAGTAGATGGATATTTTCCTTAGAAAGTTGAAAAAAGGTACTAGTGGTGTAAGGGGAACGTTGTATACAAAATGTGTATAGACCGTTCCTGTTACTGCAGTAGATGGATAATTTCCTTAGAAACTTGAAAAATGTTACTAGTGGTGTAAGGGGAACGGTGTATACAAAATGTGTATACACCGTTCCTGTTACTGCAGTAGATGGAGATTATCCTCAGAAAATTGAAAAATGTTACTAGTGGTCTCAGGGGAACGGTGTGTACAAAATGTGTATACAACGTTCCTGTTACCGAGTTGATGGATATTTTCCTTAGAAAATTGAAAAATGTTACTAGTGGTCTCAGGGGAAAGGGGTATACAATATGTGTATACACCGTTCCTGTTAATGAAGTAGATGGAGATTTTCCTTAGAAAATTGAAAAATGTTACTAGTGTTGTAAGGGGATCGGTGTATACAAAATGTGTATACACCGTTCCTGTTAATGCAGTAGATGGAGATTTTCCTTAGAACTTTGAAAAAAGTTACTAGTGTTGTAAGGGGAACGCTGGATACAAAATGTGTATACACCGTTCCTTTTACTGCAATAGATAGAGATTTTCCTTGGATAATTGAAAAATGTTACTAGTGTTAAAAGGGGAACGGTGTATTCAAAATGTGTATACACCGATCCTGTTACTGCAGTAGATGGAGATTTTCCTAAGAAAATTGAAAAATGTTACTAGTGGTCTCAGGGGAACGGTGTGTACAAAATACACCGTTCCTGTTACTGCAGTAGATGGATATTTTCCTTAGAAACTTGAAAAATGTTACTAGTGTTGTAAGGGGAACGGTGCATACAAAATGTGTATACACCGTCCCTGTTACTGCAGTAGATGGAGATTTTCCTTAGAAACTTGAAAAATGTTAGTAGTGTTGTAAGGGGAACGGTGTATACAAAATGTGTTTACACCGTTCCTGTTACTTCAGTGGATGGGGATTTTCCTTTGAAACTTGATAAATGTTACTAGTGGTGTAAGGGGAACGGTGTATACAAAATGTGTATACACCGTTCCTGTTACTTCAGTGGATGGGGGATTTTCCTTAGAAACTTGAAAAATGTTACTAGTGGTGTAAGGGGAACGGTGTATTCAAAATGTGTATATAATGATCTTGTTACCGAGTAGATGGATATTTTCCTTAGAAAGTTGAAAAAAGGTACTAGTGGTGTAAGGGGAACGTTGTATACAAAATGTGTATAGACCGCTCCTGTTACTGCAGTAGATGGATAATTTCCTTAGAAACTTGAAAAATGTTACTAGTGGTGTAAGGGGAACGGTGTATACAAAATGTGTATACACAGTTCCTGTTACTGCGGTAGATGGAGATTATCCTCAGAAACTTGAAAAATGTTACTAGTGGTATAAAGCCTGGTTTCCATATGATCGTAACAGTCGGCGACACTTCGGCGACGTATCCCCGATCAGTCGGCGACATATGGAAAAAGTCACTGTTATGATCACATGGAAAGCCTGGTTTCCATATGATCGTAACAGTCGGCGACACTTCGGCGACGTGTCCCCGATCAGTCGGCGACATATGGAAACAATCAATGTCATGATCATATGGAAACCACACGTTAAACTCATTTCAACTCTTTCGATGCGTCCCCGTACCGTCCCCGTCTGATCGGCGACGTCGGCGACGTCCTTCAGAAAGTGTTTCCATTTAACGCAAACGTCCCCGATGTGTCCCCGAGCCTGTCTCGGCGATTCGTCGCCGACTGTTACGATCATATAGAAACCAGGCTTAAGGGGAACGTTGTATACAAAATGTGTATCCACCGTTCCTGTTACTGCGGTAGATGGAGATTTTCCTTAGAAACTTGAAAAAAGTTACTAGTGTTGTAAGGGGAACGGTGTATACAAAATGTGTCTACACATTCCTGTTACTGCAGTAGATAGATATTTTCCCTAGAAAGTTGAAAAAAGTTACTAGTGGTGCAAGGGGAACGTTGTATACAAAATGTGTATACACCGTTCCTGTTACTGCGGTAGATGGAGATTTTCCTTAAAAACTTGAAAAGTGTTACTAGTGGTCTCAGGGGAACGGTGTCTACAAAATGTGTATACATCGTTCCTGTTACTACAGTAGATGGATATTTTCCTTAGAAACTTGAAAAAAGTTACTAGTGGTGTAAGGGAAACGGTGTATACAAAATGTGAATATATCGTTCCTGTTACTGCAGTAGATTGATATTTTCTTTAGAAACTTGAAAAATGTTACTAGTGATGTAAGGGGAACGGTGTATACAAAATGTTTATACACCGTTCCTGTTACTGCAGTAGATGGAGATTATCCTCAGAAACTTGAAAAATGTTACAAGTGGTCTCAGGGGAGCGGTGAATACAAAATTTGTATACACAGTTCCTGTTAATGAAGTAGATCGAGATTTTCTTAGAAACTGGAAAAATGTTAGTAGTGGTCTCAGGGGAATGGTGTATACAAAATGTGTATACATCGTTCCTGTTACTGCAGTAGATGGATATTTTCCCTAGAAAGTTGAAAAAAGTTACTAGTGGTGCAAGGGGAACGTTGTATACAAAATGTGTATACACCGTTCCTGTTACTGCGGTAGATGGAGATTTTCCTTAAAAACTTGAAAAATGTTACTAGTGTTGTAAGGGGAACGGTGTATTCAAAATGTGTATACACCGATCCTGTTACTGCAGTAGATGGAGATTTTCCTAAGAAAATTGAAAAATGTTACTAGTGGTCTCAGGGGAACGGTGTGTACAAAATGTGTATACAACGTTCCTGTTACCGAGTTGATGGATATTTTCCTTAGAAACTTGAAAAATGCTACTAGTAGTCTCAGGGGAACTGTGTATACAAAATGTGTATACACCGTTCCTGTTAATGGAGTAGATGGAGATTTTCCTTAGAAAATTGAAAAATGTTACTAGTGTTGTAAGGGGAACGGTGTATACAAAATGTGTATACACCGTTCCTGTTAATGCAGTAGATGGAGATTTTCCTTAGAACCTTGAAAAAAGTTATTAGTGTTGTAAGGGGAACGCTGGATACAAAATGTGTATACACCGTTCTTTTTACTGCAATAGATAGAGATTTTCCTTGGATAATTGAAAAATGTTACTAGTGTTAAAAAGGGAACGGTGTATTCAAAATGTGTATACACCGATCCTGTTACTGCAGTAGATGGAGATTTTCCTAAGAAAATTGAAAAATGTTACTAGTGGTCTCAGGGGAACGGTGTGTACAAAATACACCGTTCCTGTTACTGCAGTAGATGGATATTTTCCTAGAAAATTGAAAAATGTTACTAGTGATGTAAGGGGAACAGTGTATATAAAATGTGTAAACACCGTTCCTGTTACTGTAGTAGATGGAGAGTTTTCTTTGAACTTGACTGTGAACGTGACTCGATGTGAATCTGGACTTTGACAACGAGACCCCTTTTGTATGGCAGAATTTTTCAAGAATTTTGAAGCCTTTTGCATGATTTTCAGGAAGTTTCGTAACCACAGCTATGGCTTTTGACGTTTTGAGGATGCAAGTTCTATTCAAATTTCTTGAGTTTTGATAAAAATTCTGAAAAAGCTTCCTATTAACCAGACTTAAGGCCTAAAACAGACCAATATGTAGTGAATTTCAGGTGAAAAACACACCCATATGAGTGGCACTAGACTTATGACGATGAGTCCCTTGTATCCCTGCGGTAAACCTTGCTCAAGAGGGACTCATAATGCATAATGAAACAGTGAAAAACTTGGCCCTGTTTCTTCAATCATCAATGGAATTAGACTGATGACGATGAGTCCCTTGTATCCCTGCGGTAAACCTTGCTCAAGAGGGACTCATCATGAAACAGTAAACAACTTGGCCCTATTTTCTTCAATCATCAGTGGAATTAGGAAAGAATCACGGCTTCGAATCTCCATCCCGTGGGAGTGTTTTCAATTCTTCAATCGAATCGAAAATTCTATCACCTTTGCACCATCACAATAGTAATTCACAAATCTCGCAATCTGATTGGTACTGAAGAAATCACTCAGTTTGGGCCTAAATAGGGCCATGTTTTTCATAGTAATACTATGAGTCTCTCTTGACCGAAGCGCCATCATCAAGTCAAAGAGCACAGGGAAACAAGAGACTCATCGTCATAAGTCTAGAGTGGCACGACCAGTATCACTTAACAATCAAGTACCCCCTCCCGGGACGTCAGGGCAGCAATCTCTAAGCTGAAGTTTGAATTTAATACAGTTGTTCATTCTGTGGAAAAACATTGTGAATCATGCAAGATGAGAAAAGTGTATGAAAAAGAAGTAAAATTTCCTTGCCAATTACTTGCAAAACGGTTTATCAGTCATATCTCTTGATCTTCAAAGTCAATTTTTGGTTGACAACGAGTAGACTTTGATATGGTCATTTGGTAATTCTTTTTTAGGACGACAATATATAGCACCTGATGCTCGGGAATAAGGAGCAGATACAGCTTTTTTAAGGCAAGGGTACCAGGGAGGATTGTTTTCATGCAATAAGTATACAGGTGATGGGCAGGGGCAGATTCTTTGGTAAGAACTTTTGTCACCACCGGAGCATAGGCTTCTAATCTTTTAAAAGCTGGGTGTAAACTTCTATGACCTATTTCTTTGAACTGCACGGCTTCAAAGAAACTTGAAATATTCTACAGTAAATCTGCCGTTGGACTTTTCTGAAATCCTTAATATTTTAAGAATTACAGTGTTTTTCTTCTTTTTTAAGAATTCAAGAAAATTTTCGAAAAAAACTTAAACCTATCGTAATTTCTAAGCCTGTTGACAAAAGATCAAATAATTTTCAAGAAAACTATAGTTTATGGATGCCTACAATATGGTATCAAGCAAAACTCTTCCACTCTTTTGGTTTGTGATTTAGATATTTGATGACGTCACATCATAAAATGAGCTGAAATATAGAATAGGCTGTAATGTCGACAAATATTCAAGATTTCTGAAAAGTCCAATGGTACAATCATAGAAAAGTGGCTTAATTTCTTCAACGTCATTCAGTTTAAAGAAATAGGTCATTGAATTTTACACCCGCTCACCACCGGTTGTGTAAGGTCCGTTTTATAAGTCGTGCCGCGCCGCGCCGAACCGTAGAAACTTGAGTTCGACTGAGGTTCGACTTGGAGCGACTCTTCTGTTTTATAAGAACAAAACTTTTGCCGTGCTGTGCTGTGCTGTGCCAAACCATAATGACGAATGCGCACAATACTGACTTAAGAAACTTTTCATTTCATTTCATTCATTTTTCATTTCATTTTTTATTCTTTAAACAGGGTAAAAACTTCAATAACTAAAATTACTGCTTTACAGCTTGCCCTGTCAACTAAACAAAATAATATTGAAAAAAACCTATTTACAATTTTATGTCGCAGCTAACGTATAAAAAAAAAATAGAGTAAAAGTAAAAGAATATATGGAGTCAATTTTGCGTGACAGCTTTCTTAAAAGCAGAAAAGCTACTCGTAGTTTTGGCTTCGGATCCTAATTTGTTCCAAAGCTTTGCTCCCCTGAATGAAAAGCTCTTTTGTCCAAACGATGTTTTCAACAGCGGAAGGTTCAAATCTAGTTTGGAATTGCGTAATTCCCTGACGCATTTATCAGAGACCCTAGTAAACAGACCTTGTAGATATTCAGGTACTTCATTGTGCAATGTCTTGTGAACAATCTTAGTTGTTTCAAACTCAATCATTTGTTGAATATTTAGCCAGCCAAGTTGTTTAATTAGCGGTAATGCGGAGGCGTCATAGGGACTATTTGTGACTATCCTGGCTGCTCTGTTTTGCAGCTTTTGCACTTTTTGAAGAGCCGTAGTACCACAATTACCCCCAGACAGGTAAACAATACCTGAAGTAAGGCTCTACAAGACTCTTACACATTCTTTGAATGGTGGATAATGGGAGGTATTTTTTTGAGTATTTCAGCATTCCTAAACCTCGAGAAATTTTTTTGGTAATAATACTTAAATGCTCATCCCATAGTAAGTGCTGATCGATCTGAACACCTAAATATTTAGTGTGCTTAACCATAGAGATAGGCTCCTCTCCTATTTTCAGGGCTGGCTCAGGGTTTTCAGACATGCCGATCTTTTTGAGTCTAGTTCGGCTACCGATTAGCATGCTCTGTGTTTTTGCTACATTTAGCGATAGCTTATTACCCTCCAACCAGTTCTTAAGGTGATCCAAGTCTTCATTGACTGAATCATTAATATTTGTAACCGAGTCCGAGGAGTAGGAGATGCTGGTATCGTCTGCATACATATTAACTTCTCCAAACTTAAGTGAGAGGGGAAGATCATCAATATATATAAGAAATAGTAAAGGCCCAAGGCAAGAACCTTGGGGAACCCCGTACTTAATTGACTCCATGCTGGAAACGTGCCCATTGACCTTGCAACACTGCTAAGCTATTGACATTATTGAAATAATTATAGTTCTTTTATGCACGTGTGAGTATGGTGCGGCACGGCGCGACTGAAATTGGTTTTATAAGTCGCACCGGATTGACCCAGTCGAGAGGCCTTTGGCGTATGGTTCGACTTAGTCGAACCAAGTGTCAGGTTGGTTTTATAAGAGTCGCGCCGTACCGAACCAGGCAAAATTGATCGAAATTCACTTGGTTCGGCGCGGCACGACTTATAAAACGGGCCTAATTTGATAGATTTTGGAATGTCCCGTCCTGTTGTTATGTACATACAAAATCAAATAATGCTTATGTGTAATGATTTAAATACTAGTGCTAAAATTCCCTTGATAAAAAGCGTTATGAAATACGATTAAAATTGCTATAAAAGCCTACAAAACTCGGGGGGTAACTTAATAGTTTCTAAATACGGGGACGTGCCATTATTTAGGGGTAATTTTCTCTAACAAGTGCGGGATTATGGGTATCATTTTCAGAAGTTTGTCCCACGGGGGGGGGTTCTCGGCTAAATTTCGGTTAGGGGGTGCCGCCCACAGTTTCAAAATGTAACCGTTGGCTAGACCAATTTTTGTGAAAATGATACCCTTGGCTAGACTAATTTTTCCTTCAGAAGTGCTCTGAATTGGCATTTTCTAGGCAAAATTTGCCAAATTTTCGCCTTTTTTCGACCAAAATTCCAAAAAAGATGGTTTTTTTGCCAAAATTACCGAATTTTAACATCTCTTTGACCAAAATTCCCAAAAAGCATACCCTTGCCTAGACTTAACTCGACTAAAATTGCCAAAAAGTACACCCTTGGCTAGACTAGGAGTCCGAAAAAGTATACCCTCGCGGGCGGCACATCCCCAGGTACCTTTACTATGGAAGAACCCCCCCCCCCGTGGTTTGTCCGTAATTATGGGTCACATTTTTCAGACATGTGCGGAATTATGGTTCAAAATTTTGAACCAAAATGGCACCTCCCCGTCCAAAATTAAGCTTAGTTACCCCCTCCCCTCCCGAGCTACAAAAGTAAAAACTATTTCCATTTCCTTTTTCTATAAATTCTACGCCTGTCTACTTCACAACTATTATGCTTCGTTACAACGTGACATCTTATATCTACAAGTTTAAGATTTTTCCTAGTGAATAATAAATCATAAAAGTATTCCCAGTCTACCTCCTTATTTTCTGGACACTCTTCAGTAGCTTGGACCATTTTCGGAAGAATTTCACGACTCTTCTCAATCCTGGACAAGAAGATAGCAACTACAGTCAGTTTGGTTTACATTCGAGAAGTTAGGGAATTTTGATAGGAGCTGACTGCCTTAAGCTAAATTCAGCAAAAAGATGGTATGCTTTTACAGTTAGGTCTACAGTTAGCATTTGTCTGGATGAAATGTGGAACTAATTCTCAAAAGAGTGTATTGTTCTCAGCTACACATGACGCATATTTGCTTTGGAACAGGCATATGGTGTACTACGTGTCCCCTAAAAAAAGTGTACAGATTTGGTTAGGGCCAGGATAAGAATTTTTCTTCTATCAATGGCAAATAACTCTCAAAATGCTTCTAGACGGTTAACTTGAAGAAGATAGATACCTTGTATGTTTATGTTGGTACCTCAAGAGTAGAAATATTAACCTTTAACAGTTCAATTTTGCCTTTGCCTCAAAACAGGGGCCTTGGCCCTTCAGCCTTAGGAAATTCTTGAGTCATATAAAGAGTAAAAATTGAAATTAAAAACAAGAAGCTTTGCACAATGGGTGACTTTAGGCAAACACAATAGTAAATGATCTAATATTCTTCAAATCTTATCAAGGGTGTCACTGATTTATTAGCTATGTTTCAAGCATTGTTTACATTGTTCTAAAAATCAAGTTCTTTCTCAGTTTTCAAATGTTTATGGAGATGTTGGAACCAGGGGGGCACTGGGTCCACATTCTCCAAGGTTCTGAAATCATGATGAAAAATTGTGCTTCAGGAAGTGCCCCTTTAGATTCATGAAGGGTGCCCTGAAAGCGTCGCACCCTCCCCCTCCCAAACTGAAGATATGTCCTATAGCCTGAACAATTTTCCTCACCTGTGATCAAGATTCCAAGTCTTAAACAGCACTCTTCCATCTTTTGATCCATATGGATTTATTTGGTGCAAGCCAGAGCATTTTTTCTCATCAAAAGTACCCTCACATGTAAACCATCCTTTATCATCACACATTCTCATTTTCTTGCTGCCTGAACGGGCAAAATATTCTTCAAAATACTTTGTCTCCTTCAATTCAGCACGGAAAACATCAAGCATAAGTAACAATGCTTTTCTTGTCTTTGAACTGATCTCCTAAATTGAGAAATAGTAAAAAAACTGCAATTTCATTGTTTGCACTTGACCCATCCAGCATCTTGAATCCTCAAAGGAAACAAAACTTCTCTGAGGTATTGACATTTTAAGATGACTGCAACTCTTCCATCCCAAAAATAAATAAATTGTTTGACAAATTGTATGCAACTTGCAGAATTTCAACTCTACCATTGCATACACCGTAACAAGGCTTCAACTTAATCTTTGAGACTTTTTCAGACCTAAGGCAAGTAATTTCCTTTTGAAATCATAATTGCACCAAATTTCCTATTGCTCAAGATCGTTTAGGACTTAACAAAGAACCTTAGGATTATACAGGGACTATAAGTGAGAAATATTTATGGGGAGATTTTTGAGATATTTTTCAAGATATCTAATGAATTTTAGGATTTCTAAAATTTTGGAAAATTATTGAGACTTTCCAAAGATTTTTGAAAATTTGGATAATTTTGAGATGTTTGATTTCAGATTTTTGCAAATCTCAAAGATTTTTGAGATTTTCCAAAATGTTGGAAGGCTCTTTAAAAATCATCATTTGTTGGTGGGGGGATTTCTGGGATCTTTAAAATTTTCAAGATTTTTTAGATGCTAGACTTCTTTGCAAAGTATCAGCTTCTTGGAAAGATTTCCTCCTCTTCTAGTACAATGTAACTTCAGAGTGACTGAATTAAGTGAAAAGAGAACCAGCACAATTTCAAAGAACATGGATGGCAAAGAACTTACAGAAGAATTGATAAAATCCTTGCTATTATTCCAATAAGCTCTAACACGCTCCTTTGCACTTTTTCTCATCACAGCTTCTTTTGTCTTTTGTTTACCAGGAATGCCAACAAACCAATCAGGATCATCTTCTATTGTTTCTGCTTCAATGTTAAGGCTCTGATCTTTTATGTAATTCATCATCATCATAAACTCTGGGCAATCGGGGTCCTTTAGCATGGTCATTATGTAATCAATTGTCTCTCTGCCTGTTGAAATATTCTCCAAAATTTTCTTTGTGGCAAGTTCTAGATATGTGATATCTGCAACAAAATTAATCATGATATTGTATATTCTCTATTTATTCTTAGATAGGTCTCCACCAAGGGGTAACAAGGGGGGGCCTTTTTGAGGGGTAACATTGTGGATTAGTAACAAAAGAGGAGTGACTGCAGTGATTGAATCTTGTCCATTACTGTTGAGTCAGGTCATAGAAAACATCCTTGCTGATGACTTCAGATCACCAAAAGCGTAGTATGAAAAGTTTTGTGATCAGAAAAATTACATCAATCATTTATGGGACTTTTTGAAGAGGGGGTTGGTATTTTGAAAATGTAAAACGGAGATTTTTATGAAGGAATCAATTTGTGTGGCCCAGTACACTTAAAATGTTGTGAGCCAGACTGGAAGGTCTGTATTTTGTTCATGTAATTTGAGATGGCTTCAATAATTATTTTGCAGAAATTTTAGAAAGGTGCTGAGGCTGGAGCTACTGGCTGGAGCTACTGGCTGAAGCAACAGGCCCTTTAAATATTTCTTCTCCAGCTCCCACCATCTCAGGCCATCTCAGCCAAACTCTGCATACTGATGACAGACCAGACTGGACACGTGGAGAAAGGTATATGGTTTTCAACCTGAGCTGCGCAGTTGGCAATAACCAAAGGATCTATCGTTTTAATCTATTATTCTTGGCTGCGAACTTTCCACGCAAGGCCATCTAAGTACCCCTATGGAAAGAAAGGGCTGTGCGCCGGACATGTCTGGGGCACAGAGCACTTAGTTTCTATCGTTTCTATTGTTTTATCGGCGCACCGTCCGGCGCACAAAAATTTAACTTTCCATACTGGTCTAAGTAAGTTGAGAACAAGAGATTAAAACAATAGATCCTCCTTCATCACCATAGTGCATTCCATTTTTTCTCTCCGCCGGATATTTCCGCCAAGGATGTGGGCATAGCAGGATTTGCCGCCAGTGCCAATTTGGTGGTGTTGATGAAAGTGAGGAAGAACACATGGTAATAACAGGTTCCGGTGATAAGCCCAAAAACAGGGCAGAGAACAAAAGAGTGAAGAAAACTACTGCCTCCATTCCATCATATTTACTGAATTTATGGTCACTTGCACCACCAAATGCCGCCAGAGCACAATGTACGAGATTTCTCCGCCAAAAACCTTGGCGTGAGGAAATCGAAAGGTGGCTCTCCGCCGGATTTCTCCGGCGGAAAGGCCTCGGAATGCACCCAGGTTTCATCATTTAATGTGGCTCTAACATACATCCATTCCAAAATTGTCCTTGCTTGAGTACAACGAAAGCAGTTTGCCCTGGTAAGGTCGCAAAATAATCTTCATCTTCGATTTCTGTTCCATCTTCTTCCAAGACAATCCTCAATTTGCTTGTTGGCTCAATACCAAATTTTGCTGCAGCTTTTTCCTTCAAATCTTTCAAAGTTGATGCTGCTACGCCAACTCTTCCAATCTTTCTCTCTGCATCTTGGATCTTGTAAGGCTTTGGTTTTGTCATTCTGAAGAATCTTCGCAAGATATCCATCTCATCGTGGCAAAGGGCTGCAGTTTCCTTCGATTGCTCTGCAGAAGCTTTGGAAACAGTCGGCCATCTTTGTTTATGCTTAGGCCAAGCGAAAAAGAGGCCAAGTTAAGGTGGAAATGCTGAGGAGACGATACTTTGGTCGCGCGGCCTGTAGCATTCTCAGCTGTTTCTTTACAGACGTGATAAACAAAGCTTCCATCACATCAGTGGCTTCCATCTAAAAAACCTTGTTAATAATTTATTTAAAGGAGGGCGTTTTCATCAAAGAGCATCCTTTTACCAGAGCACAGGAGGACATGATCTGAGAGAAACGGGCGTCGTCCAAACAATTTTCCGGAGCCTTTGGCACGGGGGCGCAATCCACACCCCCCCCCCCCCGGGCCCATGCCGTCTCTCAACGATCCTGAATGCACGGATGGTCCTCTTGTCTTTCCAGGTTTTCAAGAAATGAATTCAACCAGAATGCCTTGCACGAGTGCACGTGTTGTGAGGCCCCCTAAGGGATTTCGGGCTCCGAGTCTCCAGGACATATTTCAATGGGCTCCGGGCTCCCAGAGGCAAAATTGTTGTGCTCCAGGGCTCCATTGCATGCTTTTAAGGGCTCCAGGGCTCCATCCTTAAAACTTGTGAAAAACAATTTTGACAGTTTTAGCAAAGGCTGCAGGCCTAGTCCTGCGGTAATATACAATATAGAATATACAATATTCATATAATATAACAGAAAAAGATAAAAAATCTAAATTAAATGCAAAAATAGTACTTACGATGGTTACCATCCCAGCAACGTATTTCTTTTCTAATTTCATCAGAGATGTTGTCAATTTTAGGTCATCACTAAGAGCATTCCCCACTTTTAAGTCCCTCTGAAGGATAGGGAAATTATTCCATGGCGCTGACAACTCATTCAGGGGAACTTGAATAGCTCCTTTGTGCGATGGTTTTAGGGAACACCGGCACTTTTTTAAGTAAAAATTCCCACATGTACTATGGCTTGAAATGGTTTATTAATTTTTAGATTTCAACCATGAAATTCTGTAGGCTCCTTTTTATTTGTAGCCTTTTGTTCCTCCTTAACAAAATGTTCCTCAAATTTGGATTCATAGTCTCCAAAAAAGTTCTGTATATACTTTTCGTTGGTATATTATCACTACCTTACTTACCAGTATGTATCAACAAATTAACATCCAGTGCAAATCTTTGGTCAATTTTGACTTTACTTTCTATAGCAACAAGATGATGGATACCTTATCTTCCAAACTCACATCAATCCCATCGTCCTAAAATGATGGATCTGGACCAAAAAGCAGTCTGTGATGTTCATAAAGTATCCAAAGTGGGAATTTAAGCATTCAGCTTTCACTTTATCCTCTGATATTGCCAAGCCTTCCTCGATATATTACGATTGTCTCTGAGGGGCAAATCACTGAATTTTTTTCGTACACCTTCCTTGAAATCGCGAAAAAATCATATACAAAAATCACAAAATCACAGAAAAACCACATACAAACAGTGGCATAACGCATGGTGGTTGGGGTTAGAGCAACTCCTAAGGGCCAACGAAAGATTCGTTTTCTGATATTTTAAATAGCATGGTTCAAAAAATTTTCCCGATGGGCTACCCCAAGTTTAGCTCGCTTTGCAATCATTCAGTTTCAGTCACTGTCCCCAATATGTCTCTTGTGCAAATGTGCCTTCATTGAAATACTTCCATAGACGCCGGTTATGAGGGTTTTGATGTGCTGGGCTCAAGTTGATTTTGGCGATAAAAACACCCTATTGATGTTGGAAATTTGGCAAACTTTTGTTGATCTATCTGCCGCCTCAGGGACCCTTGCGTAGCTAAATTACTAAGGGCCCCTAGTTGCTCCGTTACGCCACTGCATACTAAAGCATCAAAAATCACAAATTATCGAAAAATTACTGAAAAATGACAAAAAAACTCACTAAAATCACAAAAAAATCACAGCAAAAAAATAATGTGATTCTATAATCACAAAAATCACGTACCCTATTTTGAGAAGTGATTTGCCCCTCGATTGTCTCCCCCATTGTGTTTCTGTTGGTAAAGATTGGTTTGAATGCTTTCCAAAACTTGTTGTCATTGTCAATAGCGTCAACGTCTACAGTAATGCTTTCCAATTCATACTGACCATCAGATGCCTCTGTTGCTTATATTTCTTACGATCTTCCTCATTTCCAGTGTTATTTGCCCTTTTTTAGTCTTGTTCATGCCATTGCTGCTTTTCTCAAATCAGACTATACGTAGGGCGTACTGTTCTCCTTGTTACAAATATTGAAATTCAAACTGAAAGATTTCCAGTCATAGGTAGATTGCAAGATTTGCAAAAGTGATGTCGCGAAGAAACTCAACATTTCATTCTAAAGTTGATTTTCAGATAAATTAACAAAATCAAATCGTTCCACACTTTTTTCGTGTGGTTTTCCTTATTAAATGCAAGCTATTTTTGCCTGGTTTTCATAAAATGAAGTTTTTGAGTTACAGGGCTCCTCATGGAGAGAACGGTGGGCTCCAGTGCTCCACCATGGGAATTGTATGGCTCCAGGGCTCCATGCTATCAAAATGATGGGCTCCAGAGCTCCAGGGACCCCCCCTTAGGGGGCCTCTGTTGTCTCTTTCTCTTGGCTGGCCTTGTTGTCGACATTTTCATGGCCCATGAGCCAACAAAGGCCAACTAAGAGATGACGCCAGCAAAGCATGCTGGTTGAATAAGAGCCTTTAAAACTGCCACAGGAAACATAATGGTAAATAAAATGTTTTCGTTCATCGAGTCGCCATGAAATCATTTACAAGGTCACGATGACCAAGGTATCTGCCAAACCTTCAGACTCAACGGGACATATTGTCTAAATTCATTTTCACTTTGAAAACAGCAAACACTTCTGCATAACAAGGTCAAAGGCCCACTAAATCAATACGTTTGTATATTGTCCATGCGTTTTCCCTTTTCCTCGTTCTGCCCCGGGGGGGGGGGGTCTGCCGCCCTGTTTTCAGAAAGGTACCCTCTTCTAATTACCGAAACTTGCGGTCATACCCACTTTTATGATGAATTTTGGCGGAAAACCACCCATTTTTTGCTACTTTTTGCCAATTTCTGGATAACCCACCCTTGTTTATGGAAAACTGCCGAAAAAGGGACCCTTATTTAGAGAATTTGGGGCCCAAAAACCCACCCATATGAGCGGCACATACCCGTACCTTTAACATGTTATGTACCCCCCCCCCCCTCGGGCGTTCTGCCGAATGAAATCATCTTCAAAAAACAAGAGGTTTACGTTTTAGCGCTAAAACATCATTTTCGTCGTTGCAAAAACTAGGCATGCAGAAAAGAGTTCTGAGAAACTTCCCCTAATGAGTAAGATGTTTAGAATGTCCTGAGATTTTGTAAAGTTCGAGTTTTCACTGAAAAATGGTAGGTGTCTTTATTTGAAAAAGAGGTCAGATGTTTTGTGTCACTACTGGAAAACAAGCTAAGTTTGCAGCCAAAATAAAGATAATATTCTCAAGCCATCTAGCTTTCCTGATGATATGAGAGTTCAGTTTCTTACATACAAAGAATAGTTCTAAATTCAAAGGGCACTGTTTTCTCTCAACATGGCCAAACGTCTAGATTATATGCATGGGCAGGTTGACTTTGACCTTCAGTGTGGTTTATAGCAACAGTGAGACTCTGATCAATTTTTACAGTGTCACGCCTTTCCTGAATAAAGGCCTAATAGCTTTATTACGAGTGATACAAGTCACGTGCTTGTGGTCACATGGTTTAAGAAGATATCTGCCGATTTCCTTTATTACTGAGCGAGTACCCGGTGAACACGCCGTTATCCCACCTGCAAAAACAGTAGAACACCTGATGAAATTTATTGACAAAAACAAAAAAGATTAAGAAGCAAAGTAAAAGATCTTTAAGAGCTCAATGAAATATTGTTTACGAGGGTATCAAACGAATTTTGAGCTTATGAACAGTCAGGCTGTGTGCGGTTTGGAAAAAGCTGCTAAATTTGTTTTTTAGTTTTCACCGTTTTCAGAGTATCAAAAGGTGTTCTAGGAAGAACAAGTCCATGCATGCTTGTACGGAGTTGCCGCAATGATACGGAAAAGATTGGACAATTACAAAATAACAAGTAACGGGACATTGCTGGAGGCAATTCTGGCTGATTAAAAGTCGCGCATCTGTCCTTACGACGCAGTTACTAAAAATTCCAGTTTATCGAAGAAACTCATCAAATCGTGGTAAAGACGGAGTAAAGACGAGAAAGAGAGTCTTTCGAAGACATTGGTGTTTTCATTATTATTAATTCTTTCATTTAAAGTTGGCTAAATGCTATAGCTAAATTGCTAATTAAGGCCAACTATTTACAAAAACAAAGAAAACAAAAAATACATGTAAGATTAAAGTGAAGATATAATTTACAATAAAAAGACAATTCAGATCTTGAATTGTCTGTTTGAGGAAGTAAATTTTCCCTGGCAAAGGAAAGACAATAGCAACTAACCCTGAAGCGATTTTCTTGTTCAGACCATACAATTTTTGGGAAAAAATTAGCAGGAGAAAATGTGGGGATGACAGCGTCATTTCTGAGAGCATATTAAATTTTCAAAGGTTTACCACAAATCTTAGGTGTGGTGTATTGGAGAGAAAACGTGCTGAGTAAAGCTCAAGAAGATACGGGCAACAAAAACTTTAGCAACAGAGCAGTAGATTACTTGATCAACAAAGAGATATTTTACAGGTAAACAAAAGCTTGATAATCGGATCTTTAGAACACAAGAGATAAACAGCTGATCATTAAATGAACAAAGGAACTTGACGACAATAGCATCGTATTAACAAAGGGAAAGGAATTGGAGCGTGGAAGTTCGAGGATAGCTGTTGCATGGAAGAAGATCGATTTTAAAGAGTGTAAAAGAACAAAAGGAAGAATATCTAACAAAGAAGTGTCAGAAGGTGAAACAAAGAAGTTATTGTTAGCTGAAACAAAAATAGATTCAAGACTCTTGTCAACGGAAACAAAGGAATAGCCTTAGAAGAGAAAAAAGAAAATTATCAGACGAAGTAGACACGAGAAGTAGCACTCCGGACAGCTGGGATATGGAAATTTAGGTAGTTGAGGGCCTATTTTTTAATTCAAAAATCTGTCGGATGGACATTTGATACTTTGGAGCTACCGCCTGCCCAAACCTTAATGCGCATGGCTGCCTGAGTTGTAATCCTGTTTAAGACATCTGGTCGTCTACAAACTAGACCTTATGGACTTGCATTTTACCTTTCCTGTCCTGTGAAAATCCAGGTTTTCCTCGTCTGTCGGACGGACTAGATAGAAAGCGAATTTTTAGTGCTTGTTTTTCAGTTGCATGTCTTTGCTGCCAACCAGTATTTTCTTGTGAAGTTTTGGTATCTATGAATAGCTCAACTCTTCAGGATTGCATTTCAATCCATCTCTTTGCATCAAATGGTTATTTACTTAGCATGAGCATACATTAAGTGCATGCAGTCCGTCTGTCGGACGGACACTGTCGGACGGACAAAATTTTCCTATCCTTTTGGCAGCGCCTACTTCATACTAGAGACTCATATACCTATATAGGGCTACTTCAAGTAAAATTCAGCATAATTCCATGTAAGAATTGGTTCTCTGCTCTATACTAGCTTAAAATTTCGTTGCCATTCAGCACTGTGAAAACAAGTTCAAAAATGGCACGTTTTTGATCAAAAATGAGTTTTTACGCAGCAGAAATTACACCTTACGATTTTTTCGTGAAAGTAATGATAACATAAGTTGCTTTCTGCCGCCTGCAAATACTGAAAACAGTTAAATTACTTTGCAACTCACAGGAAATCTGTTATTTACAAAAATACGATTTTCTCCGAGTGTGACCAATTTCAAAATAGGCCCTTGAATAAGGGTGATAAAGCGCATCAAAAGGGAGCTAACTAATCTTATGAGAAAATCGGAAGGTTTAGAATCTGCGATAAAACAACAAGAGATTTAAGATATTTCTTGTGGTCGTCAAAGATGTAAGAAGCTGTCTTTAGACTCAACTGAACATCAAACTTTGATTTTAGCAACTTACCGAAGAGTTTTGCGAAGACCAAATTCTTGCGTGAAGTATTTAACCAGAATTCGTGTTTCTCATGGACTTAACAAAACGGCTTGAGGTTTGGACAAACAAGTAATTACCAAAATCCGAGCTTATGGATAGCTAAGGATCCTGAAGTTTCGTGATCATTAACAAATCTGCACATAAATCCAATACTGCAAAGATACTGGCAGACCAACAAACGAAAGCATCGGAGATTATTCTGGCTAATTAGTGAAAATCCAGCTAAGATGTGACAAAGGATGACATATATTTAACTGCCTGTTTTGCGGATGTTTCGCGAAATTGAAACCAAGTAAAGCGGGGCAAATCGAATTTGCAGCATCATACTGTGTAGACTGCTTCACATCAATTGTAAGATCATATTTGCCTAGGATTTTATTGGAAACTGTTTGAGAAAACCTATCGAAGAATTGACATTGTTCAAAACAAAGAGAAACACTACACAGCTAAACCAACAACCTGTTATTTGTGAAATAGTTTGAAAACAGGGAAGTCAACGAGACACGAATTTTACAGGAGACGTTGCTACCAAAAGAAAATTTCAATTCAAAACGACTTTGAATTCGTATATTTGTTAATCTAATTTTTGAAGAGGATTGCTGAAATTGAACATCTAAAATGCTCAGCTACATGATGCTGCAAGCAAAGGACAAAGTTTGGTCTTTCCTCAAAGATGTCTGTCCATGTTTAGACCCAATCAAGCAAAAATCTCACAACATTGGGGATATTCATCGAAAAGCAAGGATACTGAACGACTGGGAGCTGGGTCACGGGACCAAAAATAACATCGATGGCAAAATATTCACCATTGAGACAATGAAGAACTTCACTACTAAAAAACTGACCAACGAAAACATGGAATTGAGGAATACGAAAGGTTCATGTTTCATCGAGCGTGTGCCCTGGAATACCGACTCAAGTGACATGTTACTGAAGGTTGGGAGGTCCGTATTCCCTGCCCATAGATTCCTCTTGTCCATTGAATCGGAAATTTTACGGACCATAATAGACAGCGTACCAGCAGCGTGCAACAAAGCAACAGTGGTCACCCTGAATGGATACGAGGCAGATGAAATTAAAATGCTGTTGACTTTCGTTTATTTACCGGAATCGGAGATCGATGGTGAGTTAATGAGCTAACTATTGGTTGGGTCGTCTTTGTTCGTGGGTGTGGTTACTCATGGGTGCAGTAATTTGTCGGAAGGTTGACCTTTTGAAAGGAAGTGTAAGCGAGCAAAGTTGCTGTTAGTTGAAGTCAATGTTCGACAAGCAACAATAAGAAAGAAGAAGTTTATACTCGACCTCGAAATTTCATTTCAGATCAGCTATAAATATTGAAATGTTGCTCTTACCCACAGCCACAGAATTATGACTGAGCCGCAGGGGGGGGGGACTTGGTAGTTCAAGGTGACTTATCCGTTGCAAAATGTTGGAAAACCCTAAACCCTTAGCGGTAGTAGCTTTTAGCCTAAGCGGTAGTAACTTTTGGCTTCCGTATGCACCAATAACAATAGGTTGATCGTTCCAGAAACAATGCTGCTATTGTATGACAGATATGAGAAAGAAAACAACTTCTATTTACTGTGAAATAATACAGGTGTAGAAGTAAAGGTAGGATTAGGATGGCAGGACCTTCTCCTAGCGTGAGTATATGACAGTATAGTCAATGCAATGGTCCGCCATCGATCAGAAATTTGTTTTGATAGGTTTGCATAACGTGAGGAGACTGAATAACTGGTTGATCTCTGTCGTTACAGATTCTTACAAACAGCAATTCAGTTCATCAAACTTTCTTAAATCTCTGGAAATGAGTCATATTAATTTTCACAACCCTAAGCGGTAGTAAATTTGAACATTTTTTGACCCTAAGAGGTAGTAAGTCGCAGATTTCGGAACCCTAAATTTTGCAACGGGTACGTCACCTTGAACTACCAAGTCCCCCCTCCCCCTGGGGACTGAGCTTGTGGTGGAAAGAAAAACATAGATTTGAACATTCGTTTCACGACAAAATCGTGATGCACATTCAATTCTAAAGTGATTGTAAGCTTTGGAAGCTGTGTTTGGAAATGCTTGTACCATGTTCAAATTTCGCTCCTTTTTAAGTTTCAGAAGCAAAGTCTCTAAGGCTAAAAGCATCAGCAGGGGCGCATCTAAGGGAGGGGTTGTGGGGGTTACAACCCCTGCCCTTTTTGGCAAGGAAGGTAATTTTGCCCTATTGTCATCAGGCCAGTCAATTAGATTGTTGAAGGTTTTTTTGAATAGTCCGCGTCAATACAGACTGTAAACCAGATAGATGTCTTTTTAAGTTAGCTGCTGACTGAATTTGTTCACTTAGCTCTGTTATCATTACCTTCAGAAAACTAGCCAACTGGCAGATAGTAGTTTACCCCTAGATTATTGTTTGACTGCCTTGAAGACATAGGAAACTGTACTCATATCATGTGATTGCCCTGAATGTCTCAATTGGAAATCCTATATTTCTATGTCCAATTTCTACCACAAACCCCTGCCCTTGAAATATCCTAGTTGCGCGCCTGATTCAGAGTGTAACATAACAAAGTTTGACGAAATTTAATCATATTTCTTGTCCTCTAAGGCAGCCTCTCAGCTACCTTGGGCACCAGGACTGAGTCAGTCTCTCATTGTTTGAGAGTCTTGTGCCATAGGGTACCTCTAGGTAAAATCTTCCATGACTTCTACGCGTTTTGGGTGATTTTCATGAAATAATGTTCAGATCTAAGTTTGTCGTTCAATCATAAAATGATCAATGTTTTCTTAAAGAAAGTTGCTGTCCATGATCCTTCATGGTGCCAAAGACAATTGTCGTATTATCATTTTTGGCCTACCAGTTGCACCAAAATAAACCATAATTTTTGACAAGCATTCGATAAATCGTCCGTAAAACTGGACCGATCTGGAAGATTACGAATCGATATTTAGCTGAGATCATCAATTAGATACTAGTACTGTTTGTGCATTTTTAATCTTCTATTATGGGCTTATAAGCCAGTGGTGGCGCCAGGGGAAGGTTAGGGGGGCTAGCTCCCCATACGAGGAAATTTGGGTTTTCGTTGGAGGAAATTTGGCAAAATAATGCACGAAAACACCATTTTCAGTCATTTTAGCCCCTCTGTCGGTAAATCTCTGGCGCCACCCAGCGAATTTCTTAAAATTGTCGATTTCCAAAACACTGAAAACGGTCAAAAAACGTTGATCAAATTTTCCAAAGACTCAGCATGAAAGAACAATGAAAGAGTGTTTTTGTGGTGATTTGGGGATTTAGAAATTCATTCTTCGCACAAAGGATCACGGTTGACAAAGGATCTCTAAGCGCAATGGATAATACAGCTTTTCAACTAACGGCCTCGTTTTGAAAAGTTTTGAAATATTCCGGACACGAAATTTCTGATCTCAGATTTGGAGTCAGCATCCGAAGTTTACTTGACTTGCAAATTTTCACGATTTCGATTTTATAGCGATGATAAATTTGAGAATTAATATGGGATTTGACCGTGAAGATCGAGGTGTAACTTTACACCCTCAGTCATTATTCACGGTAAAATCCCTTAGAAAATTTTAAATTCGTTATCCTCATAGAATTTAAATCGCTAACACTAGGATCATGAAAATTTTCAGTTAGACTGACATTAGGGTGCTGAATCTGGGGTCAGAAATTTCATACGTTGCAAGCTAAAGAAATTTTGAGAAATTCCAAAAGAAGGCTGCTTAGTTGAAAAGGTTTAATCACGAATGTTTTAAAGAAGTGAAAACCTCAGGTAACTAATATTATCAATTTTTTGCCTTTCAGACAGAAACATCCTGACCCTACTCAAGTTAGCTGACGAACTCATGATCGAGGAATTAGTAGTTCGCTGCGAAGAATATCTATTAATGACAGACAGTCAACCACCGCTTTCGCTGCTAAAGATCGCACACAAATACCAGCTCCCTAGCCTCGAAGAATCAGCAGCTATCCAAGCCAGCAAAATACCATACATTGAGGACCTGTCAGAGTTTAAAACATTGACCAAGAAACAACAGGAGAAGGTGCGGAATATGTCCAGGAATCGTTACAGGAGCGGCAGTCTGTCATTTAGGGATAGACAAAGAGAATTTGATACGAACTCTATGGAACGTGAAATGAAATCACCTGAATTGAAACAAGAGAGGAAGCTTAGAGATGTTGGCAATACGAGTGGATTTGAAGGGAGGTTATCGTTTCTGCCTGAAGTTTTAGAGTCTTCAACAACGAGAACAACTTCATGACAGGCGAAATAGAAAACATCAGTGTTGTATTTTGAACTATTCAGCAGGTTACCTTCCGTGTTAGCAGCCCATCGTGTACCATTAGGTAGAAAAGCACTGCCATGCTTCTCCTAGCAAGATTAAAATTCGAGAGGGTTTCCTCCTAGCAAGACCCTCTCGGATTTTTTACAAACCAAAACAGCGGTCTATCTCTAAGGATTAACGATAGGATCCCTTTTCTAGATGAACGTTGATTCATCAAAATCTAGGGTAACGTGTACCTTTGTTACCCCTAGTTCCAACAACATACCAACGTAGAACATAATACTTTATATCCATATCACAAAAAGTCTTCGCAAATGCTATTAAACCTTCATACCTTCAGAAATCCCACTTTCTGACTGAAAATTCTTGAAAGGAGTGCATATCCTATGTACAATAGACCCTTTTTCAACAACCAATGTCCCAGAGATATGTTGCAATTTAGCCTTTGCTCAGAGAAACCACGGATTCGCTTGCCAGATACAAATATACAATATATGTACCAACAGGGGCTACCAGAATCTACCATTTAAGCCTCCCTCGCCCCCCCCCCCACCTTACTCTATTCCATTGCAGGCGTGGCCCTATGACATGAATTCCACTTAAAACTTTGTCCTCAAAATTATAATCTCTTTCAAAGCATCGGCTGTCATTCAACCTGAAAATTTGGTTAGATATATATTTACTACCGGGTGAGCCAGAAAAAAGTTCCCACTTTTGAAAATTCATAACACCAAGGCTATTTCACGGATTTGAATCATTCAAATTCTAGTTAAAGCCGAAAGATCAAAGTAATTTTGTCATTTTTCTCACTGTCCTACCAGTACTACAAATAAAGGTAAATTCAACCTTACAAAAATTTCATGGTTGATTGATTACTGAAAAATGACCCAAAACATCGATCAATTCATAAATGACCTCTCGCACAGAATAATGAAGGAAATGCAACTTCTCATGGGTGAGAGATATCCTCTAGGCATTAATTTCTTTGGCATTGAAAATCTTTCGTATTTGTTTGAAAATCGATGTCTTATAGCTCTTGAGGAAGGTGAAACGCCCATGGCCTATTGTTCGATTTGAATAGAATCCTTACGATTTGATCAATGTTTTAGGTCCTTTTCCCGTGATTCTGCAACCATGAAGTTTTCATAAAGTTGAATTTACCAATATTTCTAGTGCTGGTAGGACAGTGAGAAAAATCACGAAAATACTTTGATCTTTCGACTTTTAAATAGAATTTGAATGATTCAAATCCGTGTAGTAGTCTTGGTGTTATGAATTTTCAAAAGTGGGAACTTTTTCTGGCTCACCCGGTATATTTCTTTCTGTTCCTTCCGTTTGTTTAAATATTCTTCGTTTTTCAAAACCCCTTAAAACGAAGTTTAGACTTCTTGCATGCATTGAAAATGTTATCGTAAAACATTTATATCTTTAAGATTTCAATATAATTTAATATAATATAGTTCTATAATATATAAGATTAATTTATTCCTATATTATGAATATAGATTTGGATGTTGTCAGATTTTATGTAAAAATTTTGAGCAAATCTAGTTTATTTTCTTGTTACGGCTCAAGTTCGCTACAAAAAGGTTATTTGCTACCGGTTAGGTCCAGAAAAAAATTCCTTGTTTGAAAAATCGTGAAAAAGATTGAAAACTCGTTTGAAAAAGATTCTCGAGGAAATGATAAGATTTGAATCAATTTGAGGTATACCATCTGAAAAGTTCAATCTATCTTCTTTCCAATGATATTCACGGTTGATGCTTTAATTGAATTTGTCATTGCTTAATTGACATTTTCGTAAGTATGGCCTGTTTTAGATGCCAGAAAGTAATAGGGCATTTAGGGAGTGGTCATTTTTAATCCTGGGTACCAGGGCAGAGGATAATTTCGCACAATTATAAAAGATTTCATAACCCATCTTGAACATGGAAAAAGTTTTTCGTACCCCATCATCTTTCAGCAATGTGGTTTAGTACCCCATCCAGAAGTCCTTGTGCACGAAGCATAGATATATGGACAGATAGCAAGTTGTCCCAGGCGATTTTCATACTGGTCAAGTGATTCATCATTTCCAGATATCTGTTGACTTTCCTTTCAACCTTGATCGGTGACTTCATCCAAAATTTTGTTCATGAAAAATAGTTTTGTACCTCGTAAGAATTACTTTTAAAATTTTCGTACCCCCACAAACTAATGGAGAAAAGTTTCATACCCCTGTGAAAAATCCTCCGCCCCGGTACCCAGGATTAAAAATGACCGCTCCCTTACATAGACGATAATTTACCTTTGTGAGAGCATATTTTATCATTATCTACAAATGCATCTCATGAGGATGAAATTGTCTTTTTCCCTCCTCAAGGCATCAACTCAAGTGCTTCTAGGCCTGAAATATGTTAAAAAAATGTTTTTCATAATTTTTTACCGGAAAAAGGGTTGATCTTGCTTTTGCAGTATGCTGCATTTGAAATTGGCCATACTTAAGAAAATATCAATTTAATGATAAATAACTCCATTAATGTATCAAAACTGCACACCATTAAAAAGAAGAAGGATTGTATTTTCACATGGTATACATTAAATCTACTCAAATTTTGTCAACTTTGTAAGACTTTAAATTATAGTTGGGTTGCCTTTTTTCTGAAACACCCTGTAGATCTATCGGAAAGAGAATATTGTCATAGCATAGAATCTTTGCAAAACTTTAAAACTAAACGTGAAAAATTTCATTTTCTAATTCTTTCAATTGAATAGATCGAAGGGAACTTTAGCTTGCTTGCCATAATTCGAGAAAGAGAAATTACAGCTATTTAAGCTTTATGAAAAGACTTTGAGAGGAATCTGGAAGCTTTACAAAGATGTTGGAAGCACCACAAACTGTAAACTGATCGAGGAAAGTCAACATGACCAATAGATGAAATATTCAGTTTTGAAAACCAACAAGATGGCAGCAAGCAAGTCTGCAGCTTTTATAGTTTAACACTTAGCAATCTAATGATGTCACAACTTCAAAATAGCAGGAATTTTAAAAAGGCTGCAAATCTGATATGACGATATCAAACATAGCATAGAGCTCAAATCTTTCAGATCTTAAAAAAGGTGGGTGCGAAATTGTATCAAATTTTTCCATGAATTGAATGACTTCAAAGAAACTTTAGGTAATTTGCCGTAAATCTGCCGTGGCAATTCTTTAATATCTTGATTATTTTCAAAATGGCGGCATTTTGAGTATTTTTGTAAAACTCCATCAAAAATTTTGAGAAAACTAAAATCATCGTAACTCCTAAATTACTTGAGGAAAATTGACGCAATCTTCAAGAAAACCATAGTTTATGAAGGTCTACAACATGATTGTAAGCAGAAATTTGTAGCTCCTCTGGTTAGGGATTTAGAAATTTGATGACGTCACAACTTCGAAATCAATAAATGCCGTCATTTTAAAGCTAATCATGATATCAAAAAATCGCCACGGCAAATTTACAGAAAATTACCTAAAATTCCTGTCACGCACTTTGATTCAAAGAAAAATAAAGAAGAATTTTACACCCGTCTTTTTAAAGATTTGAGCTCTATGCTATCAAACATAGTCCTTCTGGAACTATGGCAAAAGACTTAGAACTCCCTTCGATCTATTCCGTTGTTAGAATTAGGTAGTTAGACTACATTACATAAGTCCCTCTAACTTACGCTCGTTGTTGTTGTTGTCATCGCTTCAGTTGAGGGACTTATGTCCTTACGCTTCAGAATAGGGACTAATTAGGCCAAGTCCGCCGCGTTCACGGCGCGACCAATCAGATCGCTACTTTCTTAATATGGTCAACCCACGTGCCTATTGTTAGCGTTTGATTGGCTCATTAGTTCAAAATTCGACTTCTCGAAGCGAAGCGACGCTCGAAATGACGTTCGAAGGGACGTTCGACTTTTCTTTCGACGTTCGAAGGATGGAAGGTGTTCTAAGTTTCTTCTGATTTTTGTAAGATTTTAGTCCCTGTTTAGAATCAGTTTGGTCGTGAGTCCTTTGTATGAGTGAAATTAAAACATCAGATTATAAATGTTGAACGAATACAAGGAATCATGTCGTCAGTCTATTAGGTAGTAACATTCTACACATTTAAATTGCAGTTACTGCAAAGATTCAAGCCATATGTTTAATGCGAGGGGGGGGTAACTCCTATAGGGGGTCGGGTATATATGTGCCTTTGAGAATTCAGAGTTAGGGCCCATAACCCGGGCAACATTTTGAAAATAAGTACCCATAACCAGGGCAAAATTTTGAAGTATGACCCACGGGGGGGGGTTCTTCCATAGTAAAGGTACCTGGGGATGTGCCGCCCGCGAGGGTATACTTTTTCGGCCTTCTAGTCTAGCCAAGGGTGTACTTTTTGGCAATTTTAATCGAGTTAAGTCTAGGCAAGGGTATGCTTTTTGGGAATTTTGGTCAAAGAGATGTTAAAATTCGGTAATTTTGGTAAAAAACCCAACTTTTTTGGAATTTTGGTCGAGAAAATGCGAAAATTTGGCAAGTTTTGCCTAGAAAATGCCAATTCAGAGCACTTCTGAAGGAAAAATTAGTCTAGCCAAGGGTGTCATTTTCACAAAAATTGGTCTAGCCAACGGTTACATTTTGAAACTGTGGGCGGCACCCCCCTAACCGAAATTTAGCCGAGAACCCCCCCCGTGGTATGACCCCATAAACAGGGCAAAATTTTCCACAAGTATCATGAAAAGTCTATGTTTTGTATCATTTTTGGAGGAAAATTCTTTTTCACGAAAGTTTTTTGTCATTATATCTAGCAATAGCTATAAATTGCTAACATTTATCCACAACTGCGGCAATTCTCCGTAAAGCAGACCCATAACCAGGGCAAAATTCACAAAACATGACCCATAACCTGGGCAAAATACCGCAAATTAGCAAATTGACGCATAACCAGGGCAGGCACATGTATACCATGCCCCGTATAGGAGTTACCCCCCCCCCTCGGTTTAATGTCATAAGTTCAACGAATGATTCTGTAGTCTGAACGTGATTCCTTTCACGTAATGCGATTTAAACATTCAGACGATTCAAAGACTTTTCAAGATCAAATAAACACAAAACGCCTTTAAAGCTCCATGAATCTATAATCCAACACTATACATATCCTTCAACAATTTGAAATTAGGCAAACTTTGCGAGTCAATTGGAGGCAAATATGGCCCGTTATCGTCCATGTAGACATACGGGAACTTAAGAACACAAAAGCTATTACGAGGCAAGCATATACCGTCTGTTGAGCCAGGGATAAAGACTGGCGCACAGCCTTCCTCGCCAGGTTGAATTCTGGGATTGATTCGAATGCTGATGTGAGAATCTGGTGTTACTACGTAAGCACGTGATAGTTGAGCGAGATGCAGTGGTTTTGCTGATCTGCAGGGGCATGGGAAGTACAATGGCATGTCACATGACACGAGTTTGGATGCAGTGTCCCGGATGTGACCATTGCTTGAAGCTTTGACGACTCTGTCAGGACTTGAGCAGATGAACCTACATGGAATAAGAGAATATATGAATGAATGTGCGCAAGAATAAATTAATGAACGGAACTCAAAAACAGCTGCCATACATTCTCATCTGACACTGTCCACTGCAAGTCATCAGATAAGACCCAGAAGGAGCATAGGTTTCAAATCTTTAGATCACCGTAAAAGGGTGGGTGTAAAATTCTATGACCTATTCCATTGAACTGAACAGTTCAAGGGAAACTTTAGCTACCTATCCATATTTCTACCAGTAGAAATCTAGAATATTTTTTTAAAATTAAAGCGCATCTTGTATTTCAGCTCATTTAAAGATATGACGTAATCAAATTTCTAAATCATAACACCACAAAAGTGACACAGTTTTGCTTCATGCTGTTGTAGACATCCATAAACTATGGTTTTCTTGGAAATTATTCCACGTTGCGTCACACAGTTTAGAAATTAAGATAGTTTTCAGTGTTTTGGAAATGTTTTGTTGAATTCTCGACAAAGAAGAAAACACTCTAATTCTGACAGTATTGAAGACTTCTTTTCAAACTGAGCGGTCCATGGGTTAAAAAGATACCAGCTGGTAGCCGTCTCAAATCGTACTTCTTTCCTTACCTGTGCCCCCGTGGACATTCATACTCATTGCCAATGTACGCCTTTATCCCAGCGGGTTTGCTTTTCTCTTCTTTCCCACCTTTTTGCTGTTTAGTTGGTGTCAGGCATTTGGCCTGTGTACCTGGTATATCTTTGTTGTCTAGATCTTTAGAAAGTGATCTGAGCTTTGAAGTTGTCTGAAAAATCGGTACATGAGCCCCCGGGCCTGTTGGAACTGTTCCAGTTGATTTGCTCGCTTCTGCGGGGGCAGGCCACTGCTCCTCTCCATTATCCTTAACCTCGTTTCCGATCTCTTTCTGCATAATCAGCATGGCATTATCACTGAGTCGTATTTCCCATGGCAACAAATAGTTACTTCCAGAAAAGAAGCCTTGTTGTTCAATGCCCTTTTGGGGATTGTAAAGCGATGCAGAACCTAAGCAGAGTAAGGTCCAGGACTGGAAGGCTGGAACTAATTCCGGGGATGCATCTGTCGTTAGCATAGTCTGTAGATACTCCGTAGCAGATATCTTCCGAGTGTATGCGCTACCGTTTTGGTACGGAGACAACCGAGCCACTGGTTTCTGTTGAGTGTCTTCTACCCGTGACATGCTTCGGGAATCAAATGGCTGGCCGGAATAAATACTAATATTTTCATCCCTGAATTCAGATTCCGATGCAAATTGGTATCCGATGCTAAGTCCGGTCTGTGTTGGTTCGTTTATGCTCGAAGCACTAAATCCACTTGGGTCCCTGTTTGATACGGCTGTCATTCCAATTGATGTTGCAAGTTGGGACGTAGGACCCCCATCTGTGACTAACTGGTCATTCCTGAATGATTCTGATATTTGTGAATTCTCTTGGATGGTGTCTCGTAACTCGGGCATTTCTGAAATTAAATGTCATATGCATAATACATGTTCAAATTTAAAGAGTCTGTTACAACAAACATGCCTTAAACGTGTCATTTCTTGCTTGGCCCTCGTTGTCGCCAATGAAAAAGGTGAAAACCAAAGCTAACCAATAGGATGCACGATTTAACTATTGTTGATAAGAGTATTTTGTTTGTAACAAACATTATTCTAAACTTTTTAGAAATGTTGCTTTCTGCAGAAAATCTCCCATTTCGACGGGAAGGAATGACAGATTAAAGCCTGGTAAATTGCTGAACCTAGTTGAACACACTATGAATAAAACAAGACAGTTTTCAATATCATTACTTTGATATTCTGAGAGCAGCATTTTTTCAAACGTCGAGCTTTTTCTTTCACTCACCCGGTAGATAAAAACTCGAAAAGTGGAAGTGGATCTAACGTTTCCACTTAGGCCAAATATGATTTTTATTCAGTTTGAAATTTCAGCATGCCCGTAAAGGACCTTGGGTGGCTATACCTCTCTAAAATTGATGCAGAGTTGTTATTGAGCACGTGAAACAACAAATGTCAAAATTAAAAGTAGAAATACTTTGTGCAGGATCTGACTCATCGCTGCAATGTGCTGGAAATTTCAGATGTACCAGATATGAACAGCACTTCTTCTCTAAATCTTGGTAAAATTCGTAGTTTGCTACCTGTGGATAAGAAAGAGTGGGTGTTGGGACATGGATGTTTTGATTGATTATATATTTACTTTGTTTTGATCATTGTGTCCTGTTTTGCTGTCTTGTTTTCTGTTCTGTTTCGTCTTCAACTGATGTGCACAACTGAGCGTGGTTAGGCCCAACTGCTCTTAAGTTGTTCGAATATAACTCCCTTTTATTTCTGTGTCTTAGTGCACTACACCTTCGCCAAAGGAAGGTTTCATCCCACAAAGTCATAATAGAAAAATCGGGCTTTGCGATTTGAAAACTTTCTTCTGCGAAGGCGTACTAAGAAACAGGAATACAAGGGAGTTTTATTCGAATAACTTGAGAGCTTTGTGCCTAGACCCACGTTCAATTGCACACAACAGTAGCAAACGAAACTGAGCAGAAAACGAGACAAGAAAAAAGACACAAAGATAAAACAGAGTAAATGAATGATCAATCAAAACATCCGTGCCCTAACACCCTTGAATTAGCCCTCAAATTAGATGATAAAAATTCATAGATAACCTTGATACCAATGCTAGTGCAATGAAAGATATAATTGAAGGAAATCCAGTAGTGTATCAAAATCATTTGACCTCTGACGAATTTTATGAAAGGGAGACGTAGGAATTTTGAGCCAGGGGCACCATGCAAAGTCAAGTTAAAGTCAAGCAATTAAAATAGCAAATACTTTTTATCATTGAAATAACAACAAGGGAAGTAAATTTCATTGATAGTTCTGCCAAATCAAAACCCAATCTACAGGATCATTTCAGATCTAAAACAAAGTGTTTTGCAGCAGGCTTCTGTCAACACATCATTGGGCTCAAATCTGTAAAGGTAGGTGCAAAATTGCATCACATTTTTCTATGAATTGAGCAACTTTAAAGAAACTTTAGATAATTTGCTGTAAATCTGTCATGGCAATTTCTAGAGATTTTGATTATTTTCAGAGTGGCGGCATTTTGATCACTGTTGTAAAATTTCACCGACAATTTTGAAGAAATTAAGATCATCGGAAATCTGAAATTACTTGAGGAAAATTGATATAGTCTTCAAGAAAAACAGAGTTTATGAAGATCTACAACATGGTAGCAAGCAGAAATCTGTGGCTCTTCTGGTAAGGATTTAGAAATTTGTTGACGTCACAGCTTCAGAGTTAATAAATGCCGCCATTTTCAAAACAATCAAGATTTTAAAACACTGCTACGGCAAATTTACAGCAATTACGCAAAGGGCATTACGGAAAAACCAGACCCAGGACCAGTAGGACCGGACCCTAACGGACCGGACCCCTGCAGAATACCCATTCATTTCCATCTTTCCAGATGACTGATTGGGTACATTGATAATGGGCTACTTGCTTTTTTACACACTAGAGCCTATTTCTTGGTTCCTAGAAAGTCCCCTGAGGTTTAACAATGTATCATACTAAAATGAAGAAAGCTAAGACAGTTAGCTGTGGTAGTTTTGTTTCGTATTAGAGTTTGGCATTGTATGTTATTTGAATCTTGTTCTGAACATCAATGAGAATCTTGTCCTTGGGAAATTGAAGTGAGTTACAGGGCCTTGCTAGAGTTTATCATGCGTGGATCTGGGTGGGTCTTCGTTCCTTTCAACTGGAAGTTCGTCTGTTGATTAGATGATCAATGTAGCAGATTGTCCATTCATGCAGTTAATGTGGTATCCAGAGTTTAGTTATTTCTTTTCAGACATAATTGTATTGGCCTTTTCTTCATTTTTGAAATGAAACTTATGTACCGTCATTACAAACTCACGACGGAAAGGAATCGGCATTAACAGGGGTCTGGTCCGTTAGGGTCCGGTCCTATTGGTCCTGGGTCTGGTTATTCCGTTATGCCTACGCAAAGTTCCTTTCGAGCACTTTAATTCAAAGAAAAATGTAATAGAATAATTTTACATCCAGCCTCTTAATTACTGATTTGAGCCCTTTGCTTATCAACATGAATTTGAAGCGATCTTGTCAAAAAAGTAGGCAAAAACAACAGATCTATTGAAAAAGATTTGTTCGCTGTTGGACTAATATATCAGCAAGCAGCTCTGATACTCACTTTTAAGTCAAATGGATCTTCCCTGGTTCCCTGTGTTCTTCCACAATTGCATGCAGCAATGCTTGTAACTCTACTGGAATGAGGTTTGCAGGGTATCCCCGCGGAATCATCGTGTTGGGAGATATCTTTATCTTCGGGTACCCTATGGAACTGATGAAGTAAAGAAAAGTAAATTTATTGCCTTTATATAGCTCCTTTACTATAATTCAATATTCAAGGGCGCTTTACAATTCCATTACCCCTTCAGCTCAGGCATTTTTTTCTCCCTTTGGGCGTATTTTACACAGCATGCAGCCTTACAGTTGGCGCTTCTGATGTTTTTATTGCCTTCATCACTGAGGTACCAATTTTACACCTTGGTGAGGTGCTGTACCTACGATATCGGGTGTTTCCAGGTGGTCACCCATCCTGGTAATAACCTGGCCCAACCATGCTTAACTTTGTTGATCAAATGGGAACCGGTGTATCCATGGTGGCAAGTGGACTTATGCCTTTTCGTCCCTTGTTTCCCTGCGTTCTTTGACTTGCTGATATCACTTGGTCAATAGGGACTCATAATATTACGCTTATATAATGGGCCCACTTTTTCAAAATGGCCTAAAAAGGTGGGAGTTATCGTACACCTAACAAAATCGCTTCAAAATCTGGTTCACAGAGCTCGAACATTGAAAAGCGAAGTTTTAGTACAAAGAATGATGTCGTGTTGACCTACAAAGCGCAAAATGCATACGTTTCAGGCAGTAATCTCAATCTGTAGAAGCAAAATAGATCCATCAAAGCTGCGAGAACTCCAGGCTGCTTCAACCGTTCTTTAAGAGCAACAACAGCAACATTCTGAATACCGGCCCCTGATTGGTTAAAAAAGTGAAATCTAGCGACTTGATTGGTGAATACGGAACCACCCTACGCGGGCCTAAAGTGGGCCCACTATTCAAGAGTAATGCTATTAGTCCCTCTTGACCAAGGAACGCAGGGAAACAAGGGACGAAAAGGCATCAGTCTAGGTGGCAAGTCGTAGTTCGTACGATAAAAAGAAATTTAGTGATTCTGAGGAGACAAGCTACACGCCTAAGGCTCCTTTAATTTTGAATCATAAGTTCTCAATTCATATTTTTTAGGTGATCTGGTAACTTTGGTGAGCTACTGAATGATTTCACAAAAATACTTACGGGGTAGACACAAGGCTGTCCAGTCAAGCTTCTGATTTCACATAGCTGTCGACCATTCCACCAAACCTGGAGACATTGTTGGACCACTTCAGAGTTAAAATGCAAGAAAAAAGAGCAAAAATGCTTGATTGAATACACAGTATTTATTGATCTACAAAAATTTTAAACTACAAATAGATACATTTCTGTGTACCAGCCACAGCGGGGAAGGACATTTTGTCTTTTGGCCCTGACTATGGTTGGCACTTTCAATTCGACGACAAAACCAAGCTAACAAGAATAAACACATAAAGGGAGAGAGGTTGCTGCTTGGTGTTATGACATGATATACTGGTTGAGTCGAACATGCCCGGATGTCTGGCACATGAAAAATCCGATCAATCAGTCCTACTCCATGCGCCATACACCGCCCAACAGCAAAAATTCCCACCAAGATGCAAGGGCCCATTCCACCGTTTATGGTGAGACAGAATCTTCAAACACAAGCCAACATCCCCGCCACAGGGTGAGCCACAGGGTGTTCTATTCAGATACATGAAATGCCCAGGGAGCTTCTGAAAGATCTCAACTAAACTTCGCCTTAATACCTGATTGCAGTCTTCCTGTAATTGTGCCATGTAATGCTCGAATGCTGGTCCTCTGGCATTGACTGTATACACTTGCAATGCTTGGCTAAGCTGAAAAGATAAATTGATAACGATGATGAGATGAGTTAAAGAGGCACTAACGCAAAAAATGACATCAACAAATGATCCGCCGAAGGCATGCTAATCGGGTTGTGTAGAGATTATGTACCTTTTGTGCGCAAATATTTGTGTCAAATGATGATTGCACGTGATGATAGATAAACAAAGGCCCACATCAGTCGAATAGCCCGATGCAAGATTTGTTGACCGAAAACTGCCAACCAAGTGACGTAGAATCCTTTGTTTCCGCGCAGCAGACCAGATAAAAAGTAGGATATCAAAAATAATCTTTCCAATTCTCGCAGTCTCATAACTTTCCTTCCATGGGGGGTAAAGACTAGGTGACAATATTTTCAGGTAATGCGAGCTTTCATCATGTTTCTCGAATATTTTCGCGGCAATTTTCGGATGCAAAAATTTTGCGTTAGTGCCTCTTTAAGGGTCAAGAAGAAGGATAGATATTCCTTCATATCTGAGGATACAAATCGAGTAACTACGTTTTAGCTTGAGAAGAACCCAAACAAGTTTCGACCTATAAAAGGACAAACTGGCGATTGGGGAAAGATAGATAGCCTGTAGGCAGACTCTGTTGTGAAGATTTTAAATAGGTAGAACTCAACTGGAGTACATTTGGTCATGTCACAAGCTGTCAGTGCTACCTAAAGAAATAGAGATTATGAATGAAGAGGAAAGACAAAATTATAGAAGGTTCTTACGCTAGCTCCTCCAAAGTAGTAAATAATTTTCTAATAGAGAATAAACCTGTGGTAATCAAGCACAACTGCAGTGTCCACGTACACATGGTTTTACTTACTTTTTGAATTGCTCATAGCAAAATCTCTTCAAAAATACCGAGTTTAGTTTAGGTAGTAACTGGTCATTCTGTTTCAAGATTTCACTCGAAATAGTTTTGATTCATTCCCGAGGAGAAAGAGTGAGCATTCTTCAAGAAGACTAGTCTCTTGGATATCGAGTGCAAAAAGAAAAATAATATTGGAAGAATATTTGAAATAGATTCGGATTAAGAAATGTAGCTGGGGGGGGGGATAACTCCTATAGGGGGTCTGGTATATATGTGCCTTCGGGAATTCAGCGTTAGGACCAATAAGCAGGGCAACATTTTGAAAATAAGTCCCAATAACCAGAGCAAAATTTTGAAATGTGACCCCATAAACAGGGCAACATTTTCCACAAGTATCATGAAAACACTATGTTTTGTATCATTCGTGAAGCAAAATTCTTTTTCACGGAAGTTATTCGTCATTATATCTATCAATAGCTATAAATTGTTAACATTTATCCATAACTGCAGAAAATCTCCGTAAAGCAGACCCATAACCAGGGCAAAATTCACAAAACATGACCCATAACCCGGGCAAAATACCGCAAATTAGCAAATTGACGCATAACCAGGGCAGGCACATGTATACCAAGCCCCCTACAGGAGTTACCCCCTCGAATGAAATACACCAACCTGAGATAAGTGGACAGAATGAGTGTAATGTGATGGTAAATTGTCGAAATATGCATTGGATGCCAATGGTATTACTTTTCTGCATCGGCTAGAAAGGAAAAGTTTAAAAAGGTGACATCCAAATACCGACTGATGGTCATGGGAGTTTGAGCAAAACCGACGATAAATCCTTGCAAAACAAGGGTTTCTGAAACCATTAGTCATTCTGTGACGACCAGGCAGATTAACCACCCGAATCAGTCTGGTTGTTACAGAAATGGGCCTAAAACACTTGATCAAGTGCTAAGAAGCTTCTTACACAAAAAACAAAAGCATAGTTTTCATGGGTATCAGATGTAATCTGCACATGTATAGGACGGGACTGAGAAGTTTTTATTTTTGTTTTGAAAATCCCTTTCCGATAACTCTCAAGAGAGATTAAATGGCCTTGCATCCAGCAATTGTGCGGCAAACAAACTTTTGCATTCTTATTGCAGTTTGCCAAATCCTAGCCCACTTCCTTATTTCAAAATTGATTTTGTTTGAAACCTCGACCATGTAGGGCGATGCCCCTCTACTATGATGTTTTCAAACGCGTGAAATGTTTTCTGGCCCATCCGGTGCAGCTTTCTGAAAGGTGGAGGGTTTTCTATTCCGGAAACTTTGGCGCATCCGGTCCTGGAATTCACCACATCGTCTTACCTTTCCGAGAATTTCCAATCATAATCCAAGCAAGACGCCATGTTTTTTATGTGATGGTTGACGTCATCTTCATTCCCAAGAAAGAAGTCAAACAATACAAGGCAAACACGATACCACAGGAAGTCGAGTGGTGCCTACGATGGAAAAAGATAATTCAAGAACTGAGTAGTAACTTTTTCACTTGGGGATGCATTCTAAGCCAAAGTAAAGACGTTTCTTCAAAAATTTTTCTGGGGCTTCACTTCCAGGCCCCCTCACTTCATCGTCCCCATTAATTTTACCCTGGCCACGTCACTGCTCGTCTTCTGAATCAACTAAACAAACTCTGCCAAGCAGATCTTCAGACTTCTTTCGTTATTAAAGGCACACTGTCGTGGCTCTGATTGGGTAAACAAGACAAACCAAGAAGAAAAGAATTAGGCAAGGTTCAGTAATTTCGATGTACAGTGAAATTCACGAAGATGATAATGATCTGATACCCTTTATTCTTGAAACAAAGTATAATCCAACAGCTCAAAGGTTTGGTAATTACGCAAAGGCCAGAGCTTTGTTATTGATTTCAACATCACAAATAGCCAAGCCAATCACAACCACGACAGTATAACTTCTTTTAAAAGCTACCTTTCACATGCACAAGGGGATGATTTACTCTACTAGGTTTCGGTGTACGTTATTGTGGCTTTGTTTGTTTTGAATTAATGGTTGAGAGAAATTGTTTTGTCTGTGATCCCTAGTCACTTTGAATCATGCTGTCAATCAAAAGCAACAAATGCAATTGTGTTACAAGATCTGTCCTCGTTGCACCGAGAAACATCCTCATTCCCAGGGTGTTCTTACGTCATACGCTGATCACGAAGTCGAATGAACACCTGGTACACGTCGATCAAATGCGCCCAGAACCTGGGTGCATTAGCAGCCATTATGGATTTAACGGTTGGCTTGGCTTTAACTTTAACGCCAATACTGACCACCGCATAAAGCATTTTGCTCAAATTGCTCTAGCGTTAATTGAGAAACTAAAAACAAATACTTTGAGGACCTTATTTCAACCTTTTTGAAGGTATCTGAACAATAATCTCGAGTTGGCAAGTGTGTTTTACGTGAAAATAAGCTCGGTTTGTTTCGAGTGAAAATGGGCCTAAGTTGCATATTCGAGAAACTTCCACCCCAGCTTCGAAAATGAAATGGCTCGTTATTCTCCGAATTTCAGAGATAAGTAGAAATTATGGCTGAAATGGGTGAAGTATGTGGTTTTCCGTCGAATTTGGACATGCCACGACCGTTTACCCTGTGCAAAACGGAGTTACCACGCAAAACGGAGTTACAGCCAATCAAATCGCCGAACGGCCTCGTATATCCAAGAGTAGAGGTAGAGCAACGAACTCACACTCTGGGGACCAGAATGCACAGAGAACGTAGCCTGCGTGCAGACTACAATCCGTTGAAATGTGCAGACTCGAACTTTCAGCCAGGGTTGCCAGACCCGACTGGTCAGCAGTAGCCAAACATGGTTGCAAACGAGGCCAGAATTTAGCCAAATTTACAGCAGAAGAATTTTCATTGTTTAACAACAATAGACCTATTGTTTAAGTTATTTGAGACAAAAGATTTTAACAATCAATTTTCCAGTTTTCAAATTTGATTTAAAGGGTCTGTTTCATCGAGCATCACTTGCACATGCGGTCTCTTCGTTGCAGTGAATGCCCAAGTGAATGCTACGTTGGCTTTATTTTCAGGGCCGGGCATGTGCAAGGCATGCTGGATGAAACAGACGTTGAAAATGATGATAGTATCATATTTTATATCTGTTTTAACCGAGGGGCAATTCACTGATTTTTTTTTCGTACACCTCCCTTGAAATCACAAACAAAATCACAAGAAAAATCACATACAGAAAGCACCAAAAATCACAAATCGCTGAACAATTACTGAAAAATCACACGAAAAAATCACTAGAAATCACTAAAATCACAAAAAATCACAGAAAAAAATCATGTGATTTCAAAATCACAAAAATCACGTACGCTATTTTCAGAAGTCATTTGCCCCTCGGTTTTAACATCTATTCTGTCATTGCAGCAATTAGATCTCATTTCATGAATAAGCATTTACAAAAAAAACTGTAGAAAATTACAAAGAAAACAAAGACATCATGTCATGGAATCCCAGGAGGCCAAATTGTAGCCAGAAATAGGGTGGAGGCCAAATGAAAATATTTGTAGCAAAAGACTTTCAAATTAGGCCAGATTTTTAAAATCTGGCCTCCCAGGAGGCCAGTTGGCAACCCTGCTTTCAGCCTACTGAAGGCTGAGAGAAAAAAACAAAGCTTCAATAGGCCTAATAAGAAATAATTAGAGACAAAGCTTCTTGAATTCATAGCTTTTATCATTCAATTTTTTAATCCTCCTTTACAATTTACGACCAATTAAATGAACAGCCTGTTTGCATTGTACAGCATTCAAAAACTGCAACAAGAGAACAAAAGATTGCTTGTGTGGAAATAATGCACGAAACCTCTTTATCATTTTTCAATGCCATTATAAACAAATCTCGGTGAGCAAATCTGTCAGAGGACCAAGGACTACATTTAAAACCACCAGTTACCTGTAATATTTTGCTCAAAATCAGTGCACCCCAATGCTAAAATGATCACCATTCCATAGGACATCGTCGTGGAAACGTTTACACCAGAAGAAGAGGAGTGTTGGCTTCGCTAGATCACAATGTTGCTGCGATCATATCAACGAAGACAAATTGCTTGTTGGAAGGACAACAACTGAACGACAATCAGTTTCTTCAATATCATTTCACTACCAGGATAAACATTTGGTTTGGTTGTTTATTCTAAGTATAAGGAATTTGCCTCGTAGGAACCTCGAAGCTTCTGCTGTCATATCGTAGAGGCCCGTAGAAGCAGGACTGTAGAAACATAAGTAACAAATGAAACAGTGAAATCACAGGTTGTCATTGAACGTACACAAGGATGTCAGATTGCAATTCAAGTGCTTCAGTTTTTATAGATGAAATAAATCCTACAATGCGAACAATAAATTGGGTTTACCTAGCAATTCTTTCCCCAATCGTTGTAGTCTTGAATGCAACACTTATTGCATCCTTCATCGCAACAAAACAAGTTTGGATGAATGCTTCAAATTTCTTGATTATGTGCATAAGCTTTACAGACTTTTTAAGTGGATCACTCATGATGCCTCTCCTTGCAACATACTTACACGATGTGAACATAAAGTATAGCTGCCTGTATATGTCTGTTACTTTCGTTCTAATGTATCTGGTGGTAAGCGTTGCATTGCTATTAACTATGCTCATGGCACTGGATCGTTATATTCACATGAATCCAGATATCGAGAGGCCAAGTAGACTCAGAAAGATTTTCAAACAACCGTATTTATCGTGTACAGTTGTTATCGTATGTCTGTTATGCGTTGTTTTCAGCTGGTTCAGTGCTTTTTCTGCGGGCAAGAGCGGTGTAACAACAACCATAATTGTTGGAAGTGGTATCATATTGTTTCTAATCACCGTTCCTTGTCTTTATATCAGAGGCTATCTACGAGTGCGAAGATTTACTCGTGTCAATGCCAATGCCAATTCAACCTACCAGGCGGCGTATCTGAAGAGCCTATCAAAGACTGTAATGATCCTGATCTCCTTGGCCTGTTTCTCAAGTCTGCCATTTGCAGTTTCTAATATAGTGTACGTTCTTGTCAAGGTTTATGGTAACAAAGGGGGAGTAAAAGTGGCGGAAATTTGCTGGCAGGCTACTGGTTCTTTGGTATATTTGAACAGCACGGGGAACAGTCTGGTTATCTTTATGAGAAATGAGAAGTCGAAGGAGTGGGTCAAGAGTGTATTATGTTGCAAGAAGAGAACCAGTGATTGTAGCAAGAAGCAGGCTGATTTGAAGATGTGTAGAGGATGCCCACTCGCAGTAATAAACAAAGGAGCTGATGCAGATAGAGTCTCAAGATGTCCTGAAACGGCGATGTAAATGGAACGTTGGGAAAAACCTCGGGTCTTCTTTCTCATTGACAGGCATGTGGCCCTTGTAGAGGATGGCCAAACAGTGGCGTAACGGACTAAAGTTACCTTTAGTTCAAAAACTAAGGGCCCCCGACCTCAAAGGGCCCCGAAGGGGACACAAGCAAGTAAAATTCCTTTGTTATTCTATTGTAAAACTGGTATTGTAGCTTTGAGAAAATGACCAAGGGGCCCCAATGCCTGCATGATTTGTCACTCTAAATGAAAAGTGCGTTGATTAACTCTCAGTTGTAATCGAAAATGGATGTGTAACTTTCATTGCAGATTTGTGCACTTTTCCGTTAACAGAAGCCTTGACCAGCGAAGCTGCCAAGTGAGGGGAGGTTTCTCCCTTTTGTCAAAATGTATTCCTCAGCTTCTTCCAAAACAAGGGGAAAGCTGTCAGGTATAGATATGTATGGTAGAGTGTGAATTTTGGCGAAAAAAGCTGGAACGCGACAAGGCTTCTAATTTTGGAGCATGCAAACACCGGATTGTGAAAAGCAGTGTTAGCCTAAGTAGAGGGTGCTTACGCAAAAATTTATGAAGGAGGTGATTCATGGAAAACTTTGGGAAACTTGTCAAGTATTCCATTTTGACACGGTAAGCGTTGGAGCTAGATAGGCTCTCTGAGCAAAAGTAAATGATGTTGTCTCAAAAAGTTTAGATGTAATCAGGAGACGTTTTCTAAGCCAAAGTAGCAGACGTTTTGTCAAAATTTTCCTGGGGGCGTTGCCCCCACACCCCCTATTCCACTGCCCCTATTGATTCGTCCCTACCATGCTGCTGGCTGAGACGACACACAAGGTTGCAATCATTTGCCTCAAATTTTTAACTGGAAATCCTTCTCCATGTCTATCATATCATTTTACATATGCTCAATTAGCTGGGGGCCCCGAGCCGAAAAATCCCTAAGGGCCCCGAGTGCCTCCGTTACGCCACTGTGGCCGAATAGGCCATTAATGGCTGAAGCCACAGTTCAGAAGGTTATGGACGGGTAGAAAGACATTCCTCAACATAAGTTGTCTAACTTCCGTTTGAAAAGCCTATGAAGTAAAAGGTCTGTCAGGTCAAAGCCCACGCTCAAAGATCAAAGTTCAACGGCCAAAAATAATAGTTGAAAGCTCATTGCATTTTTATTGTAAGATCCTCGGTTGTGTTCCCTTTCTTCCTTCAGCCTGAACATCTTATGACCTGTTTATATGGGGAAGGCTGGCCCATTGGCGAGCTAGCTAGCTTGCCTTCACACCAACCCAGTTTTACGCAAACACTTAACAAATCTGCTCTGTTCTCAAGGGCATCATAACCAAGTTGTGGTAGTCGCAGGCAGGCTGCTGTCTCTTTGCCTCCGATTCCATGACAAAGTCTGCCTGTTTCAAGTGGGATCCTGGTACTAAATGAATGTGATCTGGGCTTAGCAAAAGGCCCAGCCTAGCATATACATATAAACACAAAATGATGTTTTCAAAGATGTGACCAGATTTGCAGGATCTCAGCTGAAGGCAAGCCAGCTCGCTAATGAACCAGGCCGCCTCATGCAAACAGGCCCTTACTCTCCACAGTCATCAGTACAGATCTTTTGTCGGTCAAAAGCTATGGCTAGGGATCAAAGGTTAAGCTCAAAGGTCATTTTATCTTGCTGTAAGTGAACAAAAGAAGAAACTAACCTCAACATGTGTTCCCCGCCTTCCTTCTGCTGGTACATCTCTGCTCTCTACAGTCATCATATAATCGATCTGCTTGTTGAGAAAATCTTGGAAAGAAATGTTTTTTCTTGTGCCACTCGTAGAATGATCTTCACCTGGTGTAGGCGGTTGTGACAGAAAACTTGATTGATTTCCTTTGCCAGATATGGTTCGCATAACTTAAATATGAAAATATACAGCAATTACAATCAAGTTAAAGACCCATCGCTAGTTATAATCCTTTGCACTTCAATTCAAAAGCAAACAGACAGAATCTAGGCCAGAAAAAAGTCTTCCCACCCCCCAGTATGAACAACTCATTCGGGGGATTCCATTCTCCCAAGAGGACAAAATACATGAATGAATGTAAGTGTCATTATTGCCAGGAAGGAAAACAAAGGGCACTTCTGCTCATTTTTCTTGCTCGTTTTGCTGGTTTTCGAAAGGGGCTTCTACAGAAAACCTCCCATATCGACTGGCAGGATTGCCGATTAAAGCCAAGTAAATTACTGAACCTAATTGGTCATATGGGGAATAAAAAGATAGTTTTCAATATCATTACGTCGATATTTAGTGAGCAAGTTTTTTCAAACACCAGGCGTTTATTGACATACCCGGCACACAACACGAGGAATAAGTTGCAATGCATACCACTATCCAAGTTGACTGAATGTTTGAGCAGTCGATCAATGCACCAATGGGCAGAATCAGTAAATAAATTATGACTTGCTTGCACGTAAACGAATGTTGGATTCGGTGAGCTAACTGTAAACAATGAACTTGAACTGCAAAAATAAAAAGAAATATTACAGAAATGTGTATTCATGTGTAGTTGAATGCACCAGAAAAAGTGGACTGGTATTACAGACTTGGTTGGGTCCAGTGATGTGAAATCCTGGTAATTTCATTTCAATTCATTCTAATTTTTTTATACACGGTGGCCCCATTCATAAAAGACTGTTTTACAGGGGGCCGTATTAAAAACTCACAAAAATTAATAATATCTTGCTAAAATAAGATTAAGATCTAAAACATAAACTGACCTAATACAAGTATATCTAAAGAGCCAAACTAAAGTATATATGATAAAAAATAAAAAGGAGTAAAATCAGAACTGTTGAATGGAACGAAATACTACATTCAAACAGTAGGCTGCAATGCTGGTATGACTTTTGGCCAATTAAGTACCCTCTATACCAGATGAGTCAAAAATTGGCACAGCATTTGAAAGGCTACTGCTCCCATAATATATACACGCATGGGCAGTAAGACATCGCAGTTATGATTCAGTGAAAAGCTGCTGCGGAGGAAAACCTATATGTTTATGTTTCTAACTCCTCCGTAGTAGGAAATAATGTCATCCTCCGCAACAGAACAAAGCGCAAACATGCCTCCATGACACGTTTCCCGCACAGCAATGGCTTCAGTACACTTTAGCACATGCAATCCTCTTGCGGAATTGAAAAAGTCTTCTCCCTGATGTGAATAACTTCAGGGGATTCCATTCTCTCAAAGGACAAAATACATGAACGCAACCAAATGTCATAATTGCTAAAAAGGAGCACAAAGGAAAATCCTGCTTCTTGTTTACACTCGTGCAAGTTTTCTGAAGGGGCGTCGTGCAGAAAAGCTCCCCTTTGGACCGGAAGGAAGGGCCAATTAAAGCCGGGTATACTACTGAGCCTAACTGGACACATCGAGAATAAAACAATACCCTTTCCAGGATCAATTATTTGATATCCAGGAAGCAGCAATGTTTTCAAAAACGCCAGGCCTTTTTATTGACTCATTCGGTTGGTTCGTGAAAATGTTTTATTTTTTTAAATATTACCTTAAGCTTCCAAGTAGCCTGTTTTTCTTCAGTATGAAGTGTATTTGCTCTTGCAGCGATTGCTGAATTCTTAGCAGAGGTGCCTGAAATAAAATAGAAACAAGATACTGGATGTTACACAAAGGAAACATATTTGGCTGGGCCTAGAGCGCCCCCGGGGGGGGGCTACATAATAAAAATATAATAATAATAATATAAGGAGATATGGGAGTAGAAGGTCAGAAAGACCTATGAAATCCTGTCGCTTTCTACTAGTAATCTGCATCTATGTGACCGTGGATTTATCTCCGTGTTGTAACTTATCGTATGCTCTTTCGAATTGCTGCACTGTTGAATAATTGACGACTTCGATCGTTAGATTGTTCTTGTCATTAACAACTTGGGGATGGACGGGGGTCTGCCGCCGGGTTTTCAGAAAGCTACCCTCTGCTAATTACCGAAACTAGCCATCATACCCGACTTGAACCAAAGGTGACTTGATTTGGTCTATAATGCTGTAAGTCATTGCAGTTTCGTAATGGGCTGTGAAAAGATTGTATTTTGAAAATATCGTGCATCAAGGAGGAGTTTAAGGCCCCGTTCACACGAGAACGGAACGGAACGGAACGGACCAGAACGGAACGGAACGGAACTTTTTAAGGGGTGTTCACACGGCAATGGATCGATTTGAAGTGTTGATATCTTCCTCCCTAGAGATATTAATTTTCTAAGCTCGCCATTAAGTTTTTCCATTTTCATGCGTAAACAATCCTATTGTTTGGAGTCTTAGAATTACCTCATGTATAAATTGCATGAAAAAAAGTCCGCAAAGTGGAACGGAACGCTTCAAAAAAGTGTTCACACGAGGGCTAAATCGTTTCGTTCCGTTTCGTTCCATTTTACGGCTCACTTTTCAGAGCCGTCTACTTTTCGGAACGGAACAGAACGTTTCTAGTCGTTCTCGTGTGAACACCTGCAAAAATTCCTTTGTTTTCTGTAACAGTTCCACATCGTTCCGTTCCGTTCCGTTCTCGTGTGAACGGGGCCTAAATTTTCAACGTCTTAAAAATTCTATACAGAGAACTCTAAGACGGGAAACAAGCATAGTACACCTTTCTTACTTCCAAATTAAGTCGCTGCACGAGTTTTTTTGATCAAGTAAAACTGAAACTAAACACATTAATACAGCAAGGGCAGATTTTGTAATACAATAGCATCAGTTGCTTTGGTTCACACCTCAATTCAAAGCGATTAACCAATGCAGACAAAAGAAATTCTCTCAAGCAGAAATTGAAAACAAACGAAGCCAACAAGGGCAGATTTTGTAATACAATAGCATCAGTTGCTTTGGTTCACACCTCAATTCAAAGCGATTAACCAATGCAGACAAAAGAAATTCTCTCAAGCAGAAATTGAAAACAAACGAAGCCAACAAGGGCAGATTTTGTAATACAATAGCATCAGTCGCTTTGGTTCACACCTCAATTCAAAGCGATTAACCAATGCAGACAAAAGAAATTCTCTCAAGCAGAAATTGAAAACAAACGAAGCCAACAAGGGCAGATTTTGTAATACGATGGCATCAGTCGCTTTGGTTCACACCTCAATTCAAAGCGATTAGCGAATACAGACAAAAGAAATTCTCTCAAGCAGAAATTGAAAACAAACGAAGACGCAAAGTTGCCCTGAAACCAGTACGGCGAACTCTCATTTGGTGCGGGCGAAGGGAGGTTTTTAAGAGATGTAATGTGCTCATAATGAAAGAAGAAGGGTAAATCTAAAGTTCCGTATGGGGCATTTTGTTTATTTGACTCAAAAACCGAGCAGAGGGCATTACAATTTTAGCACATTTATTGCTCAGATGTACGCAGTCACTGCTCAGCTCCTGAATCAAGTAAACAAAATGCCCAAGATAGAACTTTAGACTTATCCTTCTTCTTTCATTATGAGCACATTACATCTCATAAAAACCTCCCTTCGCCCGCACCAAACGAGAGTTTGCCGTACTGGTTTCAGGGCAACTTTGCGTCTTCGTTTGTTTTGAATTTCTGCTTGAGAGAATTTCTTTTGTCTGCATTCACTAATCGCTTTGAATTGAGGTGTGAACCAAAGCAACTGATGCTATTGTATTACAAAATCTGCCCTTGTTCATTAATACAGTACAGGCCCCTCGACGTGAATCTGGACTTTGACAAAAGGATCCATTTGTATGACAGAATTTTTCAAGAATTTCGAACCCTTTTGCATGAATTTCAGGAAGTTTCGTAATCATCTCTATGAATTTGTTGATTTGAGGATGCAAGGTCTATTCAAATTTCTCCAGTTGTGATAAAAATTCTGAAGAAGCTACCCATCTACCAGAACTAGGTTAAAATCAGACCAATATGTAGGGAATTTCATACGAGCGGCATGTCCAGTATCACTTAACAATCAAGTACCCCTCCCCCCCCCCCCCGGAGCAGGTGGAACAAGATGATCATTGTGTAAAAATCGTAAGGCATGTTCTTGAATCTTTTCAAGTTTTTTGAAAGGGTTCCTGTGATACATAGTAACCTGAAAATCAGAGATGGATTGAATGTTACTAAGTTCCTCACCTCATTTGATACTGTAGAATCCTTCATCCATGGCACCTAGGTGACGAAACGAGAAGACAAATCTGAGTGCCAAAACTGTGTAACGGTAGTTTCAAAATTTGTATCAGTTAACTTAGAATACAATTTCAGTAACACAGGTTTTGTCTCGTCCAGTGTGAAACGGGTATGCATAAGTCGCAAGCTTCATACATTACCTCACTGTTTATAGTATTCCTTACAGAGTGCTAATACTTCATTACGGCAGTATCTTCTTCATTTTTTGCTTCAAAATATTTGTAAATCTGAATTACATTTGATGTAAGGCGACTTTAGTTAGAATGACAACTTATCCAAGCAAACTAAAATTTTCAAATTCGTAATATTGCCACAGCACATGTGTAGCGTTATTAAGCGGTGGGGGCTCTGGGGTAAAAGTAGCGGAAACAGTGGTTGTCGTTGGTGCGCTCTCGGCCGGGGTTCCTGCAGTTCAGCACTATCACCTTTGCTGGCCTGACTTCCAATGTGAAACAAATCCTAGTATAAATCCGTATTTAATCGTATCTAATCGTATTTATTTAATCGTATTTAATCGCTTATGTGTAGCTCATTGTAACTGACCAACTGTCCTTTGCTTTTCGTTTCCATTTTCGATTTTTTGTATTTGTCAGCAATTTAGTTTAGTGTTTTATGTAATGGCCCTTGGGATGCTCATGGGTTCTTTCTTGACTTGCTCTGGTCATTATCGTGATATGTAGTCCAGTACTTTGTAAGCACAGTCTTAAGTACCTCGTTTTTGGAAATTCTTACATTTAATGAAAAAAAGTATCTTAAAGGTTTGTTTCAACCAGCATGGCTTGCAAACGCCGTCTGTTGGTTCACCCCTGTTACTGCCAGTTTCATGGCAAACCAAGAGATGGCACGTAGAAGACGTGCTGGCTTAAACAAAACCCGTAAGTTAGAAACAGATTTTTATTCAAAGTGGCAGGGTCACGTAATGAAAACAAACTTCTTTCGAAACGACAATTTTGCAGTATTTTTGATAGTCTATATCACAGTGATTTTCCACTACTTTTCTCAAAATGAAAGTGTTATTTTGAAGATGGACTCTTGTACTTCGCAGAGAAAGAAACAAAACACTCATATGTTGTACGATTGCAGAGATATTGGCGGATTTTAAGAAGTGACTTTAGTGTGGATTAATTCCATCCACCAAAATCAGTACAGAACAGAATGGCCACGTGTGGGAAACAATATAGATTCTAGAGATAACAAGTTTGTTTACGGTTACATGACACTGCCCCTTTAAACGCAAAGAAGTCATACTTGAAAAGCGAAAATGATCCTTGGTATGCAAGGTCTGCCAGTAGTTTTCCATATTTCTGGTATCCCTTCAATTCCCGACAGCAATCCGCATATATGATGAAGCATTCCATGTCTAAAGATAGATATCAAAACCCGATTTAAAGGGAATCGACATGGTTAAAAGCTGGCCCGGGCCAAGTTAAAAATTTAATCTTTTGAATTTGATAATTTCAACACGTGTGGCTCTATTGTGGAGCTGAAGAAACAATGGATGCGAAGGCGTTTTCTTTAGGCTATTTATAGTTGCTACGAGATATAGCTATGTCTATTCCCTTTAAACAAAAAAAAGGCGCTTTGAATTGTGATCGGATTTACCGGGTGTGGCCCCAAAAAAGTACCCCTGTTTGCAAAATCACCAAAATTTGGTTACAAAGCCGATTTTCAAATCTCTTTTTTGGCAAGTAGATCAAAGACCATATTATTGTCCTACAGGGTGTTCCAAAAAAGTTGTGCCCCGTTTGTGTTGCTGCTGTGGAGGAGTCGTAGATTCAATTATCTCGACTTTTAGACAGTTGCATAGGTCAGGCTTCAACTTAGAGTTTGAGACCTTATATATGAGTCAATGTGATTCGTGGTTGCTGATTTATGGCAGAGAAAAGGCAAAATAAGTGGTTGCTTCAAAAACAACACTGCTATTGTTCTCCAGCAATTCCAAAATCAAGTAAGTTTCCAAAGAAATAGTTCTGGCGTCGTATTAAATTTTTTGCTCATTATTTTAAAGGGTTGGCAGTGTTGTCTGTTCATAAGGGAGCATTTTCTATCCTTTAAAAAATGTGTTGAAAATTTTAATACGATGCCAGAGTCCTTTCTTTGAAAACTTGCTTTATTTTGATATTGTTGGAGAACAACAGAAGTGCTGTTTTTGAAGCAACCACTAATTTTGCCTTTCTCTGCCATAAATCAGCAACCATGTGTCAGATTGACTCATACAAGGTCTCAAACTCTAAGCTGAAGATCGACCTATGCAACTGTGTCAAATCGAGATAATTGAACCTACAGCTCCTCCACAGTAGCCAAACAAATGGGGCACGATTATTTTGGGACTCCCTGTAGGTAAAGAAAATCTTGTGATTGGTTTTCAAACTGGTAAATATACAGTGCCTGCCAAAAGTCCTTGGAACACTTAGGCCATTTCTTGAAAATTCGCATTTTTAACCATAGCGATTAGGTTCAAACACCCAGCATAGGTTCCAAATCTTTAAATTCGTGTAAAAGGACGGGCGTAAAATTCAATGACCTATTTCTTTAAACTGAATGACTCGAAAGAAACTTTAGCCACTTTTCTATGATTCTATCGTTGTACTTTTCAGAAATCTTGAATATTTGTCGACATTACAGCCTATTTTATATTTCAGCTCATTTGTGATGTGACGTCATCAAATTTCTAAATCACAAACCAGAAGAGTGAAAGAGTTTTGCTTGATACCATATTGTAGGCATCCATAAACCATGGTTTTCTTGAAAATTGTTTGACCTTTCGTGGCCAGGTTTAGAAACTACGATACTTTTAAGTTTTTTTCGAAAATTTTCTTGAATTCAGAAGGATTTACTGTAAAATAGCTCAAGTTTCTTTGAAGCCATTCAGTTCACAGAAATAGGACATAGAATTTTACACCCACCGTTTTAAAGATTTGAAACCTATGCTCAAACACCCCCTCATCTCCGAAACAATGTTGATTTGCAAGGTCATTGTCCCAGAATTCCAGTAGGGTCGTGAATGGTCCTGTCACCCCTATTTTGTAATCACAGAACAACGTTGTTCTGAGGGGGAGAGGGAGAAATCGAAAACAAGGCAAATTTAGCAAATGTGCTTTGGCAGGCATTGTAGCTCTTTTTTAGGCTCCCCGCTTTTGAAGCATATTGCAAAAAACACTGATTGCTGGCTCTTAGGCTAGGCAAGGTTTACGATGTTGATTTATGAGGAAAGCTCTGAATAAGATTTCAAGGCGTCCATTTTATATCCTTTAAAGTAAAGAATGCAAAGGCAAACATTTTACCAACTAACAAAACATTTTTTCTGTCTCTGTCGTGACTTCGGTACTACGTACAAAATAAGTCAACAGATATCCTGAAATTTGCAATCAGCAAATAAGTCAGAAGATGTCAAAAACTTTTTGTCAATTTCATGATTTATATATAACAAGTGAATTCATCTCATTTCTCGTCATCCATATCTTGTCACCTTATTCCTTTAGTGTAGGTTGCCATCTTCAACAACTGTTGTTGGATGCGGCCCATGCCACGTGGATGAGATGTAATATATTCATGTTATATAACTTAACGGTTAAACATATATGAAGCTTTCCAGTTAAAAAGTCAGCATCACGTTTTAACTTTCTCTCATTCATTTTATAATACTTGGAATATTACTTATCTCCACACAATTTTCGTTCGTAAAATTTCCTTCGAATTCGCATGGATTTGATTATTTGCCCGGCTTCAGAGATGAATTCAGACACATTCGAAAGGAGCCATATGAATTCGTGAGAACAAGTGTCAACATGAGCGAACCCGTAAGCAAATCCATGAGTTCTTTTGAAGCAGTAAGAACTGTTGGGAATTTCTGTCTACCTTCATGAACCCATGCAAAAGTTTACAAATTCATAGGAACCCTTACGAACTTGATAAAATCTGACAACATCATAAATGAATTTTTACGAATGCAAGGTTGTTAATGTAATTCTTTTGTGCTATGTTTAGATTATGTCGCTATATCTCCGTTCATTTACTTTAATGTACGAAAGAACGCTAATGTACCTCTCTGATTCTCTCAAAGTTTACAGATTAAACAAAAATACTTATTTTATCGAATTTCCAAGAAAAAAATTTGAAATGTGCTAACGACACAAGACAGGCTCATTTGTCCCTATCATTAAATGGAGGGAACAGTTCTATTTCATCAGTTTCCTTGTCATTATAAAGTCATAATAAATAAGCATTCTGTCCATTTCTATGAAATTTGAAAAGTTCAACGAAGAGCAGTCATAATGGAAATCTTCCAAATTTTATTCTATAAAATTTTCAACTTCTAATTCGGATTCAGCGCTCAAATTCGTGTCTGGCTGTTAGGTTTCATCCTCCCATTTTTTGTTATATTGATTTTCTGATGATAAGACGTTTTTGATTTGTGAGGTATTCGACCATAAAAATTATTTGACTAAAAGTTCGCCCGTGAACAATCTCTGCAGTTGAATTTCTCATAGAATCAAAGGCCTTCATATCGTAGAACCAATGTAACAAGGACTAAGAACAAGAAACGTCGTCCCTTGGTAAAAATACAATTTACTCAAACTTTGAAATCAACTTGTATTGGGTGTGCTCTTGGAGTTTGCAAGTTTGTATAGAATTGGTGTAAAATTTGCATGCCTGCATGAAGCTTCGAAGAAAGCATTGCAAACTATTTTGGTGTAAAATTCAAACTCTTTGGAAACAACTTGCAGGCTCCTATTGCCTCTTGAATCTGAGATAAAAAAGTTGCCAACAAACTGTTTAAAAATTCACAGCAAATTAAATGCAAACAAAATAAAAATCTCATCTTTTACCATGGGAGTAGCCCCGGGAGTAGTTGACAGACTCTAATTTGAATGCTGGATCCGAATCTGGAGCCAAAAATTTCGAACGACTTCATTTGGGAAACCTTCCATAATGGAGGCTGTTCGTCGAAGTGGTAAATTAACACGACAAAGTGCGACTGTAGACCAGCGATTCGACCAATCGCTTAGAATGTGATGTGAATTGAGCTTGGCTTTCTCATCACCAAAATGATGCTTGCAGCTTGCATTCAATAGGACACGCCTCTCCCTTGTCGCACTCGCGTGTTGAAATCAACTTGCTGAAACTGACTTGCTTGCGTGACTCTTGACTTTGTTGGGCATGAGTCAAGAGAAGACCTTTCAAGCAGGCTCATTTTATGTTATCTTTCTATCGTTCGTAATATTTTCAACCTTAATCTTCTGCAAAGACAGTCTTGATTTGCGAAGGTAATTGTCATCTGCAAATAGCTAAAAAAAACTTCATTACACACAAAGACGCTCGTTGATAATCAACGCTTTCGTTCTGCAATTTCAGCATCTTCCATAATGACATATTGGCAAGTAAAAGCTAGCTTTCTGTTTGCAGAAACGTTAACTCCGGGTGTCTTGGTACAAGTAGTTCCTCTAATGCAAGAACACTGCAGAACTTCGGCAGACAACCCACAATGATCTCCTAACGAAGGTCTCTGTGAGCAAAACCCAACTAATGAGGCATCAATTCTAGATCTTACACAGCATTCTGTAGGCGCACAGTCAGTTGATGAGAAGCATTGTAATCGTTCACGTTGCTTTGTTGTAGCTAACAGGACTTTCCTCGAAAGCGAGTCTCGGAAGATCCTACGAACACTGTTCGGTTCTTGTGTAACGATAATGCCAAAATAAATGACGAGAAGGAATGTTTTCAAACAAAGTTCCATTTCGACAGATTCACGACTGCTTTTGTTCAGTGCAAACTGGTCGATTTTCTTTTACCAACAACGAGATGAAAATTTGCAGCTGGAGACAACACAGCAACCACTTGAAGATATAAAGTCTTGTCTTGGGACTTGCTTTGACTCACTAAACAGTGCTGTAGCTAGCTGAGAGTTGAAAGAATTTGCAGTGTGCGAATGTCGATAAACAACTACGTCCTTGGTATCTTCAACCGGAACTGTTTTACTCAACACCGCACTGACAAACTGGCGCTCAGAATATCGACTACGTTGCGCTGTGGTATCAGCACAAGACTAGCAACAGACATAAATCAGGCTTTTATACCTTTACTCTAGAATTTCAGCAGTTCACGAACCACTTGAAGAATGAAAGACGGGTCAAAACATCAAAGAAAATCCGAAGATCATTAAATAGCTTGCCTTTGCAGGTCAAACACTTCACAAGAGCCCCTATGAATCTTAAACGGATATTTTTACAATAGCCCCTGTGCCTTTCAAAACCTTTACTTTTGAAAGAGTCTTTGTTGACATCAAACCGAAACTTTTACAAATGTCCCTGCAGACATCGAACTGATACTTTTACAAGAACCCAACTTGTTACAAACTTGAAACATACTTGATGTCCAGTCACCTTTGTTAAAGGCAAAGTGTCAAGCAAAAGTCTTCCCACGTTACCAGTTGTAAGTCCCATAACCCTTTCAGTCAATCTGCCTGGGACAGGTCAGCCAAGTTTGTTTTATGTACTTTAACACAGCTTCTGTGAGACACAGCTTCATTTCATGTTTAGACTTCAGGCCTAGCAGATTCGTAAGCTTGGTTATACGGTGGAAATCCTACACTCTGGCATCTTCACTCACTTCACTCCATTCGAGGTATGGAGTAAAAAGTATGAGACTGATATTCAAAACTGAGATGTTAATCCATCAGTCAAAGGGTAACTTAGACGAGAAATTCTTTTTGGTAAAATCACACATCTGTAGGGCAAAACAATTAGACAAATGCCTGAAGAAATGGAATTTTAATTTCAACAACAACTAGCTCATGGACCACAATGGAATGTGGAATTCTCTTTCGCAAATATGCCCTTTAGTAACATTTTCCTAATTTACAGGCCTAAGTGATGAGTGATTGTACCTAACAAAATTTTCTCATACTAATTGATTAATTGATTTCAGTTTTGAATATCGCCCTCATATTTTTTATTTCACAGCCTGCTAAAAGTAAGAAACAAGCTTTTTTCAGACCTAAGCCTGTTTCTTACCAAATGAGTATCATTTTGAAAATTAGAGCCGGTGTTTCTTAAATTTGTGTTTTTATATGCGGGACACTACTGAAACAGACCTATTTGAGGGCTTCATTATATGTTCATGGCCGGTGAGCAAGCTCCGTTCCATGAAATTATAAATTTGGGTGTTCATTTCTGTTCTATTTTGTGTCAAGTATATAAATTTGTCTTTGGAATTCGTGAATGTGAAGCTGGGTTTTGATTACGTGACCTCAAGAATTTCGTATCAAAGTTCAAGTCTTAGATTATATAACAGTTTTGCAAAGACGTCAGCAACTGGTTTTTTATCAAAGTTCGAGTCCTAGTTTATACAAGAACTCAGAAGAGGAATCATGCAACCAACTAAGTTTCTGGTTTAAGGTACAGAAGCCTTCTCATACTTTAAGAAACAATGTATCTTTAAAGACAATGTATTTCTGAAAAGTTGAATTCCCACAAATTCAAAACCATCTTAGGAATTTCCAGTACGTCTGAAACCAACTTAATCCATCAAACAAGTCTACATGACCAAATTCGAATCAAAATCGGTAATATATTCAAATGTTAATGATTGTTCAAAAGCTACCATGAGTTTCTTCTCACTCATTATAAGCACACGGCTCAAATCTTTTTAATCTTTGATAAGGTGGGTTTAAAATTGTATCACATTTTTCTGCTCTGCTGCTACGCAATTCTGCTCTGCAATTCTTTCAGAGAGCAGAGATGCAGTCTTCTCGATGGTATCAACGATGTATTCGAAGCTTGTGGACATTCTGAGAGTGCAGATATCAATGCGTTGCAACCCCTTCTATGCGGAAACAAAAATTTGCCCTTGGAAGCCAACAAAATGATCTTAAATTTTACTAGTAAGTACATTTCTGAGACAGAACGCTTTGGTTGAAAGTTACTGGAATCCCTGAAAAGAGCACCTAAATCCCTTCTGTATGTGTCTGTTTTCAGTAGTTATGTAATGTCTTAAGGAAGCTTGCAACCAAAAATTGACGTTTTTTACACTACCTTTCATGGCTCCAAACTTTTCAAATCTTCACTCGCAATTATTTGGTTGCAAGAATCCTTAACTTGTAGCTCTGTTTGTCTTTTCATTAATCTCACTTTTATGTTATGACCCCCTGGGTAGACAAAATGTTTTGCTCTTTGGGGTATCGTCTCCGTAGTAGGGTAGCGTTAGGTGTAGGTATAATAAGTAATCATGTATTGTAAATTTTTTAATGGAATATGTATATAAAAACATTTTTCTATGAATTAAATGACTTGAACGCATTTTTTCGGTAAACCTGTCGTGGCAAGTTTTTGATATCTTTATTGTTTTCAAAAATGGCGGCATTATGATTATTTTTGCAAAAATCCATCTTACTTTGAAAAAGTTAAAATCACTGCCAATCTTGAATTACTTGAAGAAAATTGATACAATCTTCAACAGAACCATAGTTTATGAAGGTCTACAATATGGGGGCATACAGATATCTGTAGCTCTTCTGGTTGATAATAAATGATAGCTTCAAAATTGATAAATGACGCCATTTTGATACTTACAAAGATACCAAGGATCACTTACCGGACAGAGGCAAGCAGTTTGAATAATCTCAGATAGTTCAGGTCGAATCTTGGCGTTGGTGATGATACCTTGGAAAAGAAAATGCATCTAAAATTAGAGAAAGTGTTTATACAAGACCACAATGCTAAGCAGTGTAGACCTTTTAACTATTCCACAAACGAGTGTGCATCGAGCGATATTGTCACACTGGTTAATTAAGAAAAGTGAAACAAATCCGTTACTGTACACAAAATAAAGAAATCGACAGCTCGTGACTCAAAACGTAGGTCAAAAGCAAGGCTAAATCGCTACTATATTGTGGTATCTTGATGGACATAGGAAGATAGCAAGGAGGTCAAATCTTGGTAAGATTGCATAAAAAACTTTGAATAATTTGCTGTAAATCTGTCTTGGCAATTTTTTGATACCTTAATTAGTTTCAAAATGGCAGCATTTCTTAATTTTAAGGAAGCCCCCGGACCCCCATTTTCGCTCACTGGGCTTGCACTTAGTTTCAGTTCCCTCAACTGTGCATTTCTTTCTCGTGAGCCTGTCAAACATCGACTTGAGAAGGTAGATAGCAGAATGCAACTCGTACAGAAAGACATTCAAATTGTGAAGAGTGAGTCCAGTATTATTTGAGGCCAATCTAGGCAGTCTGTCGGCGAAATATTTCCACAGGAGTGCCCTGCAAAACTTTCGCTCGAGTAGTTTCGGGCCCCTTCACTGTCGAATTGCCCATGCCCCAATTCTACTGCCAGTCGGCCCCTGCGTTTGTTTACGTTTGAATGTAACAGCAATAACTTTGATGGACATTTGACTCACAACCAAATGACTAATATTAGACTTGTTACAGAAAAGCAACTGGCGTTTAGGGTTAATTCACAAATCTTACCAAAACAATATGACATATTGAAAACATGAAGAGAAGTGCAGCAAAATTGCGATGCTCCTTGTCTTGCCAATATTGGTGCTGCCCCTGAAGGAAGAAAATATATGTGAGTCCCAATCTCGAATACTCGAATATCTCACTGTCTCCAGCATATTTTTTTGGGACGGGACGGTATATGATCGTACATATTTAATGTTAGTTGTCTCTTTCATCGATACGTTTTGCGTCGTGCTTTCGAAAAATTTGCATTCTGAAGAGAAGCAAAGCTCTGCTTCGAAATTTCAAAATAATAAAAATATGACCTGGCCTTAAATAATCTTATTAAAATCAGATGTGCCTCACTAAGGTGTCAGTAATATCAAAGGAAATGTCGCTAACTTGAATTTGCCTCTTTCTTCTTTGTATTCGCCTTCTTAACTGGAATATAATTTGGAATGACCGAAACATGAAATATAAATGACAATAACTGCGATCCATGTTCTCTGACTTTGTCGACCAATTCTCGTTTCTTCTCTTTTTCTACAAGTTTCGTCCGAGAAATGTCCACCATTTGAGCCATGATTTCAATAGACGTTTTCACGGAAAGAAAAGCATGCTGGGAAAAAGGGAAAATTTCAAGATTTCGACACCACGCAGCTTCGAATTTCGCCAGGTTTCATCGAGGCTTATTTTCGTAACAAAACCTCTCTCCTGAGCGAGCACAAAGACGTTAGATATCTTTTGTGCATATCGTTAAAATCCTTGAACTTCAGAGATTACGAAATGGCAATATGTTTTTCAATCTGATTTTTAGAAATCTTTTTACATAGCCAAAAAGAAACACGAGGAAGTTTCCAAAATCGCAGAATTATGCTTAGGCCCTTGCGACCAAACGCCACATTTAGGCACATAATTCTGCTATCAAATGAGGAAATCAACTGAAATTCAAAATGAAAGCACTTCATTTATCCGTGTAGTCGGATACAAATTTGCAGGGTGCTACCTAAACGTATATGAATGTAGGGAGGTCAGACAGCTCAGATCACATGTCGTCCTTCCCAATGAAAACTTCCGAATAAAGTATCTTTACAGAAACTGGGTTCAATTTTCCTACAAAGCGAAAGAAACCCTTTTACTGCTGATTTTTTCATCCAAATATTGTCGATAAAAGCATTTTCCAACATTTCATTGATGTTTCTACTAACTGCCATTTTTGAAATATCGTCTCTTCAGAAACTTATTTTAGCTCGTAAATCCAAGTCAGGTTTAGGCCTTTGAGTTTGACTGTTACTTGACTAAAGCTAAAGCGATGAAAACTGAAAGCTCCCATTAAAAATATTCTGTTCCGTGAGATATTTTGGGCATTATCTCCTCATCTACTATTTAAGCTAAGCAAAAAGATTTAACATGATATCGAAGGCTAATGTTCTGAGAGTTGCATGTCCATGACCTTTGGAAAAGAAAGAAATTAAATTCATTTTGATGCACTTCTCGCTCGCTATTTGTGATTGTCTCGATCTGTTGTTTTAGTCTCTGCATTTCTTCTCTGTTTTAATGTAACAAACACAGCTGACATGATTTAATTCCAGCAACAAGTCGAGAATAAATGTAGAGAATGAACGATCTACAAACCTTGTCCAACTTTCTTGTAGTAGTTTCTAAGCATATCCATGAAATCTGGCACTCCCAACTCAAAAAAATGTTTACGATCTCTCGGAGGAAAGCGAGACAAATCAGAAACGATGAAAGAAATATTCTGCCCGTTTGATGAAACTAGTATCAGCAGCGACCAAGGCAGCCATAAACTGCGTAAAATATTTTCCTGGCTTCTTGTTGCAACTTTGAATTCCACCTCGAATGAAAATCGATTTAGAAATAACGTGTAACAGAACTTAGGTCATGTGACAACCGCACTCGTATCTGCACTTTTAATCATTGACTGATTAATCTAAAGTGGTTTTAGCAAACTTCTTTTTAAATATCATTTTCTTGCACACGTTTTCTATTTTATAAGAAACTGGTTTATAAGAAACTTGTGCTTGGATGGCGAAAAATTTAAGAAACTGTAGTACTCCGTTCAATTTGTGCTAAGAAATTTTTGTAAAATCAAAGACAATTGTGAGAAACTTGTTGTCAAGAAAGAAATATCTGGCAGTGATAGAAACCACTTCCATCCAAGAAATAAGACACAAATTAAGAAATTTTTAGTAGTAAAAAGCTGAAATTTTCATGTGAAATTAAAGACACTTTTATTCTTAGAAAAGAACAAACGTGTTTTGGAAACATATCAATGTAATAGACCAAGGTGTTGAAGACGTATAAGGTACACATAAGTTTTAGAGGTAGCTTAATGTTTCAACAGGGTGTTGTGGAAGGAGGGGGGGGGGGGCAAAAAATCTCTAAAGCATACTGTAAGTGCAAGCCAATGAAACATAGAATACGATGCCGGTTGATAATAGGGGTGGAAACCAAACAAGATTGACCTAGCAAGAGCAATCCCTGTATCGACTCACAACTCAAAATGAAACTTATCATCAGGTTGATTGTCAATCATCATGTTGAATCGTCACCCCACAAGTTATTTTTTCTGCAAGAAACTGCTTGTAAGAAACTCAACCATAGGATCGTTAAAAAATAGAGAAAATCAAGTACTGGAAAAATTTCTAAGAAGCCACTTACTTTAGTGGGGAAAATCCTTCGCATATGTTTACTTTATTTTAACTTGTTTGTTGTATCGTATTAAGGAACTACTTAATGTCTAAACATTGGGAAGGCTTCATAAAACCTTGTTTCGAAATATTTCAGGATAGGACAGGAAATAAATATGACGATTGTTATGGAACATTCAAAAGAAACTCCTTAAACTCTAATTACTCAAAATCTGATAATCTTTAGAAACTTTCAATATTGGCCGAAGTTCCTAGTTTCTTGTGAAAAGAAATTGTAGGTACTTTAATCAATGCTTTCCTTTCGTCATTTAATAAGACATTGAATGATTAAAAGTGCAGATAACGAGTGCAGTTGTCACATGACCTAAGTTCTGTTACACGTTATTTCTAAATCGATTTTCATTCGAGGTGGAATTCAAAGTTGCAACAAGAAGCCAGGAAAATATTTTACGCAGTTTATGGCTGCCTTTGTCACTGTTGATACTAGTTTCATCAAACGGGCAGAATATTTCTTTCATCGTTTCTGATTTGTCTCGCTTTCCTCCGAGAGATCGTAAACATTTTTTTGAGTTGGGAGTGCCAGATTTCATGGATATGCTTAGAAACTACTACAAGAAAGAAAGTTGGACAAGGTTTGTAGATCTTTCATTCTCTACATTTATTCTCGACTTGTTGCTGGAATTAAATCATGTCAGCTGTGTTTGTTACATTAAAACAGAGAAGAAATGCAGAGACTAAAACAACAGATCGAGACAATCACAAATAGCGAGCGAGAAGTGCATCAAAATGAATTTAATTTCTTTCTTTTCCAAAGGTCATGGACATGCAACTCTCAGAACATTAGCCTTCGATATCATGTTAAATCTTTTTGCTTAGCTTAAATAGTAGATGAGGAGATAATGCCCAAAATATCTCACGGAACAGAATATTTTTAATGGGAGCTTTCAGTTTTCATCGCTTTAGCTTTAGTCAAGTAACAGTCAAACTCAAAGGCCTAAACCTGACTTGGATTTACGAGCTAAAATAAGTTTCTGAAGAGACGATATTTCAAAAATGGCAGTTAGTAGAAACATCAATGAAATGTTGGAAAATGCTTTTATCGACAATATTTGGATGAAAAAATCAGCAGTAAAAGGGTTTCTTTCGCTTTGTAGGAAAATTGAACCCAGTTTCTGTAAAGATACTTTATTCGGAAGTTTTCATTGGGAAGGACGACATGTGATCTGAGCTGTCTGACCTCCCTACACTCATATACGTTTAGGTAGCACCCTGCAAATTTGTATCCGACTACACGGATAAATGAAGTGCTTTCATTTTGAATTTCAGTTGATTTCCTCATTTGATAGCAGAATTATGTGCCTAAATGTGGCGTTTGGTCGCAAGGGCCTAAGCATAATTCTGCGATTTTGGAAACTTCCTCGTGTTTCTTTTTGGCTATGTAAAAAGATTTCTAAAAATCAGATTGAAAAACATATTGCCATTTCGTAATCTCTGAAGTTCAAGGATTTTAACGATATGCACAAAAGATATCTAACGTCTTTGTGCTCGCTCAGGAGAGAGGTTTTGTTGCGAAAATAAGCCTCGATAAAACCTGGCGAAATTCGAAGCTGCCTGGTGTCGAAATCTTGAAATTTTCCCTTTTTCCCAGCATGCTTTTCTTTCCGTGAAAAGGCCTATTCTATTAGGCTTCCAGGCACACAGTTAATTTCATTATAGCTCTGTTTAATGCTAGCATGTATTCCAACGATGCAGGGCAGCCTCATAAGATGTTACAAGTCAAACAACGTAAGTAAATGATTTATGGTACAAAATTTGAAAATAGCCTTGACCTACGAAGCTATCATGCTAAACCCATAAATGCAACAAAGACACCTTTATCTGTAGAAAGAAGACTGCTAACTCCTGTAAAAGATTAATAAACAAAATAAACCTGTGACTAGAGAGAAAGCTGAAACCTACTAGAGTAAACAAATAAATCTTAAACCCTGGAAGGAAAGGGATAACTTAGTAACTGCAATAAAGAAGAACTCTGGATAACAAAAAACGCGTTTCGTCACACACTCGTCAGTTCAGTTGACGGTGTTTTTGTTACGTTCATGGGTTTAGTACGAGTTACTTTCAAAGCACAATATCTCCAAACGATCTTTCATCTTATTTACAATTCATAAATTCTGTTGTGCTTCATTTCCTATCCTGTGAAAAAGTTTGGGAGAATGAAGAAAGGAGTCTCACCGTGAGGGACATATTTTCTTGGATCCTTCTACAAGCTTTAACAAGTGCAGCAGGATCCTCCATTGAAATCATTTGAAGGTAAACAATGCGTTGCGGAACATCATGATACATCTTAATGACAACCTGAGAAGGAAAAAATGGTCTCATCATGGAATAATATACTGGGTGGCCCAAAACAGTACTCCTTTTCAAAATCACCAAAAATCAATTATATATCCAACCAATCACAAAATTTACTGCTTGAACTCTTTTGTCAATGATTCAAATACCGGGTAAATCAAAATTGTTTACCCGCTTGGTGGGCTGTGAAATGAAAACAGTGTGAGGCCGATATTCAAAACTGAAATGTCAATCTATCAGTCAAAGGCTAATTTAGACCAGAAAATGTTGTTTGCTAAAATTACCCATATCATAGCATATCATCATATCATATATTATTATTTATACACGAAAAGAAATCCCTTCAGCTTAATCAAATAACACAATAATCAACACTAAAACTAGCCTAAGATGCTGTTCTTCCAAGGGGTCATGTATTTCAATTAGGTTGGTGTTTACCGTCAGCTCTTCAAGTACTCCTTTGGTTCTTTCTTAAAGCGACTAATACTCAGGAGTTCTCTAATAGCAACTGGAATATCGTTCCAGACTTTAATAGCAGAATATCGATAACTCTTTTTTGCATGTTCTGTGTTTAATCTAGGAATCTGAAGATCTCTACAGTTCCTTGTTGCTTAGTTTGACTGCAAGGATCTTTGCTGAAATTTGTCCCAGAGGCTTTCAGGGCTTAATTTGTTCCTTATCTTATATGTCATGACTGACCCATCAAATTGAATTATATTGTCAACGCTCAGCCAGTCAACATCATGATACTCACCTGCAAATCCAAAAATTAGCAACATGCCCTTGAGGGGTTTGTATAGGAATCGAGAATTCCACCTTGCCTTCTGGTCCATTATCTATTTGGCATTGAAATTCAAAATAAATGCAACTGTTAGTTTCAGAAATAGAATTTTGATGTCCATAGTAGGCAAATTATGGACTAATATGGAACATGAATGTTGCCAAACATGCCCCTTTTCCTAATTTTTAGGTCTCAAAGATGAATGATATTTACTAGCAAACAAAAATTTTCACATATAAGTCAGCCTGACAGATAGATTAACCTTTCAGTTTTGAATATCCTAGCAGTAAAGTTACCTATTCTATTGCAACAAAGAGTCGTTACAAAAGTAGACTAGGATGTTTGGAACATAAATGAATTGATTAAAACCTTTACCTCATTGGTACTTTCTTTGCCATTTTTCTGTGAGCAAAGGATAATATGAATAAATTTAAGCAAACCAGTTTCAAATTTGATACAGAGTGACAAGAGAATAAGCATACATTAGGCTAAATGTGAACACTCATTCAAAAACAAAGAACTACAATGGGGGGTAACTTGGGTCTTTGGATGACAGGGATGAGCTGCCCCACATTTAGGGGAAAGAGCTATGCTTGAGGACTTTCGGTCAATTTCCATACCCATGTGTAAGGATTTTTGGAAAAAGCACCCTGTTGAGCTTCCAGAAATCAAGTTTCATTTCACTTTAAACATACAAAATGAAGACGAAGTTGCCATCAACCAAGTTTCAAACTGTGACGATGAAAATCTAACAATTCAAACACAAACTGGTCAACTTTCTCTTTGCAAGTCAAAAAGCTACCAATTTCAAGAGGAAGATTTGAATTTGGAGACCCATATAGGATTTTTAAGATTTGAAACCTTCGCTTAATGGGCAGCATGTTTCATATCCATTTGTGAAGATTTCTGGGAAAAACGAAACAAGTTTCAAATTAAAATGATAAAACTCCAACGTTACAAACACAAAACTTGTTGACTGTTTCTTTGCAAGTCAAAAGGCAAGGAAATTCTTACCAAGATGCACTGTGTTCAAATTAGGAATCTGTAACAAATCTATAGGGGTTCAATTACATATAGAACGCAATGTACCTGGGTAAAATGTTTGGCTCTAAACCTACAAAGCCATCAGTGCAATTACTGTATTTGGTTGCAGGCTACCTTCGCTTTGTATCTTCATTTTTGCTTTGTATTTCAAAATTTCTTTTTTTTAATAGTGATATGTAGTTTTACATAGCTTTTGATTGCTTTCAGAATGACCACAGGGTAGACATAGTATTTTGATCCCTATGGCATCATCTTTTTAGTATTGTAACATGGTTTGCAGGTATCGTAAGTAATATGTTTACAAAATTTTCAACTGAGTATAGAAAAAAATATTTAACCATAATCATGTGTCAAGGCTTGCCACAATGCCAACATCCAGGTGCTGTTCATAGAGAAATACACTGATGCAAGGAACTTTTAACACGATACACTGCATTCTATCTACAATTGAATTCCCTGTAATTGGAACATACAGTATGCATCTTGGTAAGAGTTCCTCACCACCATCTTTCAAGTTACCTTACATTGAAAAATGGAGCAAAGCTACTGTAAGTTGCTATTTAAGGAGACAAAGCCTATGTCTCCTTAAAGGGCTGCAGGATGGTAGGCTTGTTACCCTACCACATAAAGAGCTCCACAGATGACCTACCGAATGAAATGCCTGTCTTCCAACCAGATGATTACAAATTGCATCTTTGTTTGGTAAATGGCAATTTCCAATGATTCCAACAATGCATATCTTATGCTTCTCTGACCTGAAACACAAACTTTGATACAGTAATGCAAAGAACTTACAAGAGCGTTCATTTTATATGACAATAGCCAGGTGCACATGGACTTGACAAGCTTTTTCCCCGCTTTTTCCTGTCTGGATCTCGGCAGGTGTACAGGACACTTGCAAATCAGAGATTTCAATAGACAGTTCAAACAAACCAAAGGGAGCAACCAAAGAAATTTCAAGAAATTTCTCCTTGCACAGCCACGTGGCTAGACTGAAAACCTGTACATATTCCTGTGCAGCGGAAAATCTTGGGTGCCAACAGAATGCAGGGCCTTCTTGCCCTCTGTTGGCCCACTCACAAAATGAAAGGCAAATATCATTAAATGAACGGCAAATATCATTGAATGAACGAGCAAATATCACAGTGGGACCTGGATTCTATAATCAGGCATGAGAAGTAAGTGTCATCCACTGATATGTTGATTTAGGCCGAGGCCCAAATCGACCAAACTGGTGCAAACGTGGTCGGAGCTGAAAAGTCGACAAAAGGAGAGTCTACGAGGTTCCGAAGGTTTGCCTTACCCTGCTGCTTCTTCTACTTTCTCCTTCAAGTACTGAGTATTCAAAACCTTTGCCATTTCTTCGGTTTATGTGCTACCAAATCCTCCACAGCAACGAGCATCTTCGTCCGCCATTACAAAAATTCAGAAATGAGATTTTGATTCAATTTGATTGGCTGATCTTTTCGAAGAAAGGACTGGGCCCGAGAAGCTTGGGACTGCAGGCGAAGAAGAGCGAGATGAAAATTTGTTGGGTGAGTGAAAGATTTAGAAAAGGTTTGATTATTTTTACTTTTTTCTCTTCTTTCACGGCTCGAGAAGTCAAATAAAAACTATCAGTATGTAGCCTAATTCTTTTTGATTAATTTGAGGGGGAAAGGTTTACATGAAAATGCCGAGTTTAGATGAGATTTAGGAGTGAGCATTTATGTTATCAAGGAAAGACCCAGCCAGCAATAATTAGGGGCAACAAAAAAAACAACTAATTTCAGCCACTGCGAACTCCATTTGTGTTCCTATAACATTTTTACCATCCAGATCCTCCTTTGAACTGCACCCTGTGAATAACTTAGTGCTGAAAATGTTAAAATTGCTGCTACATTTAGCTTGAAACGTTGCTTCTAATATGCTAAGGTTCCCTTCCACCAGCCCTCCAGCCTGCAAGGAGGAAAAGCAAGGAGAAACATTCCTGTATGGAATTGCAACCCAAACAACCCATTGACACTAAGAGGGCTGCTGCCCCCTAGGCGTGGACAGATTTGCAAAGAAGACTTTTGCAGGCAACTGCATGATATGATTATGTTTGATGTTAGTTGTTTGCATATGGACTGCCTTGATTTGGGTATCTTCTCCAGCTTTTCCTTTCCTGTATTGTATTAGGATTCCCAATGGCTGCTCACCAGTGGAAAATATCATACAGGGTCAGTCGCATGTTCCGTGACACTAGGCAGAGTATCATTTTGATAAGTGTAACATAAATATGTGAACTGCAAGAAAATAGTAATTATGCACATCAAGCTCCATAGTAACACATGAACCAGCACAAAATTACTAAAGATATTGTGTCTTATGAGTGTGTTTATGATGACAGTGGTGATGCCAGCTCTGAAAAATCTGACTTAAGTTGGAGGGGGTGGGATTTTCATTTAATTTTTAATCTAGAGGGATACCCAACTAATCTTATGTCACGTTTCTTTGACAATTTTTGCCAACTTTTGGGATCTCAGGGGACAAGTCCCCCCCCCCTGGTGACACTATTGAGTGATGCAATGGTTTAGGTGAAGGTGAAGGTGAAGTTGCGGTTTTTAGCGCCATGCGCTGGGATCGCAGAAGTTGCTAAGCGCTAATCGATTCCCTGACCCCTTGTCATGACGCTCAAGTGGTGAGGCCCTACCGCATCTTGAACCCACTCCACCTGACTGTTCTGGCTGCAAAGTCAGAGGATTACACCACTGTGCCAACACATTTAGATAATCCTTTGACACTGCAGCCAGAGAGTCAGGCATCAACGTTGGATTAAGCCCCATCAACACTACATGAATGTCATGACACCAGGAATCGCAGACTTGACCCAAGACTTCCTATTTCTGTAATCCTCATCATAGGGACAAAAAGTGTTATAGAAGCTATCATTTCAACTTTTCATACAGCAGATTTGTAGAATTAGAGCAAACATTGTAGAACATTGAGATTTTGATGATAAAACTAATAAATCATTTGAATATGCCTGACATCATCATATCAAATGGCATCTTCATGTCCAAACAGGCTGGAGATAGACTGTGTTGAAAATATTCCTAGAATTTTTGTCCTCAAAATCTTTCTGCAATGAGTTAAGGTCAGGCATCGCTAAAGTATCATCAATCAATCATCAATCAATCAATCATAATTTATTTGTTTACGCAGGTTAAAAAGTGGCAGCCTCAAGATGGCTGATGTGGACCTGCAAAATTAAAAGTATACATAACTAAAATGGTAAAATTAGGAATGATTTAACACTGTCCTTACATTTGCTTTGATTTAAATTACGACTATCCTAATACAATGTGACATCTTTGGTTTAAAATTCTTAATAATATATATAATTTTTCAAATCCTTGTTCCTTGTAACTGTTGTTCCTTTAATGAAAGTTGTTGTTTTCAGTTCAGTTATTGCTTTATTCTTTAGTTCATATTTGAAATTTTGAATGTTCTTAGCGTCCTTCACAGTATCCGGCAGAGCATTCCACAGCACTGGCCCTCTAAAACTTAACATATTTCTCTCAAACTCTGATGTTAGTCTTTTAACTTGGAGTCTATCCTTTTTGTATGGAGACATTGTAAAATGATCTTTCAATGCATGCTCTCCTTCTCCTTTTATTATCTTGTACATCTCTGCTGCTACCTTTTTGTTATACATATATCCCAAGTTGTTCCAGCAAGCAACATCTAAGACATTGTTTGAATCAACTGTTCTAGGAATGTTCTTGATCAATTTTGCTGCTCTTATATGCTGACTCTCAACCCTTTCGAACTTGCTGTTTGTGCAGGTGCCCCATACAGTCATTGCATACGTGGTTGTTGGGATTACAGTTTTAAAGTAAATCTCCTCTAGTACTTTTGTTGGCAGGAATTTGACTTTTTTCAGCATGGACAATTTTTGTGAGAATTGCTTGTACACCTTATCTATGTGGGTGTCCCAATTTAGTTTGTTGTCAATATACACTCCTAGGAGTTTACTGTTCTCCTTATATTCAATGATATTATCTCCAATTGATATTGGTAATAGGGGCCCCGTAAACTTCTTTCTGTTGATTATCATAGCTTCGGTTTTCTTACTATTTATGGTCATCTTATTTTCTTTGCACCATGTGTTTATTTCTCTTGCAAGCAGATTCAGCTTGTTCACGCAATCATCTACTGATTTTGATGTGACGTATGCAGTGATATCATCTGCATACAAGTGCACTTCTCCATTGTTGACACTATCAGCTATATCATTTATGTAGATAGAGAATAGTCTAGGACCCAATAAAGATCCTTGCGGGACACCATACTTTACTTCTCTCATTTCTGACCTTACATCATTGATTTCTACATATTGCTTTCTTCCGTCTAAGTAGCTTTCAATTAAGTTGTACAATCCTCCTGTTATCCCTGCTGCAATCATTTTCTGCTTTAATATGTCATGGTCTACGGAATCAAACGCCTTGCTAAAATCCACAAAAAGTACCCCTACTACCTCTCCTTCTGTAACATGAGCTTTCCATTTTTCGCTTAAATAGAGCAAAACTGATTCTGTTGACGTCCCCTTTCTATATGCCCATTGATTTTTGTGCCTTGTCTTTTCTACTTGGTTGTCAAGTTGATCGCATATCACAGCCTCAGACACTTTGCTGGGTACAGACAGCATAGTCAAAGGTCTGTAATTTCCCCTATCTGATGCTTCCCCGTTTTTAAATGCAGACTTCACCTTCCCCTCCTTCCAACTACTAGGATATTCCCCTTGCATGTACCCAATCCTACATATATTTGCTATGCTGTAACTAAGCTCTTGTGAAGCAATTTTCAGTTCCTTTGTTGTTATCCCATCAGGTCCACTGGCTTTTTTGGGGTTTAGTTTACTCATCTTTTCTGAGAACAGTTCATTCGTTATCCTTAGTTCATTTATCGTTGGTGTGACTCTGTAAATATACTCAACAGGTGTCTTAGTTACGGGCATTAGATTTGATGCTAGATTTTCTCCTACAGTAGCAAAAAACTCATTCATTGTTTCTGCTTTCATTTTTTCATCATACACCAATATCCCAGATTCGTTTTTTATAGGACCTATCCTCTTCTCTTTTGATTTCTCAGTTTTTGTGACTGTTCTCATTGTCTTCCAAAAATCTGAGATTATATAAGAGAGTATATAAGCATATGAGCCTTATTGGCAGGCACATTTCTACACATAGCAAATATCTACAGGCACATTTCAAAAAGGATGTTTTGTAAAGTTTCATCGATTAATTGGTAGATTGGGAAGCACATGACGTTAGCTTTACTACATGTTGTTTGGTTATTCCAATAAAATGATTTGAAAGGTCAAGAAGCATATTAAGTGACTTGGACATCAATCTCATCTTTCAGCATCCCAAATGGAAACAGTTCCTCTCATTATACTTTGAAAATCTTTAAAAAAGTTGCAATAAAGAGCCATATTGAGCAACAAAAATGTAATTTAATTTGATAATTTTGTTAATACTTTGGTAATTATAAGTAGACAAAAGATTTGCCAACAAGCAATAAGTTTTGTAGCATTAAAGATCTTGGGGTGAAGCATACCATGCTGATGAACAGAACAATAAGAATAGGCATCATGGTAAATGGAACGAAAGCTACAACACATGATGTTAGCAAAATATGGAGTACATTTGTAGCATGATTCTAGCCATGATATGAGTCTGCTTGGGGCCTTGATTCAATAAAAATTTTGCACCACTAGCCCACATGCAGCTTGTGTCTTTTCAACTGACGGCAAAATCAATGATTGTTTGAGAATCAGTCTAGCATGGGAATATTGCCAAGCTTGATCAAGCTTGGGTCATACATGCAAACTCAGGCAAAGATTGTATCAAACTGCTCAATTTAAGCTCCTGCAAGCCAAAATCACACTTTTGTCAAACTGATTGCAAAGTTTGCACAAACTGTTCAGTTCAGTTCAGTTCATATTTTAAAATTCCTCTACATACAATATCTTAGTAAAAACACTAATTACATACTGTATTTTACGGAGGAGACCAGATGCATAATCTGTCAATAAAAATTAGTGAGATCTCCAGGCAAGTATGACTGGTACACAAAAGTTCCATTTTAATTCAATTAAGTGTAATCCTATGCAAATTTTCAGTTCTGGAAAAGAAATTTGATTTCATATTGACCAGCTTGATGTGTATAGTAAAAATGGGGTTTCATTTTATTTACTGCTACCTTTCACAAAGCTTTTGTGAGTTTGTTTTGATTATGTTTCATGAATTGTTTGCAAAGAGTTTTAATTTTGCATTAAATCAGGGTTTGAAAAAGTTTGAAGCTTATCTTTGGTTTATGCAAATTTGTGAAAACTCCATAGCTTGCAAACTTCCAAAAAAAACAGCACATAACTATGCAAAACTTTGAATTTTTTAATTATGCAGACTGATTGGAATGTTTTGGCAGATAGTGCATTTTACTGGGAATGTGGCCAATTTCTATAAAATCTGAAAGGCAGGTTGATAGAGTTGTACAGCATTGCCCTGCCTGCACTTGATTCAGTCTCTGCTCCTAGTAAAAATTTTTTTGCAAGCTGTGCATCAGTTTGCTTTAAGTAATGCTTAGGTTACTCTTTGCAACTTTCAAAATGTTGTTTATGGATGTTTTTATCTTTAAAGAATCAAACAAACTGTGCAGGTAGGTACAAAATTCAAACTCCTTAAATGCAATAATTCCTTAATTTTAATCGTACTAAAAAGAATAACAACAAACTTTGCACAAAATTTTGGCAATGCAATTTTGCGTTTTTGAATGGTGAGTAGAATTCAAGGGTTTCCATTCAACTATTTGCAAAAATATTTTAGGATTACCTTGTTGATGTTGGATGACAGCCATTTGAAATTGAAAAAGTATTGTCTTAAAATGAGAAGGGTTGTTTGGGCCTTGACTTTGTGCACATTGACGTTATTTTCCTGCACCTAAGAATTCTTTACAAAAGTCTTGAGAAAATTTCAATTTCTTGTTAGTTGTTTGAATACTTGTACAGTCTTTCATACCACTCCAAAACTCTTGCAAACCAAAGAACAAAAACTTTTTTGCATATTGTTTTTATGTCTATTTTGGGATTTCAATCTCCTTCATTCCATACTAATGGAACATTATATCTTTTTCTTAGCTAATAAGGAAGGGATGAGCATCCATGAAGTGCTGATGAATGGCTTTCAGTCTGCTGTTTGCAACCAAGGCATTGCACTCCCAAGAGACTGAAGTATATAAGTCAATATATCTTTTGATCATAATGAATCTTGAAAGGGAATAACTTTATTAAAAATTCATTTCTCTGCAATCCCGGCACCCCTTAGCAAAAAGCACAATTTGTGTAATTTTTTTTGGTCTGTTTGCACTATGAATATACTCTACCATTCTTTTGGAGTTTGCAAGCTTGTAGTTTGTGCATATTTGCAGACAGGAAAAGCAACTGTTGCATGCTAAATACAAATTCTTTACAAACAATCTACGATTTAAATTTTTCATTTTATTGTTGTCTTAGCAAAAGTGTTGACAATTTTACCTTTTCTGCTTACTATAGGTTGCAAAATTTTGATGATATGATTTAGATCTTGTATGACTCTTTGCCATCCCTTTTCTCTGGATTTTGTTATTTTTTCATCAAGATATGCCCTGTTTGCACATCTTTCTGTTTCTGTTTTAGAAGGAAAAACTATGGATGAAATAGCACGCCAGTTTTTTGTAAAGAGTATCTGGTGAGTGTTTTTCACTTATGATCCTCATATCTGTAGACAAAACTTGCAAACACCAGTGGCAGATTTAGTGGGAAAGCGGAGGCAGCTGCCCCTTTCCTGATGAAAGCTCAGCTTGGCTCCCCCTTTTGGCAAGAAGTGACCCCCAAATCATGATGCCATGAGACATTATTTAGCAGAAAACCAAAGAAGTTTATAAGCCAAGCATCAGATATTTTTGTGCGTGGCGCATATTGTACTTTGGATGCCCTTCATAGATGTAGGAACTGGGGGTACTGGGGGCACATGCCCCCCAAAATTTCGCAATAAACAAAGGAGTACCTTTTCTATTTTTAAAAAATGTCCCCTTTTTCTTAAAGAAAAAGTGCCTTCGAAGTGTCGTGCCCCCAAGTTTGAGATGCTTCCTACGTCCTTGATGACCTTTCTGCACACTGCCCCGAGGGGTTTGGTTTATCACTCCACGAAAAGGCGTACGAGATTTTTTCGGATCTAAAAATCCTTCGATTTCGGGACCGAATTTGCGGATTTTTCCGAATTTTTGGCGGATTTTTTGGATTTTTCGGATTTTTTCATCTTTCTACCATGACTTTTCCCTGTATCAAAATCTATAGAAATGGCAGTAGACTTGATCATAAAACTCTATGGTTACAAGGAACTCCATTACTTGGAGATGCAACAGACACAAAATCCTGTGATGCTACTCTGTCAACCTTATGCATCTGTAATATTCGTTGCACCGTTCCTTGAAGCCAATATGAAATCTCTCCGATGTTACGTACAACTTTATTCTGAAATATTTCATTGAGCCGAGATCGGTTGTTGCAAAACATTGCTTGGTCCAACAACAACAACAATGTAGATTCCTTCGAGCTGGGCAACAACTACAACAACAAAAGAAACGACGACGACAACAACAACAAAATGTCTCATCAACACTCATCAGTGGCATTCACGCGCCGAAACCTCCATTTCTCACTCTCCTTCGCAGAGGCATTATTAAAACGGCACCTATTAAAACGGGAGACTGATTTGGCCGCGCCGAAGGCGCAACGAGCGCGCAGCGCGAGGAAGGAGGGGAAGGAAAGGAAGCGACCGTCGTTCCTCGCGCTGCGCGCTCGTTGCGCCTTCGGCGCGGCCAAATCAATCTCCCGTTTTGATAACGCCTCTGCGAAGGAGAGTGTCCATTTCTGATGATGTATTATATTGATTCCAATCATTTTTCTTTTAAAACTTAGCATTTTACCTGATTTATTACTCATCTATCTGGAGATTGACGCCATTTTTTTGGATTTATTTACGATTTATTGGACTTTCTTTGAAGTTGATCGGATTTTCGGATTTTCTGAAATGTGTGGATTTGCGGATTTTCGAAAAGATTTTAGCGGATTTTTTCGAATTTTTGGCAAGGTGTACGAGGATTTTCGGAGTGATACACCCCTCGCACTGCCCCTCTACTTTGGGCTGGATCTGCCCCCGGTAAATTCCATGAATTGGTTCCTCACTTTTTTCAGTAGAACCTTTCAAACACTTCATGCTTTTTGGTCAGTGGGTATTTTCCATGAAACTGCAGTACAAGTTTTGTGCATTTTGACACTTTTTTCTTGCCTAAGAATTCTTATTAAGTCTTTGGAAACTCTTTCACATCTGAGGACCGCTTGTTGAAGGCTTTTTACTGTCCTTTACAAAGAAAATTTTCACTGTGAAGAATTGTTCAATAGTTCTTAGTTCTCAGAAATTCTTAAGATTCTTAGATATTCAATAGTAGAAATTCTTAGAAATTCCTCAGATTTCTTGAGCGTTCTTGTCTTGTTTATATGCACAATGCCTGTTCTTTAATTCAACAAGAATTGCTGTCTTTCCCAAGATCTCTTCTCCTGTTTTTATTCCTTCAAAAATTAACAAGCATATTGCCAAATGCAATACCTCCAAACTACGCTACAGTACCATAGATACGATGCTGCAGGGAGCAAAATACTTTGCCTACCCTGCAGCCATTCCAGGGATAATTAAAATCTTCATGAACCTACGCGTAAGAACTATTACATGATCAAAGAACCCTTGGCTGCACTCACTGACCTGGAGCAAACCTTTTTCATTCGCAGTAAAGTGAATATCCTCAGCCTATGATGACATACAAACCCCAACCCTAATCCAAGGTTAAAAGTGCATTTCAAAATGTTAACATCATACAATTTTGGGTATCTGGAGCCCCATCACTCTTTTCAGACTGCGTTCACACGATGCCGGCACATATGAAAAACTATGAAAAATGTGACGGATTGAAAGTTTAGGAACAAACGGAAAACGAAGGTATAAACCAAGTTAGCTTGCAAGCAAACAGTAATTGGAGGTGCAGGTTTAAGGTGTTCTTCTTCTTTCACTAGTTGAAGTTTTTCTCTCTCCATTTTAGGTAACAGCATCAATCGTGAAGCCCTCTGTTTACTATGCTGTATTCTGGGGGGACTTTGCCCTCCGGATGGCGCAGACTTGAGGTACAAAGAAAAAATGGTACGACTTTGAAACATTTTGACGTTTACTATTATGCTCCAGATGGGACGAAGATCCGATCATTCCCCGATGTCGAAAAATACTTTGAGGAACACAAGAATTTAAAGTCGGTTGATCGATCATGCTTTAATTTCACGCCAGTACAAACGAGAAAAGTGGTTGATTCAGACGGTGAAGAGGAGCCTATTTGCAACGCATTATATCGTCAAAAATTTGAAGAAAATATAAGTGGTTCAAGTATTGATTATTTTTCTATTGATCAAGAGAGAGCATCTGAGATTTTCAATGAAGGTTTTGATTCGTCAGCATTGGGTCAAAGTGTTGTTTGCATGCAGACAAGTAGAGGTGTCTTTAAGCCACGCTACTCCAGCAGTCCTATACAGATGCCAAAACGTGTTAGATTAGCTAATGCGAATGATTATCTTGCAAGAGATCAACGAGAAGGAGTGCAGAAGAAGGATTGTTCGACGGCAGAGCCTGGTTCTAAAAGGAGACTTAAAATTGTCCTTGGTGGTAAACGGAATCGAGAAGGAAGCATTGATAGCTGCAAGAGGAAGAAGCGTCTAAAAAGAGACAAAGAATTGGTGAAACGACAGCAAAATGAAAAGGTCAACTCATCAAATTTTGAATGGTCGAATGAAGGACCAAAAGTAGAATCTACTGCTTTGGTGGATGAGGTACGTATATCTGATGCCAGCAAAGGAAAGAGGAAAGTAATTAAGAAGAATGATGCTGGTAAAAGGCCACTAACAGAGAGAAGAAAGCATAGAAGTAAAACGAAAATGGTTGAAAGTAAGACAGGGGAGGACGAAAGAGATGGAAAGACTATCGAAGGAAGTGCTTGTATTTCTCCGAAATTTAAACCAGAGAGCATCATCCCTATAGAAGACGGCAACGAAAGTGGTAAAAGGGAAGAAATTTGTTTGGCTAAAGAAGAAGTGCTCGAAAGCTGCAAATCGAAAGGTAAAGGCCATAAAATAGAAGCCAATGTTACTGCCAAGAAAGGCCATCGTAAGGTCATCAAAGGTAAAATTCTAAAGGTTAAAAGGCAACAAAAGGTCAACAAGGATCTTTCGGCAAAGGTTATAAGTCAAGATAAACCCAGTAAGGGTCACCATATGGTCACCAGACGCTGTCAGAAGGCCGTGTGTGCTGAACACATAAACAAGGAGAAACAGGAAGCTGTGGTACCGACAATGAAGGATAGAAAGCGTGAAAATAATACTCTTGATGACGCAATGACCGTTTCGCCACAGAATATTTGTGTTGAAGATGATAAGGACAAAACAGCAAAAATATCGAACGTTGCTCGTCTTGTTTGTAAGATTACACCACCTGCGAAGGCAAGTCGAGAAAACTTAGTTGTAAGAAAGCGAGCCATTAAGTCACGCATTAAAGTGAAGTCAAAAACAAGTCAAACAACGAATGATGATAGGTTAAATGAGTTGATGACAGCAAAGGGAGAAACTAAGAAATCAAGCTCGAAAAATATGAATCATGGAAAAGGAAGAGCCGAATCTGGTACGGGTACGACAGAATCTGCAAATAACACACAGGAGTCAGTTTGTTCCGACTATTCTGAGCTTTGCAACACAGATGCCAAGGAAACAACCCTCGATGAAATTTTTTCTGATGTGAATTTGCAAGTTTCTGAAGCAATGGCGTCAGAAATCATCACTGATACCGACGCTAATCTTCGGACAGGACTAGACCTCAGATTACATAAACTGGAATTCAACGAGAATGAGCTAAACAAAGAAAAACAGACCAAAGGTAGCAAAGGTCGAGCAAATGAGGGACAAACTGGTAAAGGTCAACCAAATACGGGTCAAAGTAAACGACAAAGATCAGAAGGTAAAGGGCAGGCTGATCATGGAAAGAAGTCTGAAGTCACGAAATTTAAAGCAGACCTATTTGTAGAAGATTTGCCAACAGATACTTCAAAGTCTGAAACTGAAAAAGCAGTATCTACCACTGCTGGCAGGACCAGTTTAGGCAGCTCTAATGATCGAGGCAGGGACGCATCTGATGTGCCAGTAATTCATGTAAATACTGTTGAGAGTGCTCGTAAAACGGGCAGTAAAAAAATTCAAGCGACAAGAAACCAGAGTCTTGCTGAGGAAGAGTTCAGTAAACCGGACAGCGAGAAGGATGACAGTATTCAATCCAACGAAAGTTCCATCGATGTTGGCTTGCAAGAGGCTGCTGATATACATGACTGGGATGCCTTTCGGAAAGCTTTCCCTCCGGTTTCAAGGAATAAACCAAATATTGCAGTCACGGAGAGGAAATCTAGGAGGATAAGTGCCATGAGAGATGCTAATACCTTTACTGAAACATCAAGTAAAGAACCACCAAATGTCGGTCAAGGCATGGTTGGAGGTGAGCATGAGATTTGCGAAGACGGTCAAAGTGATGTTATTAAAATTGATTTACAAAAATTCGAGGGTTCACATTCTACCATAGACGCTGATGATGTCCTAAAGTCAACGCAACATACAAACAAGGATCCAGATACAGAATGCCGGGTGAAAGATGTCGGCAAAGTAGACTTAAAGCGTGCTAGTGGCTTCCTGTCTCCCATAACTCATTGTGATGATCTGGTGACTGAAAATAAGACATGTCGCACAGCTTCTTCTGTCACGGAACGAGACATACATAAAGGTGTCAGATCACGGAAGAACAAACAGTTGCAGGAAGACAGACAAGGTCCAAAGGAAACCGTGCCTTCTAATGAAAAGGAAATAAATCGTGTGGAAGAGAAAGATCTTTCTCTGCTTAATGTTGATGAGGTCAACAAAACTGAAAAGCATTTAGATGTTATGACATCTTCCACCTACTCTAAAGAAAAACTTGATCATGGTGGAGCAGACACGGAAGCTGATTGTCTCGTTATAAAGCCTGGTAAAAAGTATTCGGAAAAGGTGAGATCAGATGTGTCTCCAAGGGTTTTGCGGTGTCGATCAAAAACTAAAGGGAATGTTAACAATGAAGAAGAGATTTTATCGAACGGTCAGCGGTCTGGAGAACTTACTTCGGCAGGTTCTAAGCCGGGAGGGACTCCATCAACTTCTCAAAAGATAGAGACTATTCTGTCAAAGGCTCAAAAGGGAGTGACTACTCCTGTTAAGAAAAACAGTACTGTAAAGGAGCCAAGTGCTGTAAAGGAGGTTTCAAAGATCCAGGCCACTTTAAAGTCTGTTAAAAAGACACCGATCATCACCAACAAAACTGTTTCTTTTAGTGATCTTTGGGGACAATGTCATAAACAGAAAGATACGCGTGAATCTATTTTCACGACAAGACAAACCAAAAAACGAAGCAAGTCTTTAACAACGCAATGCTGCGGAAAGCTGTCAGGATGGACACGCGTGGCTACTCAGCGGCAGTGCGGGGAAAGCTCGGGAACTTGGGACGTGATGTATTTTGCGCCTTGTGGTAAAAGATTTAGATCTAGGCCAGAGATAGCTAAATATATTGCTACGACAAAGATAAAGGGAATTAGTGTCGAACTGTTTTGCTTCAGTGGAAGAATCTTGAATTTTGATAATCTGAAGAATGATATTGCTGCCATTCGAAGGAGACAGCCAAGTATTAGTGGCATAGTTGAGGGGACGGACACAGAGGATTCCAACGGGGCGAAAGTGTTGAAAGGTGATGTAGGCAAGCAAAAGGCAGTTGTTGTGAGGAAAAGGGTCCACGGATCTAAGAATGATGTCAAAGAAATAGATAAAGTTCTGGATAAGACTAGCAGTGAGAAAGTTAGTGATGCAAATAATGAAATGAAGATCTGTGATAGGACGAACAACAAGAAAGAAGGAAATGTTTGTCAAACAGAACGAACTCATACGAGGAGATCAAGTCGGTTTTGTTCCATCCAAGGAGAGGGCAAGAAATGGAGCACTAAACCGGACAAAAAGCAGAATGATTTAAAGACCAAACCGGACAAAAAGCAAGAAGGCAACAAGGCCTCAAGTAATACCGGACAGGATAAGCTAGACCAGAGTGGTAGTACAGGGAGAAGTGTGGATGTTTCAATCTATGATGGCAAATCTGCTGAAGCAGATGTTTCACCTGAAAGGAGAGCAAATTTCAACGCCAAATCCAAATTGAAGAAAAATATTGAAAATTCTGTTGTAAAGTCTCCATATTTTGCAGTAGCAAAAGAAGAAAAAATTGCAAAGACAAGGAAGCATTTAAAGGATGTTGGTCTTCAGCTAAGGAGGTCTAGAAGGAAAAGTGAGAGATTAATTCCAAAGGAGAGCGCCAAGGAACGAGCTGATGTAAGTGAGGCTGCCACGATGGACCTTCCCAAGGAGAATGATATGAACGAAGAAGAGCAGACAGAGTATACGTGTGAAGAACAGAAAGATTTAGCCATGACTGGAAAGGACTCAAGCGAACAGGCCTCAGCAGGGGAAGAGATTCATAAGAAAACTGATGCAGATTCTGTTGAGATCAATTCAAAGGAAGCTGTGTTGGTGGCAAAGCTGGACACAGGACATTTGGTAGCGATGGCTGGAAATGAAAATTTAGGGATCGATAATGATGATCGCAAGGCACAAGCAGGGGATGAAAGTATTCCTGGTGGTGTAGGTAGAGAGGAGACTTTGAAACTAGAGAATATTAATGATCGCGAGTCACAAAGGACAACTAGTAATAGTGGTAATGGGTTTATTGGAGAAGTGACTTTGAACAGTTTGTTAGACATTACAAGGAACGAAACTGAGAATACTAAGAAAGAGAGGTATGGGAGTGATGATCCCTTTGCAAATAATCATGCGATTGATGCAGGAAGCATGAGTGTCAAAGCGAATGATCAGGACGGGGACTTCACGAGACCGCTAAATTATGAGAAACGTGATAGTGTAGCCAAGACAGAAAGGGAAAATTTGGCAGACGTAGTGCAGAACAGGAACGAAATATGTTCTGATCATGACGTAGAGCCTCCTCTTGAGATCACTTCAGAAGAAGGGCTTGACGAGGCTAGAACAGCAAGTAGAGATTTCGAACTAAAGGGAGAGAAGCAAGGAGTTGAAGTTATGAAGTCAAGGAAGGCAAGATTAACAAAAATGGAGCAGTTTAGTGAAGCAGTAAGGCCTGACCAGAACGTAGAGACTTCTTTCAAGATCACTTCAGAGGAAAGGCTTGACGAGGCCAGAACAGCAAGTGGGGATTTCGAACAGAAAGAAGAGAAGCAAGGAGTTGAAGTTATGAAGTCAAGGAAGGCAAGATTAACAAAAACGGAGCAGATTAGTGATTCAGTAAGGCCTGACCAGAACGTAGAGACTTCTTTCAAGATCATTTCAGAAGAAAGGCCTGACGAGGCCAGATCAGCAAATAGAGATTTCGAGCAGATATATGAGAAACAAGGAGTTGAAGAAAGCAAGTCAAGGACGGAAAAGTTGATAGATAGGAAGCAGATCACGGAAGAAATAAGTCTTGACCGTAACATAGAGTATTCTCTTGAGATTAGTCCAGACGAAATATCTGGTGAGAGCAAAACAGCAAATAGAACTCCCGAACAGGCAGGCAAGAAACAAGGAGTGGAAGTAACCACACCAAGAAGGGAAAATCTAACAGATGTAGAGCAGGTTAGTGAGACAGTACAGCTTAACCAAAACATGGAGACTGCTTTTGAGATCATTTTAGAAGAAAGTCCTGAGGACACCAGAACAGAGAATAGAAATTACGACCAAAAAGATTACGAACAAGGAGTTTCTGTCAAAGTAATGTCAAATCTAGCCACTGACTATTTTAAAAGCAGTGATGATGATAACGCTTTATCGAAATTCATTTCGAATAAAGGTGATAGAGGTAGCTTCCGAAGTAAACCAGACACTCGGATTAGATCGGAGATTGGCACTGTTATGCAGAAATTGTTGAGTTTAGGAAATGAAAGACATGAAGATGCAGAAACAGAGAAGGAAGAAATAAAAGGTCAGTTCCAGTTGGTCATGGATGAGGATTCTTATAATGATCGAACCAGCCAAGGGCAGGCAAAGCTTGACGAAAGACCGAGAAGCTCTGAGAACACTGAGATCAGTAAAATTTCCGGAGGAGAGACAGCAAATTTAGGTTTGTTTGAGATTTCAAGGCGACATAGTGATTCCGATTTCAGCAGAGATATAGACAGAATAACCAGAGATAAAGATACATTTTCTTCTCATTTTGGTCCTGAGAATGTCGAGCTTGCAGCGGATAGAGGTAGTAGTCTAGTAGCAACAGAGCTAACACCTAATGAGCCAGACATCCACAGCTTGGCAGAACGTATAGAGAAGAAGCAAGCAACAGTTATTGAGTGTATTGACCTGACTACCGAGTCTGATGAACATTCTAGCCAATGCGAAGCGAATCCTGCAGGAATGTTTGATTATACTGAGGGAGAATCTAATGCGTTGGTAGAGCTTGCCAAGTTGACAAAATCGGTCAGTTCGACAGAACTCGAAACTGCTGCAGCTGCAAAATCGGAGAGCTCATTAAGTGCTACACAAACTGCAGAACTGGCACATCAAACAAAGACATCAAGCATTTTGAAATCGACACCAACCCAGAAGTCCGAAAAAAGTGTTGTATCTGCAGATTCTGAGACATTGGATATCCCGCTAGAATCAGAAGACATATCAACATGTATAACCGTGGGAAAACCGATTGCTGTCACAAAGACAGGCGACGCTGCAACAGCAAAATTATCAGAGACTTCGTTAGCACTGGGAAACAGTGCACTGGCAGAAAAATCTTTGAAGGAAACAATAACTGAAGCAGGATTTGACGAACCGACAACTTTGGACGAATATTTGGAAAAGCAAACTGTCCAGAAGTTGGCTGCACGTACAGAGCCTGCAGACTCATTACCATTATCAAATCCTAAAGTGACAAAACCAGCTTTATCTACAGAATCTGCAGACTTATTACCGTTGGTGAATGCAACTAATTCAACAAAATCGATGCTAACTGTCGTGCCTCAGGCTGATGACAAAGAGTTTCGCACTTTGAAGTTTGATGAAAGTTTGGATACAGATATCGCTGTAAAAACTACACTCTTTGAGGAAAGAAATGGCATAGTCATCCAGAATGATTGCCACTTACGTAGTACAGCTGCTGATAAAGAAGAAAAGGGTTTTGGAGTAAGAACTCAGAATACGTATAAAACCGCACCAGAGACGGTAACAGAAGAGACGATGATCGGATTTGAGAATTCTTCGTCTGTTGGTGAACCAGGTATGAGACCAAGAAGGGTATCAGAAGGGATCGTGATAAGGACTAAGGATTCGTTAGCTGTCAGTGAACAAGTCCTGAGACCCAACAGGATGGCAGGAGAGACGCACAGTCCATACAGAGAGGATAATATGATTAAGAAAATAAATGAGCTGCTAGGTGGAGGAACAAATGAAAACAAAGTTGATCGAGACTCAACCACCAAATTTGGGGATGCAGATGCTAAGGATAGTGTTTCACTAGATCTTGAATGCAGTGAAACTATGCGGGATTCTTTTGACTTGTCTTCTGATGCCGAGAAACCTGCAGACTGTTCCATATCTTGTTCTGAAATCAGTGCGAAAGGAGATGATACAAAGAGTCAAGATAAGAACAGACGATCAATCAAAGTTGATGCCCAGGTTTATTCTGGTGGTGAGAAGGTTGCAGGGTGTACTACTGGTAATTCTCACATCAGTCTGAAGAAAGCTGGTACAAAGTTTGAAGACGGCCAAGATAAGAATGGTCAATCTATTAAAATTGACAGCCAGGTTTATTCTGGTGGTGAAAAGGTTGCAGAGTGCACCACTGGTAATTCTCACATCAGTCTGAAGAAAGCTGGTACAAAGTTTGAAGACGGCCAAGATAAGAATGGACAATCTATTAAAGTTGACAGCCAGGTTTATTCTGGTGGTGAAAAGGTTGCAGAGTGCACCACTGGTAATTCTGACATCGGTCTGAAGAAAGCTGGAACAAATTTGGATGACGGCCAAGATAAGAATGGTCAATCTATCAAAATTGACAGCCAGTTTTCTTCAGGTGCTGAGACGTCTGCAGTTTTTACTACTGATGAGTCTGAAGTCAATCTGAAAGAAGTTAGTACAAATTTGAAAAAGGGACAAGGTAAGAATGGAAGCTCTATCAAAATTGATAGTCAGTTTTCTTCGGGTGCTAAGAAGCTTGCAGAATATGCCGCCAGTGATTCTGAATTCAGTTTGAAGGAAGCTGGTACAGATATGAAAGAGAGCCAAGTAAAGAAGGGATGGTGTACTAAATTTGATAGCTTTGTTGGTAAGAAGGCTACTCTGTTGCCAGATACCTCGGATGATGGAGAGACTTTTGCAGAGTGTTCGCTGGGTGATTCTGAATTCGTTTTAACGAAAGGTCAAGAAAATCCGTTTGAGAATGAAGTCTCCGCTGACGGTGATAACGGTGTTTGTACAGAGACTAATACGATGAAAAGTGCTGCTGATGACGTCAGTGGAAGTGCCGTCAGAGGAAATGACGTGAAAAGGCAGAGCAGTGTATGTTCAAGGAAAGGAAAGTCAGCGATGAAAAAATGGAAAGTTGATTTGGATGAAGAAAATCAGAACACACCGGAGAAATGTTCGAGCTCACTTGAAAAGTTGCAGTCTATTGTTGAAAAGATAAAGAGAGAGAATTCGTGTAAAATAAAGAGGCGTAAAAAGACACCGAAAACCTATCCGTTGACTGTCATGACCAGAAAGCAGTATAAAGAAGAGATCCTCGATTGTTTGCCTAAACCTGAGGTACGTAAAGATTCTAAACCCAGTGAGCAGCAGCTCAGTGATGTTAAGGGGAAGAGAGAACGGAAAATAAGTCAAAAGGCATTACAATACATGCAAGAAAGGGACCAGAAAAGGAGAGTGAGCAAGAAAATAGAGAAAAACGAGAAGACAAACAAATCAGGGAAAGAAGGAAACGGAAACAATGTTGCGAGGGAATGCTTCATGATGGCAAGTAAGGAAGGATCTTTGACGAAAGCAAACGGAAGGGTTTCTACAAGACGACAGTTGAAGCAAAGAGTCCCTATTGAGAGAAAGGACAGTAGTGGATCAGGAAAGGGTCTGAAAGAAAAGCAGGAGTCAAAAGTTATGGCTAACGAGGCGGAGGCAGGGCAAGGAGAAAATAAAAGGAATACTTTGTCTGATAGTTCAACGATAGCAAGCAAAGAGGAATCTTCTAGGAAAGCTATTTGTGGTAGGATTTCTACAAGACGAAGATCAAGCGGAAAAGCCGCTGTTGAGAGGAATGATACCAAGGGTACAGGAAAGGGCTTGGGAGAAAAGCAAAAGTCAGTAGCGATGGATGATGGAACAAAGGCAGAAAAAGATGAACAATGCGCCGAAAGGCAGGGTAATGAAAAGCAGAAATTAGGTTATGATAAAGTGAGAAATGTGATAAAGTTCTCAAAGAAATGTGAAACAAAAGTGAGTTCACATGCTGGAATGGAGATGACCAAGAGGGAAAATAAGATTATAGAGCATGGAAAGGAGGGAAAGCAATCCGTAAGACTGAAAAGGAGAGAAGTTGAGACTGATTTAAATGAAATTGTAGAGGGGAGTAACTGGGAAAGCAAGCTCAAAGACGGGAAGAAGATTGCAAGGAGAAGCAGGGTGATAACTCAGCAGACTACTGAAAAGAAAGGTGCATGGCATCCAAAGAAAGGATCACGAAACAGTGGTTTATACGAGAGCGAGAAAGAAGAAGCACTAAGGGGCTTCTCGAAAGAGGCATCCAAAGGGCGAGGAGGGGTTAAAAGCAAACAAGAAAGCATTCAAGCGTGGAATGAAGAAGTAAGAAAAGAGGCAGCAGAAGAAGCTGACAAGGTGAGGAGAAGTCTCGAAGAAGTGGCAGTGACGGAAATTTCAAAAGCGGTATCCAAAAACCGAGAAAGTACCAAAAGCAGTCGAGAAAGTATCCAAGCGTGGGATGAAGAGGCAAAAGAAAGAGAGAAGAAAGATGTCAATAAGGCAAGAAACAAAAGCGGAATGGTCACGCGGAAAAGAAGACATGCTATTGATTCGAAGAAGGAAAAAGATGACCAAGATGATGTTGGGGAGTCAGAAATCGATCATTTGTCTATGGAAGTGACCAAAATAGTTAAGGCAACGACGCAAGGAGCATGGAATGAGGCACAGGGAGGAGACATGGCTGAAGGCAAAGGGGGCATATGCGAATCGTCACCTCGTGACTCAACAAGCAGTAACCAAACAGTTGGTAGAAGGAAACGAAGCAAAACATGGAGTGAAGATCAGGGAAGGGTTAGTTCTAAGAAGTTCAGGCAAGGATGCACTTTTCATATTGGATTGACAGATACGCACATTACGAGAGATGATTATGGGGTGATCGGGAGTTTACACAGGATGGAGAAGATACCAAAGAGAACGATTTTACCATCAAACGTTTTGCATGATAATCTCGATTTTGTCAGCAAGCAAGCGCAACCAAATGTTTCCAGCAGTGCAATGTGTATATCACAGATGGAGGGAAAAGAGAAGAGACATAATTGTGATGCATTCGCCCAAAAGAGAGACACAGGCTCCATTTTTCAAGACATGCTGCACCGAAGTTACTCCAGTGAAACTGACAGAATGAGCAGTAATATGCTTGTTACGTCTGGTAATACGTTTGACTTCAAAAGCCCTTATTTCAGCAGACGATACGAGGCAAATACTCGCGAGAAATCCTTGTTCCGTAGAAGAATGAAGCTTGATACTGATTCTGGAAAGTTGGCGCGAATAAGCCTACAAGAGGAGGTTAAGGATGATGAAAATGACGCGGAAATGAATGAGGAAGGCGACTTTTTTACCGATACAATTGGGCCAGTTTCCTTAGATCATGATTACCTTCAACATGTTGAAAACGAAGGTAAGGATTCCCTTCAGCATATTGAGAACAAAAACGAGGACTCTGTTCAACACATCGAAAACGAAGATGAGCATGGAGACAATTTATCTGTTGATAAGCAAGACAAAGAAGATATTGCAACGAATGATCGAAAATCACCCGCAGATGATGCGACAGAAGAAAAAATAACCTTAGAGTGCACTGAGTTATTTCGTACAGAGGATGCAGAAGGCTCAAATCAGTGGTCTAAAGAGATGTTATCTAGTAGCGAAAGTAAGGAAGGTGAAGGAGACGCCTCCCGTGCGGTAAATCTTGATGAAAACAAGGTTAGTCAAGCTGAAAACAAAGCTTCTTCAAATGTTGGAAGTGCATCAGTCAAAAGTGACGAAATGGTTTGTTTCACGTGCGGGGCATCAAACACACATTCTGTTGATGAAGAAATCGCTACGCTAGCAAGTTGCAGAGATTGTTCAGGAAGGGTTTACGCGGCCTACTGTGGGATTTCAGAATACATGAACGGTATCAAAAGGCAAGATTGTCTACAATCTGGGGAGGAGCGCCAGTTTAATGCGAAGTTTTCATCCGGAAAAATCTGCTTGTCAAGAAAGCAGAAATTTTTCATGCAGCTGGGTTTATGCACCAGCAACATGGCAAAGTCATCTCGTAGAAGGAAAGATTCCATAAAAACTGAAAAGGACACCCTTGGTACTGAAAGAGAGGCAGAAGGTGATGCCTTCAGAGTGGGTTTTGAGCGTCATGATTACGGATACGGTGCAACAGTGCATCATTCCTTTTCAGAAGAATGTTTACATAGGGTGGGCCCGCAACGGCCAGAAAGGAAGGATAGAGAGGGCAAGAGTCCAAGTCCAAAAACTGGAGGACAGAGTATCAATGATAATGATGATCCGAAAGGTCATAGTGCAGAGGTGAATAAACCTTCTCCACGAGAGATGAAAAATTTACAAAGAATTGTGAAGAAGAACTATAGACGATTAGGTATCCAACGTGAACATACAAGTGAGGAGTACACAAGTAAGAGTAAGCGCGTTCTGAGTCCGTACTTTGCTCACAGCATACAGAATCGGCGTTCTCTTCGACTTGCTGGCAAAGACCAGTCAAAGAAGCCTACCATGCTAAAATCCAGAAGAAGGGCGCGTTCACCTCAAAAAGCAGCTCAAGGAGATGCAACAAAACGAAGTGTACATGATGTTCGACAAAAGTATCTCGTGTGGACTCGTTCAAGGACAGCTAAACTGAACCAAAAACAAAACTCCTCGCAGCAGATTTCTGTGGGCAGGGATAAACATGACAAGCGTGCAGTTACTGCAAACATAGCTACTACATCGAAGGCAGGCAATGCTAGTGGCTTGGCTGTAAAAGAGGGAAGCATGCGGGGTACGATCTCTTGTAACCCCGATAACACGCAGAAACAAATGGGACGAAGACGTAAAGAAGTTCCTGCATTGCTTCCTCCCGAATGTTGTGGAAAGGTTTATCAATTACAAGACGATCGTTCGAACTTTGTTGGCTGTGTATTTGGAAATAGATCATCGAACTCCCGAAATAAAAAACGGAAACATATTTCAGTTACTTATAGACCTCCCAAATCGCCACATGGACTCATCCAAGAGAGACTATACAGGGATCCATGGAGGTTGCTAGTGTCAACAATTTTTCTTAATCGAACAAAAGGCACATGCTCAATTCCGATCATGTGGAAGTTTCTTGAACTGTGGCCAAACCCAGAGACTGCTATGCATGCTGATTGGAAAGAAATTTCGGGTACGTAAAGCACATTTCTTGTCAAATGTTCCAAGTTAGAGTGAGAAACTCAACTTTTCTGGCAAGTCTTGGATTGCTTAAAGGTTTTCCTGCTAATTTCTCACATTAATCTCATTTTCCGCTGATAAAGATTATTTTTATAAACCGTACATTGAAGTAATTCACAAATTTCCAATTTCTTTCACGATGTTTTATTTTGCCTGCTCTACGAACTTCAACCATGCTTACAGAATTTTCTCAAGTTGGTATGGGCACAGTTGTCCCTAATGTAACTAACGTCCAAGCCTAGGGGGGTACTGCACTATCGGATCATGCTGGGATGTACGCCAGTTTTGGGGTGGTTTTTGGCATGGAAATTCTGGGAATGGGATGTATTTTTAAAGAAAAGTTCTGGAATTTGGGTTTAAGTTTTGCTAGGAATTCTGGGAATGCCCAGGTTTGGGATGATCAAAAATTTTTCTGTTGTTTTATAGTGGAAACACTGGTCAGAAACCACATGCCTATTCTGGGATTTGGTCTCAAAATCCCACCAAAATTCTGGAATTGGGTCTTTGCAGTCTGCAGAAATTCATGGAGCGCTCCCATATGACCCATTAGTGAAGCGCCCCTTCGTTCATCCAAGAAGAGACATTTTTGTCTATCACGAGAAGTTGTAAGACTGTCAACGGAGGATTCTCTAACCGCAACCTAAAGTCTATAGGTACTCCCTATGCTAATTCCAGTAGCACCAAAGAGGAATTTCTTTTGACAGTCAGCTAAATTTGAGCCGTTGTAATTTTTTCTACTTCATTTCTTACAGTACTGCTGCAACCATTGGGACTACAAGACCAAAGAGCACGTCGACTAATTCGATTCTCAAAGGAATACCTCACAAAAGATTGGACATATCCTGAAGAGCTTCATGGGATTGGAAAATACGGAAACGACTCATACAGGATCTTTTGTCTTGGGGAATGGAGAGATGTGGAGCCTATGGACCATAAATTGAACCTGTACCATGATTGGCTAAAGGAGCAAGATAGGCTAGGTTTATTGTGAAAAGGTAGAAAATACGGAAACAATTCATGGCGGATCTTATGACCAGATATAGAACCCATGGACGATAATTGAGTCTGTACCGTGATTGGCTCAAGGAGGAAGATAGGCCTGGTTTATTGTGAAATTGAGAGGAATATGGATCTTTACTATGATGGGCTGAAGGAACGAGGAAGGCTTGGCTTATTATGAAACAATGGTGTGCGTTTAACGTTATATCACTGTCACATATGATGGTGCCAAATGTGAAATGATCTCATGTAAAGCAGTAGACATATCGATTGTCGATTTAAACAGTTGGAGAAAAATAACCATCGTCCCATTTTGATTTATTTCAAATTCAAACGGCAATCTCTTAGTTGAATGCTAACTTGAATTCATATAATTGTCGCCAATTTTCGCTTATTGGAAGCAACCGCGTCACTGGGGCCTTTTGTCACATTGGGACACTCGGAATGATACAAAAATACAAAATTTATTTCAATCACTTAGATATCAGAAAAATTGATTCTGATTATCATGGCGCAAGTGCTTTTGCTGTGATTCAATTAGCTCCCCACTGTGATTATTTTTCAACCCGAGGACATTTCTCTTGAGTCACCCTGTGCAACATTGTGTTCAAAGAACTTCTGCAACTAACATTGCTTTCCTCTGAAAGGGAGGGAATTGCTTTATGTATGATTTAGTGCAAACAGTAACCTACGGGGAGTTCTTTGCTAAATTTCGGGTAGGGGTGTGCTGCCCATAGTTTCAAAATGGTACCATTGGCTAGACCAGTTTTGTGAAAATGATACCCATGGCTAGACTAAATTCTACATCAAAAGTGCCATGAGTTGGCGTTTCCTAGACAAAATTTGCCAAATTCTCGCCTTCTCTAGATCAAAATTACCAAAGCTTTAGGTTTCTATACAGGAATCACCAAAATTTGACTTTTCTTTGACCAAAATTTCCAACAAGCATACCCTGTGGCCAAACTAGAAGTCAGAGAGAATACACCCTTGCGGGTGGCACACCCCCATGTACCTGAACTGTGGACCCCCCCCCCGTGCAATGATCATTGTAGTTTTGTTGTACTTTGTTTGTTATGTTCAGTTTCTCTCTGGGTATAGTTGAAGGGGCAGGGTCACGTAACCGTAAACAAACCCGTTATCTCTAGAATTCATATTGTTACCTACGCACAGATTTTAGAGGATGGGGTGAATCCACACTAAAGCTACTTCTAAAAATCCACCAATATCTCTGCAATCGTACTACATATGAGTGTTGCGTTTGTTTCTCTATGAAGTACAAGAGTTCATCTTCAAACTAATACTTTCATTTTGAGAAAAGTAGGGAAAATCACTGTGATATGGCCTATCAAAAACACTGCAAAATCGTCGTATTGAAAGAAGTTTGTTTCGTGACACTGCCCCTTTAAGTTCAGCTATTTTAGATTCATTCTTAAAATGAATTTGTTCTCGATATTTGCAATCGCAAAATGCTGTAAAGGAATTTCAGTTCGATTATTTATTATACGTGTGAAGGAAATACCCTTCTACTTTAGACTTGCGTCCACAATCACGTAGATGGAAAGAGATTTTCTTCCACTGGCAAAGTTGTAAAGTCTTTCAATGCACTGGGTGGGTCGAAAACGGGTTTAAGTGAAAAGTGTGTGGCCGACCAGTCAAAGACTAACTTTGATGAAAAAATTTTGTTTGGTAAAATCACTCATCTCTAAGACCGAAAAAATAGAGAAGTGCCTTTAAAGGTTCTGTGTGGGGATCGATAATTCCACGTTCCATTCTGGTCCATTAGTTATTTGGCATTGAAATTTAAATTCAGTGCAATCGACACTTTTAGGGCCTGATTATATGAGAGTTTTCACCATAGGGCTGGGATTTCATCCCGTCTGCCCGAGGTGAAAATATTTTCGATTACATGGGAGGTTTGAACCCAGGGCTGGAATCTGCTGCCACGTGTGAAATCACATTTTTCAATTGTGAAGGCACTCCAATATTTTGATTACGTCAGTGCATCCGATGTAAAACAATAGGGATTAACCGATAATTAGGTGTGACAATAAGGATTAAAGTTTCATCCCGGGTAGAGCAAGGCGGGCTGAGATTTCAGCCCTATGGTGAGTTTCAACCCAGGGCTGAAAATATCACATGTAATCGGAAATGCAATCTTATGAGCCTTTGACCAGAGAGAAGAGATGGAGTTTCACCTCGGTTAGGCGGGCTGAAATCTCAGCCCTATGCTGAAAACTCCCATGTAATCAGGCCCTTAGAAATAAAACTTCATTTTCAATAGCAAGTAAATTGTGTACCAGAATGGAAGCTCGCTCCATGCATATTCCTTACAGACATTTTTCTAGTGTTGGATCTTAAAGATAAGTGATTTTACTAAACAGAATTTTCACATCTATTTTAGCCTTTGACTTATACATTAAAGGGTCTGTTTCATCCAGCATTCCTTGCACGTGTCGTCTCTTAGTTGGCTTTTGTTTGCCGCCATTTTCATGGCCCATGAAAATGGCGACAACAAAGGCAAACCAAGAGACGACACGTGCAAGGAATGCTGGATGCAACAGACCCTTTAACGTCAACCTTCCTAACATCTCACGTAGAAATCATAGAAATAGAGCTGAATTCCAAGACAGTGACAATGTATCTATTCTTTTACTGATGTTAGTCAAATGTTATATGTTTTGAACCGTTATGAGTATCTTAGTTTGTAGTAAAACATTTGCCCGGGGCCTCCGACGAGACCCAAAAAGTGGAGGGGCCAAATTTTGATATGAACACGAAAAAGATTCTAATGTGGGGGTCCGGGAGCTGTCGCCCCTGGAAAATGTTTTGGACAACGCTCTTTAAATCGTCAAAAATCCTCATTTTGAATTAAAGCTGGGAGAACTGTGAAGTATATTTTTGTAAGATACTCTACTAAACAAATTGTGTGGTAGTAGTATCTGCTTTGGCTCCTCACTTGCCTAAATTTATGCCCACAAAACACGAAGTCTTTGCAGTCTGCATTGAAATCTGTTTTCCGGTGCAGTTTCCATAGCCTGAACATTCTTATATTCATAGTGATTTGAAATGTGTAGATTTTGATATAACTGAAAATCGTCCATGATTGTGGACAATGATGAAGTTGGTTAGTTTCGAACATGAAATTTCACTTGAACAAAACAGGGGTTGAATCGAAGGGATGCAAGGAAATTTGCTCAAGTGTAAAAGAGCATAAGATGTTAAAAAGGATTTAAAACGATTATTAACAAATTTTTAGTTGCATATTTTGCAAAAATGTGAGGGGGCCATGGACCACCCGGCCCCCCGTCGTCGGAGGCCCTGTTTCCAAGAGATTCGGATATTAATTGTTCGACAGTTTCACGTAAATTTGAAAATTATGTATATTTTGAAAGAAAGGCTTTTGGCATTATGTTTGCATGTTTTCTACATTTTAAAATGGATCAAAATTTTCATGTTATCAGTAAGCAATGCAATCAAGCCTTTTTAAACGGTACAAAAATTCTAGCAATGAACTTTTGCAGAGAAAGGACAGTGCTGTGCTTTAGAAATATTGGGGCTCAAATCTTAAGAGGGGGGGGGGTGACAGGGTAGTGGTACCATGGTACCAGAGGGGTGGTACCTGGTACAACATTGTGCAACTGTGGTGGAACCTGGTACCAAAGGTCGGGGTACCGGTACCAAGCTTATGTGAGTCGGTACCAATAAAAATTTCGTCCATGGATGTTTTTGGAATTCCTAGAACAAATTTTAGCTTTTAAAAGTGCAGACATTGACACAGATACCACGGTGACATGGTCAGGAGTGGTTTGGTCTTGCCCATTGGTCTCACGAGGAACTGGCGTAGACCTCCTTTCAGAATTTCTCATATTCATGATTAACTTTACTAAATTAATTATCAATTATTAGCTCCAACCAAAAACGGGTATTACCAATACCTTCAATTTGGGTGGAACCTGGTACCTTATGAGTTGGTACTGGTACCAAAGACCCCCTCTGTCACCCCCCTCTCTTAAGATCTTTAAAAAGGTGGATGTAAAATTGTATCATTTTTACTACGAATTTATTGAATTAAATGGAACTTTGGGTAATTTACTATAGATCTGCCGTGGCAATTTTTCAATATTTTCATTTTTCAAAATAGTGGCATTTTTATTATTTTTGTAGAAATTTGTCGATTAAAGATCATCATAACTGTTAAATTGCTTGAGGAAATTGATACAATCTTCAAGGAAACCATAGTTTATAAAGGCCCACAATATGGTTGCAAGCAGAAATCTGTAGCTCTTCTAGTTTAGAATTTAGAAATTTACAAAATGCCGCCATTTTGAAACTTACCAAGATATCGAACGATTGTCACTGCACATTTACAGCAAATTATCCAAAGTTCCTTTCAAGCAAATTGATCCAAAAAAAGATGTAATGTAATTTTAGACCAACCCTGCTAAAGATTTGAGCCCAAGTGCTGTTTTGGAGCAATCATGTGGATAAAACAAGTAGACACATGCCATTTCGTCCCTCATTTCCCTGCGCTCTTTGATTTGTTGATGTCACTTAGTAAACAGGGACTCATAATATTACTCTTAAAACGCGGGTCCAATTCAGGCCCGCGTAGAGTGATTCCGTATTCACCAATCAAATTGGTAGAACTTAGCGTTCAACCCATCTGGAGGCGCTATTCAGACACTTGTTGTTTTCGTAGAGTTCTCGCAGCTTCGATAGGTCTTTTTTGTTTCTACGGGGAAGATTACGGCCTAAAAGTTATGCATTTTGCGATTTGAAGGTCAAGACAACATCATTCTTTGTACTTCAGGGCCTCCGACGAGACCCGAAAAGTGGAGGGGCCAAACTTTGATATGAAAATTTACCATAGCTGCCTTTCCAGGGATGGATCCAGACGGAAAATTTACTAAAATTGTGCGAGCGCGAAGGACGAGTAAGATTCTCTACGAAAGAAATTGTGTAGTAGTAGCATCTGCTTTGGTTCCTCACTTGCCTAGATTTATGCCCACAAAACACGAAATCTTTGCAATCTTCAATGATAATCTGTTTTCTGGTGCAGTTTACATGAACATTCTTATGTTCATAGTGATTTGAAATGTGTAGATTTTGATATAACAGAAAATCGTCTATGATTGTGGACAATGATGAAGTTGGTTAGTTTCCAACATGAAATTTCACTTAAAGGTCTAATATCACCATTTCTGAAAATTTGTATTTTGGACATTTTATCATCGCTGAATTCGATACCATCACTCAAATCGTGATATTTTGACAAGAAGTGCCCCTAAAAGCCCCTGAAAGATGGGGTGGTGTGAAAAATTACCGCGCAAAGAAAGAGACTGGGTCGAGTGTTTGTGACGTAACAGCAGGAACCACACCACGCGCAAGTATCCAATGCATTATTGAGGCATTTGAAGCGTGCGGATAAACTAAACCGTGGGAACAAACGAAGTAGATCTAAAAAAAATGTCGGAAACATTGTCTGAATCATCATGGAAATCGAAAGATGTGTGCTATTTTGCTACAACCTCGAAGAATGTGTTGCTGAAGAAGACGAAGCAGCAACAGCGAGCGATGTCCGTAGTACGGCAAAATTCACATTATCCTTAGACCCAGGCTTGCACATAAAAAATCTTTGTCAAGATGACACTGTTGTCGACGAGGAATGGACAAACAAGTGCCTAAAGCATAGCTACTGAAATAATAAGAAACCCACAACTGATTTTAATATGAAGGCTCTTACCTCAGTTTACAGCGACAATGCTGAGTTCGCGGCCAAATAATAAGATTCATCACCGGTTCCCAAAGAACAAGCCAAAATTTATGCCTCTACGAAACGGCACTGAGTTCCTCAACGCTTCTCAACGTTGCCCTCCTCAAAAGCAGTTCTACAGATGATAAGACATCACTAAGCTCAATGTATGGGTTGTAATTCCAATAAAGATTTTTATTGATAAATCGTCAACACTCTTGTCCTAGGGAACTCTCTCTGAAAATCTCTTAAACAGAAACGTCCATGATCGAAAGCCAGATCGCAAACAAATCATGACCTGCTGACTGCACGCCCATAATAACTGCAAATTTTAGTGTAAGATGTATTAACATTTGACACCATTCGAAAGAAGATTCTTTGAGCTATTCATACATAGTTATTGTTTCCTTCAGCTGTCAATGTTACCCCGGAGAATTACCTCTTTTTTGCGGAACGCCAGATATAGTCTTTAGGGAAACGGTTCTTGTATTGAAGGGAAAGCTTTTACCTGGCCTATGTGAAGACCGTGTACTTTTATGCGCGACTATTAGGCTAGCTTTTAACCCCGATGTCATCTGATATCAAACTTCTTCCGTATGATAACTCTATCGCGGGAACAGAGGCACACTGTTGATCGATGTCTTCTTGTGTGAAAAAGAAATGCTACGAGCAAATGAGGGAGTTCTTCTATTCGGTTCATTTTGCCTTCTCTCTCTCTGTAAGTTCCATCCAGTTCTTCCTTCGTTTCTTCGCTTCAGGCTTGTCATCTCCGAAGAAGCCAGTTTATGGACTGAAATAGCTACCCAACTCTTTGTCGTAGGTGATTGCTGGAACCATAAACCATACATCTCTCAGGCATGGCTGAAACGACAGATTTGCGGGAAGAAGCAAGATGCAGCCCTGTAGTGTTTTCAATGAAGGCCTGCGCTGCTATTCTCTCATGCCTTCCTGTCGTGACGTTGCCGAGGTCGTTACCAGTCTTCCTTTCTGTGCGCGGTAATTTTGAAAAATTTCCGGAAATTCGCAGCTTTGGGGGGCTTTTAGGGGCACTTGTAGGCAAAATATTGCGATTTGAGTGATGTTATCGAATTCAGCTGTGAGAGTACGTCCATATTACAACTTATCGAAAATGGTGATATTAGACCTTTAATGAACAAAGCAAGCAGGGGTTGAATCGAATGGATGCAAGAAAATTAGCTCAAGTGTAAAAGAGCATATGAACTTAAAGTGAATTAAAACGATTATTAACAAATTTTTAGTAGCATATTTTGCAAAAAAGTGAGGGGGCCATGGACCCCCCGGCCCCCCCCGTCGTCGGAGGCCCTGCTCAAGTTTCATTTTCAATTTTCAGGCTTTTTAGACCAGATTTTGAAGCGATTTTGTTGAGTGTGCGAGAATTCTTCGCTAGTCTAGGACATTTTGAAATTGTAGGCCCACTTTGTAATTAAGAGTAATATTATGAGTCGTCCCTTTTGACCAGATATTACCCTGGTACTTCCCCCGTCAAGTACTCCCCTTCCAACCTCCCCCCGGGCGATTTTTCGGGAAAACACATATTCACATGAAACTGATCCCAGAAGGGATCACGCCACCATGAAAACTCATATGCGTCATCTAAAATCACAATCTCCTCTCTTGAATTGGCGTTTAAATCTCCTCTCTGGGAATGAAGAATATTTTTGAGCGGTTTAACTGTTAAAAAGGATCTTTAGTTAATTCCATTCGAGTCGCTTTTCTTTCAAGCTGTGTATGACCCGTGTAGAAGTTAATGGGCCTAACTTCTTTACTGCAAAATCCAGAAATCGTATAACCATAGTAACTTGTGAATGTCACTAAGCCAATGAGAGCGAGGGATATGGTTATTGGTCGTTATGATATATTTTTATTAGGTTTTCAGATTTATAAAGCGTTTATAAGTTTGGAAAATTACAGCAAAGTGGCTCAACTTGATATTATGGATTTTAATAAAATAGATTTTTTTACCTTTTTTTATTATATGGCAGAAATGAGCATATCTACGATAAGTGTGGCTCTTCAGCTCCAAAATTAAAAACAAATCTATTTTACAAAGTTAAAGCTGTTTCCAGGAAAAATAAGCATATGACAGAGTCAAATTCATATAGTTAAAAGATTTTAGTTCTGTGAGTCTCTTGCTATCTTCATCTAAAATGCTTGAACCAGGAGGAGCGACGGAGGGATAGTGTGGCGACGGAGCAGCAGCAATGAGCTACTGCGGAGGAAGCAGCTTTAGCCATATGACATTGATAGTTAACCGCACAAGGGAGACGAAGGGATGTGTCTTTGATGATTGGAGGCAGAAATGGCAGATGAAACGAAGATTATTTATCATATTGACGATGAAGAGACACCATATTTAGTGAAAATACCTAAACCATCCAGTGAAGTTACCTTAGGTGACTTTAAGAATGTTCTCAATCGACCAAATTACAAGTTCTTCTTCAAATCTATGGACGATGACTTCGGGTGAGTATTGGCCTAAGCCAAACATCGGCAGTTCGGCTTTATTTGGAGAATGAGTATGCATCAAAACTGGTTTGCTCTGACCTAAATGAATATGTTCTCCACAACCCCAATTGGCCCCCTGACATAACCCAACCCCATTTAAAGGATAAATTAGTAGATCTAGCGATTAATTTAGTAATCATAGCCCGCTTCGCTTTCAGAGCGTGCAAAAGCAAAATACATCTTGAAGCATGGTAAAGAACATTATCCGGTCATCTGGCGTGAGTGGAACATTTGTGCTCGCTCATGTTTGCTTCTATGTCTGCTTCATCATGGAGCTTTGCCAAACGGTGATCAAATATGAAGGAAAAGTTTTATTTGATTAGGAAATAATTAGCAGTTTGCATCTCAAGTTGTTGACTCCCTTCACCTATTGCTTATTGGCTTTGAAGGCCGTTGAAAGTTATTGAAGGGTTTTAGAGAGCAAACATCATCCGGCTCTTTTGAGCTTTTCTAGCTTTGTTCTGTTATTTATCTGGAGTCAATATTTTGAGCCAATTTGATAACTTTGTCTTGTGATAGATAGCAAGAAATTGTTGTTGGTGGTTCCTAGTGAAATCATTGTTATTTTATGGTATTTTGTACGCCATTATTTGGTGTCTGATTCAGCGAGATTTTGTGATGAATGAAGTCGTTCCTTGCAGTTGTGTCAAATATCTACCCAAACTGCCTTCAGTGTTTGTTGTATGTTCTCTGTATATTTATGCTTAAAATAAAAGTAAATCCTTTTGAGCATGCCTAACGTATTTCCTTATAGACATAAATGTATTCATACATCATTCTTTGCCAAATCAAGGTAAAAAACAAGAAATTGTAAGCAGAATAACTGATTGAATGCCGGATCAAAGATAACGAACATCGAGTGTGCGCTCTCTGCAATTCGTAATAAATCTCATCGAAAAACTGCGAAAATATATCACCAAAATTTGTGTAATTATTTTCTCGATTTCGGTCCATGATCCTTCATTAATGTTTACACGTTTTGAATGATTGTTTGTATGTTATTATTTCACGAAAATGGTTGGAAATTGAATTGCCCAATGGCATTACATAGAAACGATTGACCAAGATGGAGTCAACTTATTTTGTTGATTTGACTAAAAAACTCCAGGTGCTCAGCGGGAATTTATGAAATGCCCTCCTTTCTCTTTCACTGCGAACTGTCATGCCGTTTGCTCACTCACACCACAAAGTTGATCTTAAATGTGTTCTAAATGACCTAAATGAAATACAAAATGGATTTATAGACCTTGTAGATGTTTTTAGCCAGTGAGAATCTGGATGGTTTGAAGCAATAAATCAAAATGATGTTTGATGATGTTCACTCGCTATTTGTCGCTTTGGGTCCCTTCGTGGTAATGCTTTCTGTTGGCTTTTCTGTCGAAAATCAGACTTTACAAGCTTTTACATGTGTAGAGAGTTGGACTTAACTGTATGCTAAATTTTCTAATAAGATTCAAGCTTGAGTCAAGGTAAGATTCAACTTTTGTCAAGGGTTGATGTTGAAGTTGTTGAGGGTATGTGATAAAAGTTCGATGTTTGGTGATGTTCACTAAGGATTCGCTTACCGCGATATTATCCTTCCTTGGGATGTTTCATTTGGCTTAATTTTAAAATTTCGAGGATAGAAACTTCAGCTTAAGATGAAAAACCGATCGCCTTATTTACACAAAGTGTTTCGACATTCTTTCATGGTTCCATGTTTATTTGGATGTACAGGAATGCTGGTTTTCAATGATTTGTTTTTGTGTACCGAATGAGAAACCGATTGAGATCAGACAATGCCGAAAGGATATTGAATTTATTGTTTTGGTCACAGGTTGAAAGCAAATTTCGACCTTTTCGTGCAAAGATCGAACATTATCAGACAGCAAAAGCAAAAATTCAGACAAATAATTACATTTCTTTTTGGCAGTCAGGTTGACCATTAAATTTGTCCTTGTTTCACTTTTCAAAATGCTGTGATTTTCAAAACATTGATTTCCCTTGAGGCTTTTGCTCATGCTGGACACTTGCTGAAAAACTGATTCGATCCAGTATTTATGAATTTAATTTTACTTTTGAAAATTTATAATTGATGTTTTGACTACAAGAAAATTGCCTGTATCAGAAAGTTTTGCCCTGACCAGTGTTAAAAAATTACTGTTCAAATGGTTTCAAGTTTTGACACAACATGGCTTGTCAAACACATTCAGTTGTCTATGTTACAAAAATACATTGATGAAAAGGAGAATTTTCTTAAATGTGGTGTGTTACATCACAATTGGGTAGGTAAAGCACTTGGGTAGGAAGGGGGGAGAGGGTCAAGCCGTTAACAGTCCAATGCTGTTAATGGTGACGAAAATTGTGTGTTGATGACTCCTTAGCTATTCTAACAAAAAGCCTGGATCAAGAAGCATTTTTATACATTGAGTTTTTTATCTATTGTGCAAATTTGAAAATTCTTTGAAGTGTATTTAGATTTCTATTTTAGAATAGCACGATTATGATAAACCAGATGGAGAAATCATGCCATTTGCATCAAGTTCTGACTTCACATCCCTTGACATTTCATGAATCACAGAGAGGGGGGGCATTGTTTAGAGTAATGGGGTGCATATTTTCCGTTGTGGTGGACATAAGCATACAGGACGAAATAATCTAGGGGGCTGTCCGACACAAAGCCCATTGTTTGCCAATATTTTTGCCCAACTAAGGACAAAAATTTGCCCAAATGGGGCTGATTTTTAAAAATTTTTCCAAAGTTGGGGGGCTACTGCGGTATAACCGTCCCCGGCCTTGCACACTTATGGTGCACCATTGTTTTAATGATGTGTGTTTCCAGTTTTACAGTGGTCATTCCTAGCTGCAAATCAACAAGTGTTTTTGATGTTTTCCTGTAGTTTAAAAAGTGATTAAACTTCTCAAAAGTTGTTGAAGAACCTCTTCAGTCCAGGAAATGATCTTAAATTCATTCAAGTTTGATTTCCTAAGGTGTTAGGCTTTTAATCCCCACATGTTAAGAAAAAGTAGGTTCTAAACCACATTCTATTATTGAAGAAAATCTTCTTCCTGTAGGGATGATTAAAACCAGTTCTTTCCAGCTATTGTGTTACGTTTTTGTTTTGAAAGAACAAAGTGTTAGAGTAATTTCTTCTGGATCTGGATACAATGTGGAAAAATACCGGATGTTCGGGGAGAAACCAACTTTCTTTTTTAAGATTTTTTGCTTTCAGTTTCAACCTTTGACAATGAGATGTATTTGGCCTCAGTGAATTTCAGAATAAGGCAAAACATAGTAGCTGGTTGGGCTATTGCCCCATTTTCCCTACTTTCAGATCTATTGTTTACCCTTGCAAAGCAATAAGCCTACTGTCTCATTTAATCTCAGACTTCATTGCCCCCAAGTCCATCCCTTAAAAGAGACCCTAAGCCACGTAAAACATTTAAAGGGAATCAGGGCTAGCCTGGTCCAAGCTAGGCATACAGTATACCCTATTTTCATATGATAACTTTGACATGTCCTTTTAGTTAAAGAAACAATGGATGTATTAAATTTCACTGTTTATGAATTGTAGTTGTAGCAGGTTATATCTGTTTGGCAGAGGAGTGGAGCTACTACTTGTAATCTGTCCACCTATCTACCAATAACTAGCACAGATGCCCTTAAAGTGTGAAATTTGACAAAGGCTAACATTGACAGTTTTTTTCTGAATGTGTCTAGAAGATTAAAAAGATTTAAATGTTTAGAATAAGTAAAGGAGGAACTTCAATTGTTGACAATGACAGCTATGTTCCTGAAATTATACTTTTGAGGTGTCAACGCCTTTGTGGTCATGACTGCATAATTCAATAGTTTGTCTTTGGTGGTGAAAACTGTATTTATGCTTTTTAACACACTTTGTGTATAGCTGTCACACTTTAGGTGTAGATGGTAGGTGGAGCATTCTTGGCATTTGAATTGAAGTCACAAGATCAGTCAACTAATTTATAATTAATTTTTATGCATTTGAGGTAAATTCAGCAAATTTCATGCAGAAGTGCTTGACTAGGCTAAAGAAGATACTTACACACCTACTTGTCCTTGTTCATGATGAAAACACATCTGAGAATTATGGAGTACAATAGATTATTTGTCCCTGGTCAGTTTTTAACTAGAAAGCCTCCCTAAAACAGTAAATTTTCAGAAATGATGATATTGATTCATGGTTATAACAACACATGAAAAAGTTTCAACAGTATTCAGGAATGGAATTTGGGAAGCACCTGATGCTTTCTTTGTGGAAAATTTGATCTATTCAAGATATGAAGTGACCCATATAACAATTTGTAACAAGTTAAGGATTATCTTAGCACCCCTCCCTAACATTTATCAAAGGCAGCTTGACTTGTTATCAATTTTTTAGTCAGGAAATGCAATTTCCAGAAGAGAAATTAAGGAATTATGAAAATTATAAAGATTGGCAGTTAATCATGTTTACAATGACACAGAAACAATTAAATTTAAAGCCATTAATAATCAAATTATGATATAGCAATTTCAGTTCAATATTGTGTCAGTGCAATTGTGTTACTTTGAAATGAAACTTGACAGCCATGAATTATAACAATTTTATAGGAAATACTTGAAATATCCTCAAAACAAAATTCCAATTGTTCTCCAAAACAAGAGTCTATTTGCCAATTTTGCAATGTTTTTGTTGCCAACTGGTGGTATCTGTTTGGTTGGCAAGTTCTTTTCTATATGCATCCTTGCCTATCATTAACACCTTTCCAGATTTTTTCACCATTCCTTGCTGGAGAGTGAAGTGATCATTGTAGACCCTTTGAAAAGATAAGGACTTGTGATGAAAGCAGTGAGAAATACCCCTTTTGGGGAATGTTTAGTTTGGAAATCCTTTTGCACCATGATATGCACCTCTTCCTATTTGTGACAAAAATTTAACCAATTACAGTTGCTTCAGACAGAAATTGAGATTAACAGTATATTGCAGAATTGCCTGCTAGATCAACAAAATAGGTTTAGCAGCAAGTGGCTCAAACCTGCCCATCAAATGGCCCTTGTTTTGCACAAATTTTGCTTGCTTACACAAATTGACCAAAATTTATTTTATTGCTTTTTCAAGGTGTTTTTTTGAAATTATTTTGTCAGTTGTTGATGTGTAACACATAGTGCGCATGAAATTGATTGTCAACTTATTTCCTAAATTTATGCTTCACTCTGGTACTGATTCATAAACGTGAACTATTCTAAATTTTAGAAACCATTGCACTAGATTGTTGAATAGGTTGCTTTTCCTTCATTCTTTCTAAATTATGATATTATAGCAAAGTTTTTGACCAGGTATCCTTTTTTCACTTCAGATGACATATGTTGCAGTGGTTTTGCTTTTCTGTTTGCTTTCACTTTGTATATTTTACAATGTGAAAAAAGTGATTTTTAAGTGTAAATTTTGCTCTCTTCACAGTGTTGTCAAAGAAGAGATCATAGAAGATGACACTTTGCTGCCATGTTTCAATGGGAGAGTTGTCTCTTGGGTGAGTGTCCTCTTTATTCACGTAATCTTTTCCCTGTCTTTTCCCTTGTACCAAATCAAATGGAGATTGCAATACACAGAGATGGTTATCCTTTGTGTTTGGACTTTTGAGTCATTTATTGGACTACCGTAAAAGCTCTATTAAGCCCCCAGGGGGCTTATTTAATGTCGGACCTTCCAGAGGGGGCTTATTAGAGAGGGGGGCTTATTCACAAAATCAAGTAACAAGGATATATTTGGTAGCTTTTCAGTTCTTTCATCACATATTTTCCGGAATCAAGGTACAATTTTAGGGCTTGAATACGTAAATTCGACACAGTTTTTATTCCAAAACATGCCAAAATTAACATGCAAGGTTGTGTAGCTAAATAAATGGAAAATATTTGGTAAATTCTAGAGTTTTGTATAAGGGGGGGGGCTTAAAAGAGAGGGGGGCTTATTTCAAATTTTGACTCAGAGGGGAGGGGCTTATTAGAGAGGGGGGCCTAATAGAGAGGGGGGCTTAATAGAGCTTTTACGGTAAATCATACAGCCCTTTAGCTTAGGTCATTGTCTAATCCAGCAAGGGTGAATTTTGTAACAAAAAATTCAGGCCCCTAACACATGACAAAGAGATTTGCAGTGATTTCAAGAATGGATTTCACTCTTCTGAATGCCCTGTAGCAAATCAAAATAAACAGGAAGAGCAAAATATTATGGCTTGCTGCATCACATTTCCTGTTCTTCAGAACTGTTAAGTCTTCATCCCAAGGAAGTGTCATGCTAATCAGATGGATGGAGTTGATTTACTTCATGTGTGCGCCAATTTGTAAGTGCTTGATTGCACATGCAAAATGTCTTGGACTGAGAACTTCAAATGTCCTTGCACTTTCAGGGCCTAAGTCCTGTTTACAATTTTTGTTGTGCTGCTGTCCTGTACTAGAGAGATGTCAGTGAACAAGAGGAATCCCTCCACAACAATTTTATGTTGTTTTTGCTTTCAATTGGGCTTTTTTGTGTGTGAATGCTTGTTACTGTAAAAGTAAGGTAGTTATCAACATGGAAAATCAGGCCCTGGCCCAGAGCCAGTGTGGAAACTTCATTTTTGTTAGGCCAAAGGTTTGTGGCCAGACCAGTTGTCTAAAGACAATAGACCTATTGTTCTTCTATTGTTCTTGACTTTCTCCATGCCAAAGATATTTTGGGTAACATACATGTTTTCCAGAGTGGCCTAGAGCACCATTTCTTTGGTTTGAAGTGTCTTTTCTTGTGTACCCATTATCTTTCTAACTGCTTGTGGTTTCCAATCCATAAGTTCATATTTGAATTGTGGAGACTGCCCCTAAGGCGCTTTCAATCCTTTTGTTGCAGTCAATAACAGACACAATCCTGCAGTCAAGATTATTTACCTAATCTTCTCAGTGTCTGAAAGAAAGCTCCTAGGCATGTTTGATATTGTGTTCAGCCCTTTTAGATACTTTTCTCTCTGTTAGCCTGGGTAATTCATCTGTTGACATTGATCTAAGCTATATGCAGGAGTGCTTGTGCAGTATTTGTTACCAAAAACAGTTCTTGATAATACCATTATCTCCTCAGTTGTTAGTGTAGGAGCTAGGCAATGCTGTCATAGGATTTTCATATCAGAGGATGAATCATTGTTTTATTTAGTAACAAAAGCTCAGTATGAAATACAACCTGAGGCCATAAAGACTTGAAGCTGCAGTCAGGCTGTGAGGATCAAGGGGAAGGTACCTTTCATTAGAAGCAAACCATTCCCCTATGGTCAACTTTGTGGGAGAATCTGATGCCTTGTAATGTGGACATTTACTTTTGGATTGCATGAACTTTTCTTGTTTATGAAAATGATACAGGAGATATCTTATGAAGCTCTCTTTGAGTAATCTGTTAATTCCTTCTTCTTTAAAGCAAATCTATAAGATCTCAGGTCTAGATATGGGATAAAGCATTCTAATCTGAAGATCTGGTTTCTGAATCAGGGTGATAGTTTGTTATTTCAGGCCCATCAGAAGCGGGGGGGGGGGGGGGCTGGGGGGCTTCAGCCCCCCCAATAATTTGCTGAAGTTTGTTGATTTTGAAACTGAAAAGGACTGTAAGAGCCAAAGGTCGCAGGAATAAATATTCAAACTCGTACATATTCGAGGAAGCTTCGAGAATCTATCAAAATGGAATATCTTTTGATGTCATAGAAGTCAAGGATTTCAAAATTTTCAGGGAAAGACTTTCATTAGTTGTGATCTTTGCTTCCGCCAGTGGCACATTTTCCAAAAATGGGGCGTTTTCCAGCGATCTAAAGGGCGTGGTCATGAAAAATTTTCCCGGGGGCATTTTTCCTCGCTTCGCTCGCACCTCATTTCAGCCCCCCCAATATGAAATTCCTTCCGACGGGCCTGTATTTTCAACGTTATTTGCCTATGTTGTCTATGATCACTGATGGATTTGTCAATTCATGCATCATATCAGTATGATGTAGTTTCTCATCATATCATTAAAATGAAACTGTTCATCCTTACATTAGCTGTAGAATTTGTCTTCTGGCTGCCTTTCCCAATGCATATTCCAATTTAAACATATATGTTGGTCTAATCTAATTGAATCCAATCCAGTCTAATCTAATATAATGTAATCTAATCTAATCTAATCTAACCTAACCTAACCTAACCTAACCTAACCTAACATAATCTGTGTTAAGAGATTATGCAAATTGCAGGTAAGACATACCAAGTAAATGTACAGGAAAAAGTCTGAAGGTGTGAAGGTGAAGTTGCATTTTTAGTGCAGAGCGCTGGACTTGCAGAAGTAGAGCAGGCCTAATCAAATCTGCAATCCCATGTCATGATGCTGAAGTGGGGGAGGGGGGCTGTACCAGGTGTCAAACCCTCTGCCCCCTTGACTGTTCTGCAAAGGCAGAGGATCACACCACTTCTCCACAACACTGTCATCTATCTGACAAAAGGTGCTGAAGAGGACAAATGACAATAGCTCATATTGAACTTGCAGAAGTAGAGCAGGCCTAATCAAATCTGCAATCCCATGTCATGATGCTGAAGTGGGGGAGGGGGGCTGTACCAGGTGTCAAACCCTCTGCCCCCTTGACTGTTCTGCAAAGGCAGAGGATCACACCACTTCTCCACAACACTGTCATCTATCTGACAAAAGGTGCTGAAGAGGACAAATGACAATAGCTCATATTGAACTTGCAGAAGTAGAGCAGGCCTAATCAAATCTGCAATCCCATGTCATGATGCTGAAGTGGGGGAGGGGGGCTGTACCAGGTGTCAAACCCTCTGCCCCCTTGACTGTTCTGCAAAGGCAGAGGATTACACCACTTCTCCACAACACTGTCATCTATCTGACAAAAGGTGCTGAAGAGGACAAATGACAATAGCTCATATTGAACTTTTTGAACAATATAATTTTTGAACATATTGAACAATAGCTCATATTGAACTCATATTGAGCCAAGTTGAACCAAGAACATGATGATTTTATTCATTTCATTATAACTGTTCATAACTGTTGAAAAACAAACGTGGAGAGACACAGTTGCTAGCTGAGAAAAGTAGAGGAAGGAAAACAAAAGGAAGTCCAGGAAAAAGCTTCAGGATTCAACGGACTATTAGGTAGTCTGCAATAGATATATTTTGAAAAAATTTGTTTGTAAAGCTCTCTGAAGATGTTATTTGAGGGTGAAAACTAATGTTTTGAGGTATTTCATTCCAGATGTTAATGCCAACACTTGAAATGAAGTTAAACTTGCACTGGAATAGCGTTGGAACTTTAGAAATATAGAACTTAGAACTTTTTAGATTATGATTCAATCCTGAATAAGAGGCTACCAGACCAGTGTTTTATGAGATTCAAGGATTTCTTCTCCAGAGCTCTTTGCACCTCAGGGGTTATTGTGGGTAATGATAAAATTATACTTTTAAGATATAGCCATTAATTCTGGTTTGGAACTTTGTTAAATTATTTATCTCGACAAAAGAGATAATTTTTTATCAGATTAGCACCAGATGCTTCTTTGAAGGTGGAAAACCATCCATTCATTCAGAAGTATTCTGTTCGATTATGCACACTGGATTAGTAACAGTTGAAAAAGGAACGTTATCAGAATTAGGCCAGCACAGCCTAAGCCTTCGGTCCTTTGAAGAGATTGGATAAATGATTAAAGAATCTTCCTCTTGATTTAACCCAGTAGTGGTCGGGCAATCTGACGCGCCTTATTTTGCAATCAATTAATTCTTCTAAAAATACGACTTTGTACTTGAGAGAGAATTTGTACAACATTTCGAGCATTACTCTCAATCAGTCCAACACTTTCAGAATCAGTCCTAATGAAGAGTAATGCTCAAAACGTTGTACAAATTATCTCTCAAGTACAAAGTCGTATTCTTTAAAATGATTCATTGCAATAACATAACGACGTACAACACGGAAACTAACTTTGTTATTCATTCGCGTCTTGTTTTGGTTTTGGACGAAAAGGCCCCCACCTAACCTTTAAATGGTAATAGGTAGAGCAACCAGATTTGATGTACTACAGTAATGGCTCTATGCCTGCCCCCCCCCGAGCCTTGCAGCACCCAGAAATGGAGGCAGGGATGCGAGGAGGTGATTAGTAGATTCTTACACAAAGAATGTGGCTAGAGTTCCAGAGTTAACCCCAACAATGGAGACGCTGAAAAAAATTCGATCCCAGACTGGGAATACCTGATTTACTGTTGACAACAAAATACTGCCAACACATTTTACGGGATGAGTGGCCGAGTGGCTTATACAGTCTTCGTCAGGTAACTGAAGTTAAGCTTGGCCGAGTGAGGTCAAACTCTGGATGGGTGACCTCGGAGGTCTGACCTCACAACTCACTTCGTCGTCCTTTGGAAGGGAGGTTAAACTAGGGTTCCCGTGCCTGGATGCGGCATGCACAGTGGGCCTAAATTAGCTTTCAGTAGCTAGAAATCCTGATAAGCCCACTCACGGGAATTATGACAGAATAGAATACATGTTGTCTTTCAAACGGCGTGAGTTTTTTCTGACTCACCTGGCATTAACTACTAGAAATAGGTAGGCACCCTGAGGGTACTGCAATAACGCTTCCAGAGTATCTTGTTTACAAACAGTAGCACACTCTTGAACCCTATAAAGCCTTCGCTGAGAAGTAATAAAGTTACTGTAGCCTTTAGGCGAAGTCTTCTTTGACCCATGTATCAACATCATTGTCTTCAGGCTTTAATATCGATTGACCAATATCTTGGCCTCTTTGTCATTGAGATTTTTATGTTGACCTGAGGTTTGCCATTGCTTAAAGGTGGGTGATAAATTGTGACCCAGTAATTTTCTGGGCGGGCAGAGCTATCAGTTCAGTGATAGGTGTCATGTTTACCGCATAGATTGGTTCAGGATGGCTGCGTTGGATGTTTGATATTTTGCCATGATCTTCTCAGATGACACAGTCACAGAAGCTGTGACAAACGTTTGACAAATCTTTTGATAAAAGTTAGTTTCACTTTTACTGAGTAATTTTTGATTCGTCGTGTATTTACCCTTGGCATTTAGGGTCAATCTTTGAGATCATCTGTTGTCCGACTGATTGCATATCCCACTTCCGCAGAGTTTCTTGTTAAGCCTTGGTCAAACGCATCCAACATTTCATCCAACATTTACTTCAAAAAAGTTTGTGAAATTTGTTTATGCTGATGAGGGGGCGGTCAAACGTATCCAACATTTCATCCAGCATTTCATCCAACATTGCTAGCAAAATTCACAATCGTCGTTCGCCAGCGCAGCGACGTGTTGAAATTGATTAAAAATACTGGTAAAACAAACTAAAAATACCAATTATTAATTTATAATGCAAACTGCTGAAATAGGTCGAAAATGGCACTCTGATGACAAAATATCAACTTTATAGAGTGTAGTGCGCATGCCCAGAAATGAAATGTTGGACGAAATGTTGGATCAAGTGGTCAAACGCATCCAACATTCCATTCAACATTCGAAAAAAAAATTTGTTTTTGATCTCGATCAAACTTCATCCAACATCAATTTGCAAATGTTGGATGATCCAACATGGGTGGTCAAACGGATCCAACATTTCATCCAACATTGGTTTTTAGCATGTTGGATGAAATGTTGGATGCGTTTGACCAGGGCTTTACAGAGCTTATCGAAAGAGTCCTTGCGAGGAGAGTAGAAGAACAATGGGCGATATTTGTGTATCGCACAAGGCCAGAGCTGATATAACGTGGAGTTTTCCCAGTTCTTCTAAATTCGTATCAATTAAAGTAAATAAACCCAAAAAAAAAAACAAATTTAGACAGAACTTTAAATTTACCCTTCTTCTTTTGTTATAAGCTTAAAAACCTTCTTTTGCTTGCCCAAGATGATAATTTGCCTTATTGGTTTCGGGACAAGTTTTGCGGCCGTGTTTGTTTTGGTTTATTGGTTGAGAGAATTTCCTTTGTTGGCAGTTACTAATCGCTTATAATTGTCCCTACTCGCTGGGGTAAAATTTCACTGAACAAGAGGCGAATAGTCCGGCAACAGCCTTAACCATCCTGGATTGTGGGGGGGGGGGGGGTCAGGGCAATGAAGTGATAGCCGCATAAGGTCCTTGCGGATTCAGAACCTACAGGCTGGAACTGTCCGCTAAGGCTACCATTTTATATTCGAAGGCAGGAACACCACAATTCAACGCAAAAGAAATGACGACTCGGCATACGAGGCTTCATCAGAGCTAAACTAACGTAATCACAAATGTACAGTAATTTGAATAAAAGTAAATTGTAACATGATTGGCTAAGGTTTGCTACATCGCAGGGGTGAATGTAGATGGATGTGGGGGATAAGTATGTGTTGCGCAAACATAATAATGTGGAGGAGGAAAGTAACATGATGATGATGCAGAGAATAGTGGTGATGTGGTAGAATACAAAATGATAGGATAACTAGAGGATATGTATATATATAGTAATTGTTTTTAGTAAGTTACAACGTAGTAGTATTTTATAAGAACTTATCCATTGTATTCATTGTATGCATTGTATCCATTGTGTTCATTGTTTAAGAACCCAGGCTGAGTTGCAAAACTGTAGCTTCTTATTCGCGGATTTTCCTGTAGCTGCAGTCCGATCGTATTTATTCATCTGATTCCTATTTTGAGAAAAAGAAGAGAGATGCTTTATCATTGAAATAGTTGGTGGTCTGTGGTCACCATCGGTGGTTTTGCTATCTACTTGGAGACTTGTACGCAAATCTAGCAATACTGCAATGGAAGCCAAGATTAGAAAGTTTGTTACCACACAGATAGCGCAAGCACTTAACGACACTTCTAACTTGTATTTCCTGAAATTTCATTCATTGTTTTTGGTTTACCAGAGTGACATCGAGTGGATTTCACCTCTTCAAAACCATACGAGATTTTTTTAGAACAAGAGGATTTTGAAAATTTTGGAAGGATTTTTATCGAAAACAGAAGGACTTAGTGAAATGCCCCTCGAGTGACATTGTGTTCATCTCAACCAAAACATTTATATCCCGTTTATCATAGCTGACTGTCATAGTTCAGATGCGTATTGCGTGCGTGCCTTGTCCCCTTGTGGTTTATCTGGTTTAAGTGGAAGTATGTGTCTCGAAAAGGTAAAAGTCTTGGGGATACCTAACTAGGACACTTGGGGTGTGGGGAAATGTTAAACCAGGGGTCCCATGCCTGAATGCGGCATGCACAGTGGTTAGGTAGAAATCCTGACAAGCCCACTCAAAACAAATTGAAAACAAAACAAACAAACCCTGGTGCATAAAATATGCTCCTCGTGTCAAACTTTGTATGAACGCTGTGTAGGAGCTAACTATTCAGACGCGCAAGAGCCATTTGAATTTTATTTCTAACCTATAAACACAGTGCATAAGTGGAAGTAAGGGAGCTGTCATAAAGTATGGAACAGAGGGGGGCGGAAGGGATTTGACAGGGTCACCAAAATTATTGCATGGAAAATGTTGGGCTAACAAACTATTACAAGTGACAAACATGGGCCATGAAGCTATATTTGTTTCGAGATTTGCTTTCAATGTTTTACAATTGTTTTAAACACTGTCAGCATCATCTTAGCTGTTTTCTTGATCATTGATATTGTTCTCCATCTCAGTGTCTGACACAGAGGTGTCTTCATGTTCTTCCCTACCTTCTTTAAACGTTATACCGGGTCCTGCAGATACTGTATTGACAACATGATGCATAGAAAAAAACTTAAGCTGTAAAGTGCTGAAAATTTTTCTTGAAGAAGTTTCTGAACTACAGAGTTCATTTTGAAGCCCTGGGGTCGTCAAATAATTTTTGCTGATGTTTAAGGGGCTATGTAAACAGTTTCTGTGTCTTGCACTGGGCTACGCAATTTTACGGCGAATTTTGAAATCCCTTCCGCCCCCCTCTGTTTAATTCTTTATGACAGCTCCCTAAGTAAGTAAAAATTTGCCATCAAATTAATAAAAAAGGACTAAAAGATCATGAAAAATTAAAGGAAAAACGAATCTAATTACAAAGGTACACTATAATAGAAATTCAAAAGGCAAAATATAGATTAAAAATACCCCTAGTTTAGAAATGGCAGGGATGGATGTAAAAGGTCGATACAGCCTTGTTTCCATAATGATCCCCCCCCCCCCCCCGAGGTGTCTGTGAAAGGAAAGTTTTCAGACAAAAATGTTTATTGCTGAAAAAATGACAGTAATGCTGCATTTTCGATATTGTTGATGGATAATTTGTGTTGAAGCTTTTAGAAATTTAATAATATATATATATGTATATATAAGGGCTAAGGGCTATTGAAAGTACTATGGAACTATTGAATGGAAAATACTATGGCTATGGAACTATGGAACATATTGAAAGTACTATGGAACTATGGGCTATTGAAAATACTATGGAAAGTATTAGCCATTCTTCTTTTTGTTCAGATGAGGAGTTGAAAGTTAGTTCTATGGTATTAGGAATGAAACAACAAAACTTTAAAGCAACACTGAACAAGATTGTAGCAACAGAGAGGGACCACATTTGATATATTCATGTCTTTGCTGTCAATCTGAGTTTGATGTTAAAATACGAACTTCACTCTTAATCAGATAACCATATCATTCACCTGAATTTATTCGATTCTGCTAGATTAACTCCGTCTTACATCGATTTTCTTTCAAGTGAATTGCATTTCCGTACACATATATGTTTAGGAAGGGCTTATTCCATGATCCTTGCCTTGCTTAACGCCAAAGATATCAGTTTAATTCTCTTTCTGTTCATATGCCTCGGGTTAGGTCGTCCTCTTTTGTTAGAATGGATTACGCGTTCTGCTTCTGTGCTATTTGCTTCAGGTGCAAAAATAGGCCAGCTAGTTGTCTCTTGTTTGTATGCCCCAGGAGCAATTTTTCTCCAGATGGAAACACAGATAGTTTTACATCTTTAATGTCATAGCTTGTTGGGCAGACGAGAAAGGCTTTGTCTGAAGAAGCTTATGTGTCCCCCGTGCTGGGGGTTAAAGCTCATGCGCAGTAGCGTTTTGGGTGTGGAGCCCTGAGCACTGCAACCCAAAAATGCTACTGCGCATGAGCTTTAACTCAGTGCACGGGGGATACATAAATTTCCTCGGACAAAGGCTTTCTCGTCTCCCCAACATAACAATAGCCTGAAGATTGTTTCACATGTCAAAGTTCAAATCTGACTCATTTTAAATGTGACATTATAATCTGAAAATCCTCCACTAGTCTGACTACATGATCCATTAACTCGTTCAATGCTGTAATCAGACTTTTTATTTTCACTCATACTAATACAATTTAAAGCCACAGCCATCATTCAATTCAATGCGGAAAACTGAGACTCATGCAGTCAGTCCATACTCTCTGCAACAAAGAGCTTGAAAATGGCTATTCTCGTTATTTCTCGATGACGACTAGATGCCTTCTCGCAAATTTTGCCCACTGAAAGCAAGAGCGTTGTCTTCCACCTTGTTTTTAGTGGGGAAAGTTACTGTTCGTTCTCCGCATTGGGTGTTGGATAAGGGATTGAAATTTACCATTTCTTTTCTGATATTTCACCTTTTCCATGCAGGTTTAGGCCTAGCTTCCACAGTTCCTTCATATCTGCCGTTTTTGTGATCGCAGTTTCCATAGCAATGAATGACGTCACTCAAGATTGGTGTTGAAAACTCCTGAAGCCTTTACCCAGCAAGCTCCTACAAGTACTCCTTGAATCAGATATTTGCAGAGATCAAGAAATTTGAAACCCTTTCTCTCGCCAAATCTATGACGACATAAAGAATTCTTGTCCTTGTTTTCCTCCATTCTTACCAGCCAGGTTTCCTTAGTAACGGATGACGTCACTGTTAATTTAGGTGTTGAAATTCCCCGAAGCCTTTTCCCAGGTATCTCCTTAAAACGCTCCTGAAAGCAGATTTGAGCAGAGATCAAGAGCTTTAAATCCTTTTCTCTTGCCTGATCTTTCACAGCATCCCGACTTGTGTGATTTATAAATAACGTCATAAATGATTGAAACAAATTTATTGTTCGTCGCATGAAGGGATCAGACCACGTGAAAGGTGTGCGCTGATGTTGAGGTCACCTTTTTATCCATTTACAAAACTGTTTAATTCAATCAGTTTGAATTATTGATACTTTTTTGATAGGAACTTTAAACTTTTATTCATCTTTGTGTGAAAGTTTTATTGTGAGGTCTGGATCCTTGATTTTATCTGCGGTTTAATTTCGCGGCCAGTCCCCGCTTCCTCGCTTCATGTTTTATAGGTGTCATGTTGTAAGCGAGTGGGAACAAGGACCAACTTCTCGATGAGCAAATCTCCAACTTGTTATGCAGCTTAAAATGTTTATTTTCTTTGAGAAGTTTTGGCTGCAAGGTCTGGATCCTTGATTTTATCTGCGGTTTAATTTCGCGGCCAGTCCTCGCTTCCTCGCTTCATGTTTTATAGGTGTCATGTTGTAAGCGAGTGGGAACAAGGACCAACTTACCGATGAGCAAATCTCCAAGTTTTTATGCAGCTTAAAATGTTTATTATCTCATGAGAAGTTTTGGCTGCAAGGTCTGGATTCTTGATTTTCGTAGTTTCATGGCCATTTCTCGTTACAATGGTTTCGTAGCTGTCATATAATAGTGGGTAAGGGGACATGCTCATCAAAGGTTGAATGAATCGTTATTTTTTTAGGAGCTTAATACATTTTTTTGTCTAATGTGAAAGTTTGATTGTGAGGTCTGGATGCATGATTTTATCTGTGGTTTTTTAGTTTTACGGTTCCATGATCGGTCCTTATCGTCAAGGGTTCATGAAGTCATATCATGGGTGAAGGGAGAGGACTTGACTTGCTGCAAATAATTTTAATCGCTTCTTGATTCCATCAAAATGCATTCACAAAGTCACCGAAACTTCAGACCTGTTTTCACTTTTGTGAGTACCATATGTAGAACATTTTTTCTCGCGGAGCTTGATGCTTGGAGGGTTTGTAACAATAGTTAAACTTCGTGCTAAATTGCTCAAAATAGCTGTGAAATGTTGGTGTCTGACATTTAGTTGTTGTTGCTGTTGTTATTGTTGTTGTTGTTGTTGCCTGATATCTTTATGCCTTGGGCAGAAAATTGTCTTGACTTGGTGTCTTCTTCGTCGATCATACGTACCAAAATTTCGATGTAGAGCTTTCTCTTTCGGCCTGTCATATACTGCATTCACACTGGCAGTTTAAATTTGAACCAATCAAATGACTGGATTTGTTTGATTGACCAATCAGAAGCCCTAATTCAAAAATTTGGTTCAATTTTAAGCTGATTTAACTTACAGTGTGAATGGGGCAATAGCTACAAATTTGCTCGATTCATCCCACCATTTTCACCCCATTCCATTTGTACAGCACGATCACTGCGTGGAAATAATTTGCTGCGCAGGAGCATAATGTTTGTCCAGTTCAACTCAGTCATAAAACATATTGCTGTTGTTGCGGTTACTGGGGCTTTGTTTTGAGTCTACGGCAAAGCTTTTTCATTACGAAACGATCTTTCGTTTTTGTCTTCATTATTCTTAATATCATTGCCAGACTTTCTCAATTACTTGTAAATCCATCGAACCCATTATTAAGTTCTACTTGTGGTATCATAGACTCCTAGTCAACAAAGCTGGTCCGTGTTTGACTACCTTTTTGATCATGCCGACATGACTGCAAATTGATTATTGCTGCTTGTGACGTATTACTGGTTGCCTGATAGAGTGGACATTTACTTGTATACATACTTTAGGTATAGCAGGGCATGGAAAACGCGCTGTGCAAATAATTCCATGTGCTTATATGAATACTCGTTACGAAATATTTTTTGATAACATTCATTTGTTAGCAAGTCACGATTGGAGTGTTTAGGTAATAGGCTAAAACGCAAATTCTCTAGCAATACCTAGCATTTTACAAGCTTAGAGAATTCGTTGTTTACGAAATTTTGTTAGTATTTGAAGCAGAAATCCAGGCTAGAAGTTGCTTTATTTTATTACCCTCATCTCGTCTTTTGGCATCGCTGCTCAAGCCTTGATGATAATGGATTTATTAAACTTGTTGTTCATTTAGTAACAGAAAACTCGCGATGCTTCCAACAGCAGTATCGATTCACAGATCAAGCATTTCATTGCTGAATGAGGGAGTTTGAGTGAATTTTCAGAACAATCATAATTGCGTTTGATGCTTGGGTTCATTGTAGATGAAGTTTTTTTGATTGCGTTTTGTTGAACTGTTCGTTTACTTAGTGCCAGATTGATAATGATGCTTTTGATAGTAATCAATTCATAAATCAAGCAAGTTTCACTGCAGAGTGAAGGAGTTTTTGTAAACGTTCAGAGTACAAAAAGATTTGTATTGCCTTTGGTACTTGGTTTTATTTGTAGATCAAACGTTATTCAGTTGCACTTAGTTGAATTGTTGTTTCACTGGGTAGCAACTTGATGGCAATTCTTCACATAGTAAATTCACAGACCAAGCAAGTTTTTTACAGCATGAGGCAGATTCGGCGAATTTTCAACCTTCTAGGGGATTAGCATTACCTCTGGTGCCAAGTTTCATTTGCAGATCAAGCCTTGTTAAATTGCACTTTGTTGGATTATTGTTGCATTTGGTAGCAGAGAGCTAGCGATGCTCCTGATGTCAGTATGAAACAATTTTTACAGCAGCATGATAGAGATGAGATAGTTAACGATGCTTTTGATAGCAGTATTATTTCACGCATCAAGCATTTCGTATTTCGGAGAGATCTACAAGCGAAGTTTCAGTTTCGAAGAAGCTTTCAGTTTCAGCTAGAAGCTTTCTGTTTCTAATTGGTTGTATTTTTGGCAGCGAGGCCTTATAAAATGGCACAATGTCGACTTGCCTCAGTGCTGTGTTGCAGTCTGAAACTGTTTAATTACATAAAGAGTGACATTTACAACTAATCTAAAAGCTATACTAGAAATCTCCTATTGTTGAGAATACAATTTCATTTTATGTTTCGATACATGTATGTACTTCAAGCAGAAGACAGTGCAATCATTAATGGGATATAGATTTTTGAGGAGTTATCAAAAGTTGTTGAGACCACTTTCAATGAAAAGAGATCTTGATAAAAACGACTGAATCACGTAATCACAAACGACATAATTGGCGTGATCACTTGATCAAAGACGACTGAATCACTTAATCATCAGTGCTGTAATTGTTGTGATAATTGAATCGAAAAGGACTAAATCACTTTATCAGAAACAGCTAAATTGGTGTGATCACTCTGTTAATGTTTGATTGAGGCATTCAATCAATCATATGCAGTAAAAGAACTTTCGCTACCGATTCCATGATGGTTGAAAAAAGGTTAAGTGCATCTTTAGTCAATGGAATTCGTAAAGTCCGGCGGAGGCTTCGAATACGTAAGGTATGGACTTATGTTTGTGATACCTGATGTGTCAAAAAGTCGTTAAAAATTTTTAAGGCCTCGTCGTTACAAGTTTGAAAGAGTCGACGTTGCTGCCGACCGCCATACCTTTTCGTTCTCTTACGTAACGATCAAATTTAGCAGTGTATGCAACTTCGTTCATTTGTGCGATTGATTATGCGTTAGAAAAACCGGCTTGAAACCTTCTTTGAGCAGTGTCATGTTTGTGTAAGCAGTGTTGTATGTAACTGCTGCCTGCGAACACTAATTAGGGAGTTTACGAAACCACAACGCGACGGCAACTGCAACGCAATGTTGCTTTTGTCTCAGGACTGTAGATTCAAAAGATTCCTTGTTTTCTGTTCGAATTTGCTTCTCTTGAGAGTCTCTGGAGTTGTCATTGTCAATTTCACAACTTGGAAACCCTATTTCTGGCGTTTTGTCCTGCAGATCTAGGCCTCCGAAGTAAAACTCAGTCTTTTTGAATGTTTTTCTTCAAGGAAAAAATATGGTTTTCTGGCATCTCTGACTTATAGAAGCCTCATTTCGGCCTTTTGGATGATATATTAAAGGTAGCGTACGGAAACAATACTTGCAGAATATCAGATGACGTTCTGGCTGGCGTTGCCGTCCTGGTTTCGTAAATTGTCGACTTGTTCATTGATATTCTGTGGTGATATTTGTAGCCATTGCAAATTTTGTGAAACGAAACGAATCAAGTTTCTGATATAAGGTAAAGAGATGTATGCTAGTGAAGAATATGTTTCACACCATCTGCGAAGCCAGCCATGATATCTCCCACTCTCTGTTTATTTTAGTTTGATTGCACTTCGAGGTATTGAAATCTGTTTTTAGGACGGTAAATTGCTTCGTCTTATTGGAAACCTGGGTCTTTTGTTTCACAAACTTGTTGGGGATACGAACATGCTAAGTTAACTTCACATTGGTCGATTTGCGCTTTATCTTCGCGTTGCTGATTAATGCAATTCGACGCCCTGTAGTACATAAAAGACACCTTAGTGGTTAAAGACCCTGTGCTCCCCATGATCCTTTGTATGCGGACAAACCAGCAAAACATCACAGTTACTGTAAACAACGCACTTTGACCAAAGAATATGGGGAATCAAATATCTAAAGGAGAAAAGCTGCCATAATCCTTCAATCACTTTTGGGAAGGTCTTTTGTTTGAGTTCAAAGCAACGACTTCACAATTTTCAGTTGAAGGTTGAAACGACAATAAAGCCTTGCGATTTCTAGGCCATAATCTTTTTCATACAGCATGAAATTCATTGTCAGAGCAGAGAGGATCATGGGGAGCACAGGGTCTTTAAGAAGCTCTGCAGTTTACAATTTAAAAGTCATATCATATCTTGAGTTTATTCATCTCCTTCTTGTTTATTAATTGTTCATGCCAGACTGATATACTTTTTCTCAATTGATATTTATTTTATTTGCAGGTCGTTCCCCCAGATGACAGTGCATCAGAGCGTGCTATGTCCGATGGACATTCCGTGAAATCAGGGGGTAAAGAATCTGGCAACCTATCTGGTAGTGAAAAAGCATCAGCGAAGTAAGGAAATGTTTTTTAATCTTTTTTGCTATTACTTTTTATGTTAGGTGGAACAGTCTCACGATTAAACGGAGGGCAAGCATGACGAGTCGACGACAAAATATCATGTTCTCATAGTAATCAGTATTCGACAGATAAACAAACAAGAACATAGCAAAATAAGAACCTGTAGACTGATTTTACCAAAAAAGACACCCAAAGATAAGAACCAAAAACAGACTGATTTACTTCAATGTTCTTATGAGGTGGTACACTCGATTGAGAAATTTCATCAAATCCTAGTAAACAAACTCCTAACTATTGATAACTGAACACCAGCTAACAGTTTTCAGGGATATGCAAAGTTTTTTATCAAGCTATATGATATAAACTGATTTTTCAACAACAAAGATACCATGCTCTCTAATATTCAAATGCAGTCATTATACCATCAAGTTATTTAACACATATATATTGTATACTGTAACTTTATATTCATCATAGTCACAAGTCTACTTGCGATAAGAACCACACCCTTAAAATGCCATCAGTACCTCATTTATAAGAACCTAGTCAGTCTGTTTCTTAGAAAAGTATGTTCTTGTTTGCGGGGTTTTGCTGTAGATATAAATCATGTCGAATCCATTTGACAATCCCAAGTGATATTATTTTAATTAGAACGTTTCGGACCAATTCCAAGGTCCATCACCAGCGTGTAAAATAGGGCGTAGACAGCCATTAAATAGAGCACTGAAAAAGGTTACCATAAAGGGAAAAACATGCAGAACCACGAGTAAATGGGAAAAAGTCAATCAACAGAGTGAACCAAAACAGGGGGGAAACGTAAAACAGCAAAACCGAGTAACTGAATTATAACAGCACTAGGTGAATAGAGGACAATTGTGAATTAAGCATGGGCCGGTCACGTAGGATTAGAAGGCTCTCGTAATTTTATGTTGTACAGTAGTGTCCCGCATATAAGAAACAACATTTTCAATTTGAGGTCTGATATGTTTCTTATAAAATTAGATATAAAGTTCCAATCAGGGTAAAGTTTCTTAAGTTTCTTATTAGAAAAATCATGTAGTAACAATGAATCACGTGAAGAGCTTTATGATTGACATACAAAAAACACATTTTTTCTATTTGTAAATCTTCACTACCAAGAAAGATTACATTTATTCCAGGAAGGTAATTTTTGCTTCATTTCCATGCAAATTTCTTGTTTTCATTTGAATAGGTAACGGCTGATTCAAAAGCAAAGCTTAATTTCTCATGTTTTTTCAATTTTCTAATGAAAAATTAGTTTTTTTGAATAAGAAACATGCCCTTTTCAGACCTGCACCAGTTTCTTATAAGAGGGGGTATTATTTGGAAAATCAAGATCTGGTGTTTCTTAAATTCATGTTTCTTATATGCGGGACACTACTGTAGCATAATACCAAAACTCCCCAAGAGTATGGTCACATGACTTAAAATGGGTAAAACAAACGTAATCCGATTAGGCCTATACTGCTTCCTTTGCCGTTCAGTCAATCCACGATCTACTAAGCATTCTTTTTCGGAAACCAAATTTCTGCAGCCTCTAGGCGTTCCAACATTTGTTCCTGCTAGCCTATTTATAATATGTAAAACCAAAACAGAATAACATTGATAATTGACGATAAACGAAAGAAAAATTGCCTCTTTCAAATTGTTTTCTTACAGCTATGCAAAGAGGTTGCCTGCTTGGACTCGGCTGATAGACTATTCCTTATTTTGCGCCATATGATAACAGTGTAGTAGTTTGCACCTTTATAAGAGAAACATACACCGGGTGAGCCAGAAAAAAGTTCCCACTTTTGAAAATTCATAACACCAAGACTACTTCACAGATTTGATTCTTTCAAATCGTAGTTAAAAGGCAAAAAATCGAAGTCTTTTTTGTGATTTTTTCTCTGTCCTACCAGCACTAGAAGTATTGGTAAATCTAACTTTATAAAAATTTCATGGTTACAAAATGATGGAAAAAGGGCCTAAAACATTGACCAAATCGTACGTATACGACGTGCACCAATTAAAAAAGTATCAACATTTGGGAAGTGATGAAAAGGATCGTATCTAAGCTCGACAGTACAGGTTGATATTGTGGTAGTTGTTTTTCATTTTGAATTCCAAATTTTGTGACACCAGTTGTTAGAAGCTGTACGCAGTTCCTTTTGGACGTATTATTTGCATTTTTGTCACGGTTCAGTACGCTGTGGTCAGTCATTGAATTCATAGTTGAGTGCTTTGTTTGTTTTGTTTGCACTTTCTTTGCTCTACAGAAATATCAAGATTGCTTGTTTTTTCAGTGTTTGAAAATGGCTCAAAATTTTCTGTTATTGGTAGATAACACCAACAACCCGTTTTAAAAATCCCAAGCAATATAATTCGCCCTTGGGACCATTTACTAGATTTTGGAATTTTGGAGAACAAGGAAAGTGCTATTTTTGCAGCAATCATTCTTTGACTTAAAGTGCCATATAAATCAGCAGTCGCTTGTCAGATTGGCTAAAAATAGGTCTTAAATTCTAAGGTGAGGCCTATCTTATCCAACTGTGTCAATACCAGAACAATAGAACGTACAGCTCCTCCGCAGCAGTCACAAAATGGGGCACATATATTGTGGACACCCGGTAGAAAATGAATCTAAATAAAGTCTCGAATGATTTCGAAGATACGTTCGTTGAAATCTGCCATAACCTAACTTTTACCTGTCGTCGAACCTAACAGTTCGATGTTTTCTCAACATTCAATTTCATTTCAATAAATTAATCAGCAGACTCTCATTCTTTTATTGTAAGAATGAGGAATTAAGGTGTTTAACAACTGGGTACCTTTTATTTGCTGCAAGACTAATTTCTTAAAAAATTGTGAATTTGACGGATCTGTTTCATGAAGTTATGAATTATGCATAGCTGATGGGGAAAGTTATTTGTTCGGCGTACATTGAAGTTCATGGATTAGCCATATGGTTGAGAAGCTTGAAGATTAACATGGATTTCTCTGGCGACACATCCCTTTAGAAGTCAATAATAATACTTTGGATTTTTGTTGGAATTGCCCAACTTATTCTTTTGAGTTATAATAGGCGGACTGTTGCAACTGTTTTGGCTCTGTTAAATAACTTTGGAAAGCCTTAGTTTGTTTTGCTAGCACTGGTAACTGGTTATTGTAATTGCGTCTTGATCGATCACATCGTCGAAAATCATTGCAACGTGGAAACCCTCACCAGTGATTAGATATCAGAGACGTAAACTGCCATGAAAGTAGTTGTCTCTTGTTTGAATAATATGCAAAGAAATGACGGCAGGCTACGCAATGCTTGGGCCCATCAACAATCGTAGGCCTATCAATGAACCTCGAGAAATTTACTTGTGTTAGGTGAAATCTGGCGTTAGGAAAATGTGAAGTCTTGGCTCTGAATTTGGAATGAGTTAGCGTGAAAGTTCCCTGCTTACTGCCATTTTACCAAATCGATGATTGTCTTCTGTTCAAGAAATCTGGCTTGAAGGGTTCAGCTTCATATTCAATTATCGTACAAACTGTTTAGAAATTTGATAGTTGTTATCATCAGAGACTAAAGCTTCGACACTTCGCCAAAGGGTATCAGCAAATTAACAAAATCTTACGATTTCAAAACTCTGGTTTGAAAAACACAGCTTCACCTTCGTTTATTGAGCACACTGTCTGGAAATTCGCTGTTGTTTATCATCAGATATTAAAAGTCGACACTGCAGCCAAAGCAGACACAAGGTTAATTTCTTAGGAAAAGTTGACTTGGCCAGTTTTTGATGTGAATGAGCCTATATCTTAGGCAGACTTGTGTTTGTGAATTGAGTCAACCTTGTCAGTCGGAGACAAAATACTTAATCTGAAAACTGCAATTTTTTGTCTCTGGATCGATTGATGAAAATTTACACAGAAATTCTTAGAGTTGCTGTTGCTAGTTTTAAGATAAGAAAATATTTCGCCCATTCTTGTTTATGGTAGAAAATATCTTAACATAGGTTGCAATCTGTGATTGGCTTATGTACAGAGTGCAGGGAGCAGGATGGCAGGAAATTGTGGCCAACCTCGGTTTGTTTGTTTTCTTCTTGCATGGATTTCGGTTGTTATAGCATTGTCAAACGGAAATAATAGCTCAAAGACAGACGGAGTTATAACAAACTTATGGTCGTATGTTTGTTTTCTTTGGTAAATCGTTGAGAAATTAACGGATGTGTCTTGCATGTGGAGTTTAAGAAGCGTTGTTTGTGCCATCAAGTTTGAAGCGTATCTGTTTGATTAATCGCAGAGGAATTGACGGATGTGTCTAGCTTCAGAGGAAAAGTAAAAGGAAAAGGAAAAGATAGACACACGAGTCGATGAATCGCAAAGGATCTGACGTTAACGTCTAGCGAAGGAAGGATAGCTCAAAGATAGACAGGCGAATCGCGTTCTAATGTCACCAAATGTTTACTCTCTATAGTTGATGAATCACAGAGGAAAAAACGGAGTTGCTAGATGCAGATGAGTAAGATGCAATTTTACCATTCATGCAAAGATCGCGCGAGATGTAACAGCGGCTAGGGATGTAACGTTACAAGGCTGTCGTTAAATGAAAATAGAAGACATACAATCATACTAAGAGATTGAACTTGAATTTTTGGTCTTGTTTTACCCTCTGATTTTCTTTTGGAAAAGTCGCTTGAAAGAATGCTTATACATTGCTGATATCCTGGACAGATACAAGGCCAGATGCTGTTACATTCTGAAAGGAAGCTTAGATGATATCACCGCCATACGAGCAGCCAGCACAGAGAAGACTGGTTTGAGATTGTAGTTGATGATTAAACTAAAAGGAAAGAACGGCGTTGAAACTTAATTCTGAATAAAGTACTGAGCAAAGCTGCTGGCAAGAGTTGATCATACCCTTACACGAGACTTGTTACTGCAAGTCTTGATCATACTGTTACACGAGAAAAGTTATTGCAAGTCTTCATCATACCATTACACAAGAAAAGTTATGGAGGTCTTGATCATCCTATTACACGAGGAAAATTGCAGCTAGTCTTGATAATGCTATTAAACGAGAAATGTTACTGCAAGTCTCGATCATACCATTACAGGAGAAAAATTGCAGCAAGTCTTAATCATGCTATTACACGAAGTTTTCTACCAGTGTTTTTATTTGCAGTCTGAACGATTCATTGGCGAACATAACGCAATTGTTCAAAGCATGTTTTAAAATCGTGAGGCTTGCAATAAAAATCGTATTTTCTGGTTTAATAACAGCGGAAACATCGAGCTACCTGCCAGTGTTTGATGATTACAGATACTGGTTTGAAGCAGATGTTGAATTTTACTATTGTCTTGTCATTATTCCAAGAGTGCTCTGTATATAAAACATCTAAGAAATTTCAATCCCTAAGTCCAGGTTGTTATTTTGGCTGGAAGAGTTGAGCTCAAATGAAAGTTGCTGCGGTAATTACACCAAAGGTAAATTGTTTGCAAAACATCTTAAAGATTCAGGCCTAAGTCCCAGCTTTAAATTTAGCTGGAAACAGAAGCTGATGTGAAACTTTTTGCAGTCATTTCAAGAACACGGAGTTTTTTTGCAAAATATCTTAAAGACTAAGTCTAGACTAGTTTTCTGACTAAGTCTCCTGTTTTATTTATGTTGAAAACATAGAGTGTAGTGGAACTGGTTGCTGCCACCCTTTCACGCGAACTGATCTTTGCACAACCGTTTACGGGTCTAAATCATTTATCTTATTTTCTGAAAACAGAAGTTGATGTGGAAGTTGTTTTTGTCGTCGTTCCAAGAGAGCAAATTTTTGCAAGACCGTTTTCAGGCCAAAGTCTCTGAAAGGAAGCTGATGTGGAATTACTGCTGCCGTCATTTGAAGTATACAGAGTTTTTGCGTCGTAGTCTCAAACAGTTTTGAGGCCTAGATCTCTGGTTTCATTTTCTAAAACAGGAGCTGATGTGAAACAAACTGCAGTCATTTCCAGAATACAGAGTTTTGCAAAACCATTGTGACCCAAATCTCTGCCCTTATTTTAGCGAAAGGCTAAGATGATGTGCAGCTAGTTGCAGTCATTATTCAAGAGGACGGAGTGTGCAACACAGTTGTTAGGCCTAAGTTTTGGGTTTTGTTTTGGCTGAAAACAACAGCTGATGTGGAAGTCGTTGCAACTATCATTCCGAAAAAATAGAGCTTCAAAACCATTTCAGGCATAAGTCTCTGCTGTTATTTTCGCGGAAAGAGTTAAGCCGATGTAAAACTTGGTGCAGTCATTTCTTCTAGAGAACAGAGTTCGCAAACAGTTTTTAGGCCTTGTCTCTGCTTTAAAAAATCGCTGCTGCTCATGTAATTTTTAGATCCGATCCCGGAAGGTCCTTGCAAGAATCTGACCGTTATGACCGTGTGATTTTTCTGTATTTCAAATCCATGATAGCTTTACTGGCCAAATAGTACGAGTGTAGTTCTTTCACATGATTTCAGGAGTGATTACAAGGTATTTGTGGTTCCTCATTGAAACAACCAGTTCTAATGTTTGTGCAAACAGAAAGTTGGAGGTAAAGTAGCTTCACACTAGGATTGGGCAAGAACATGAAATGTGTATTTCGTTAGCTCTGGATATTCCTTCACTGCAATGATAGGGAATAATTAAGCATTCTGTTTTGTGTTTTACACCGTTTTGGATCACAGAATTGGTTGAGACAAAGAATTTTACTTTTCTGCTTGATTCAACTCGAGTTATCAATGATCAAACTGAACTTTTATCGTCAAATTGGGAAAGATCAAATAATGGAGTTGTTGCCAGTTCAGACGTCGCTTGAAAATTGTGTGCCGTACTTTGAATCTAGTGTTTGATATGGAAGATCGCAGATAAGGATTCTATCTTCATTGGTTAATTGTGCATGCTTACAAGTGAGATTTCAAGACACAGTATTCAGGAACGAAATATTATGTTTTCATTTCTTAGGTGTTTTTATGCGTCGCATGTAAGTTCCTGTTGCTTGGAAGTCTACATGCATTTGGATTAGAAACGATTATTCTTGCGTACGTTTAGCTACTCCAATAGTCGCTTTGTAAGGAAGAAATATCAAACAAAGGATCTCCTTCGCTTATGTGTCGTCGATTCCAGTCGTAAAGATCTCTGCAGATTGTCAGTGATGGTAGTATGAATTACAGAAGTTACAGCCATGTTTCGCTGCTATGTAATTCAGTAACTTCCATTTTCGCTGGAAAACGTCTAGAATGGTGGTTTTGGGAATCAAGAAGGATTGTGGCTGACAAAGATCGCTTGAAATTTTTGGCAAAGACAGTTTGGATTTTGTAGGCCATGACCATAGCTCGTTGCTTTGCAATTTGCTAACTTCAACTTTCTTTAAAAAATATCGAAAATGTGATAGAAGAGATTTGTCTTTCGCTGGTGGATTTAAGACATGAAGGATTGCGGTTGTGAAACACTGCCGTAAACTTTTTATTTAGATTAGATTACTGACAGTCCATACACAGCTCGTAAACTGTGTGATGCGTTTCTGCAACTTCATTTCATGTTTTTCACGTAAAAAAGTTCGCACACAGCACTCAAGGAATTCTAAGAGAGAGCAGGGTCGTAGAGAGCAATCTCGGAAAGAGCAATCGCGCAAAGAATCTAGAAAACGCAATAGAGGAGCTTATTCACCGCAGCTGTACTTTTCGACCGTTACATCAAGACCGAACAGGAGAAATCTTGAAAGAGTGAGGTGTAGAGATGATTTACGACTTGATCATGGCTCACCAAAGAGGTATATAGACCTTCATTCAAAGTGACTTTCAATTCGAGGCGAAACCTCTGTTCTGACAAGGACAAAGACATTGGTTTTGCTGCTGCAAGCAGGGCGCTCTGTTTTCCAATCTACTCTCGAGTACTGAATAAACGGGGAGGGAGTGAGAATAATTCGGGAGTTGGAATGGTTTAATATAAATTCAATTCTCTCGATACAATTCTCTCGATTATTTATTTACAATAATTTACAATACAATTCTCTCGATTATTTATCACAAAGCTCAGGATCGAAGCTGAATTTTTTTTGCAATAAAATTCATAAAGCAGAATAAAAAGGCACGACACAATTGAATTCCACCCCAAACTTGTTTCTTGCATTAACCAATTACAAACGTGAAATATGTCTTATAAGATCACGTTGTCATATCCACTGTCGGTCAAGTGGCTGTGCACTTGGGAAATCACCTCTTTATCTGTTGATAAAGTTACCCAAATTACGGCTTTCATGGCACAAAGATTTGAACTTGAAAGAAAGCAAATTTCCTCAGTAGAAAAATCACATGATCCGAAGTGGGTATGAACAACGTTGGCTGCGCCATGGGTACTTAGACACCGCAGTTATGTTTCAGTATATGTGCTACTGTGGAAAAAATTGTAGATCTTTTTATGCGGCTTCTTTCTTCCTCCTATCTCTCATGCTAGCTCCTCCGTAGTCATAGATAATTTTACATCTGCAAAAGAACAAATCAGCGACAGTGAAGAACAGCTGCGGTGTCTAACCACCCATGGCTGAATTTTGGCTATTTGTACTGCATGCATGAGAACGGAATACCTATCCGTAGACTGACTGCATAGACTGACGGACGCTCGAACTACAACTCATGGACTTTCACGTAGTTTCCCCCCATCGAAATCATGACTATTATGGAAACCACAGCAACAATTTGGTACTTCAGGCAATGGCGGATTGGCCAAAGTTGCTAGCTCGAACCTCCTATCCTAAAACACCTCAAAATTCGAGTTTTCAGTGATACTAGCCATGAACAAAAGCCACGAGTATCCAGATGAATGTTTCCTCAATCCAAGAAGTAACAAACCTTTCACTGTGAACCAGGAGTTCCTTATTTTGAGGCCAATTAGCTTCCATAAACTTCACCGCAGCAATGAGAATTTCCAACTATCGAGGGTTGCTTGCCGCGCTTCTGAGGCTACGCCGCAGCCTCGTTCCAGAGGGCACACATAAATCAATTCATTTACGTCTCAAATTTTTACATGAAAGTCCGTAAGTCCCAGTTTGAGCAAAATGAAAAATATTAATGTTGTTGTTGTTGTTGTTATTTTCATTGTTGTTGATGTTGCGATAACTGGGCTTTGTCGTGAGTCTAGCCTATCCGTAAATAATGTAGTTAAGATTTAAATTGTACTGGCATCGTGTAAATGACACAACGCAGACTAACAGAAGAATGAACACCACACCGGGGAAATAAAGCGTTATTGGATCAACCAACATTCACGTTTGAAAAATGAATTTGCTTTCGATCCTTTTTAAATTTCTAAATCCATTTAAAGATTTCAATAGTTTTGAACTGCGAGAAAAAATTCTGTGGCTAACGTCTGTTTTCATGCAACAATGAAACAAAAACAAAGTATAATAAGACTACAAACAATTTTCGTTATTTTGACTCCACTTCTCTTTAGCGTGTGAATAGGTTGTTATTGGTGTAAGTTAGCATAAGTTTCAAACCTTTAAGTTTCGCTTTATTTAAAGATTTTCTGTACAGCAAATATTCTTTTTAAGAAATGTTTTGGCCCATGGTGACCCCCAGGATAATGAATATTTGTATCGTATTTCATTAGAGCCTTTTGATCATGCCGGGTGTGTAACAGTTATCTTGCGTTAATGACACTTCTTCTCATGTTTGAGCGCGTTGAGGGTCATTTTCGTCCATGATTCCTTATCTTAAACAGTGTGAATCAGGTCATTCCATATGATGTATTGCTCCATTCTTTGACATTGTTCAAGTATGACACTGAAAATCCTGAAAAGAGCTGCCAGGTCTGGAGGAACTTTTAACACATTTTGTTTCAAGCTACAGTAGCATCTCTTTGAGATTAAATTTCATAATAATGTGTCATTTCACTTTAATTCGAAGCAACGTAAGTCGTGTCTTGGAAGCAATGTCAGTCGTGTCTTTGTCAAAGAAACTAAGTTCTAAAGAACAAATCATCACTCTGGAATTGATAACTCAAAAACTTTGAAGAATCATAGGAAATCGTTTGCCATGTTTGAATATGCGTTTGCTGAAATTTTTTAAAAATATTTTCAGGGGAGGAAAAGACAGAGGCGGATTCGAATCAGAAGCCGAGTCGGTTGTTTCACGAAGGAGCTCGAGAAGGTCTGCGAGGAGAACAGAAAGTGATGGTAAGACCTTTTCTAGTGTTGAGTGGCGTCGCTTAAAGGGTCTGTTTCATCCAGCATTCGTTGCATGTGTTGTCTCTTGCTTTGCCTTGTTCTTGCAATTTTCATGGCCTATGAAAATGGCGACAACAAAGGCCAACCAAGAGATGACGCCAGCAAAGCATGCTGGTTGAATAAGAGCCTTTAAAGGGTCTGTTTCATCCAGCATTCGTTGCATGTGTTGCCTCTTGCTTTGCCTTTGTTGTTGCAATTTTCATGGGCCATGAAATGGTGACAAACAAAGGTCACCAAGGGACGACACGTGCAACGAATGCTGGATGTACACATGACCTGTTGGAACCGTTCTGTATACAACTGATTGAAACTGCTTGGAACTGTTTCTACTGGACAGAGCAGAAACTGCGCACACATTCGCGAAAACTCGTAAGTTTGAGCCCCCATAGCTCCTTACAACAAATCCCAAAATTAGGCAACATTTAATATTTTCTTCCTAGGGCTTTGAACTCTTGATTTATCATTTCAAAAAGCTTATCTGTTCAAACACTTCGTTATCTTGGATTGGTCGATGACGTCATTTTTCGCAGTTTCTGCTCTGTCTTCCTACTGTATTGCGTTTACTGGATCGGTTCCAAAAAGTTCCAAGGGCTTCGATGCCCGTGTGAAGGGGACTCACCGCTTAGTATATAAGATGATTAATGAATAAACCAAGACATAATCAGAATTAAAAAAGAATCAAAAACACATGTGTTGTTTTATAACACTGATCAAAAAACCGGTTTGACTGGTAGGGATAAATGATATGGAAAACATAAAATAGGTATGATCTGTTTATACAGATGGAAAATGGTGGCGATGATGTCACTCAAAATGAGAAATCTGAGATTCAAAATTTTCCTTCAATCTGATTTTCCAGATGGTAATCATTGCTTAAAATGACCCATACAGCATCTCAAAAGATGGCTATGCATTTCAACTTAACTATCGTACGAAAAATTTCACAATGACGTTTGATTTCATGGAGCAAGTTACGCCCTTGCTCATGAACTTTTTGGTGGGTCACCCGGTATGCTATCTTGAGTTTTTGCATACAAAATGACGTCATCAGCCAATCCTAGAAAACAGTGGATATTTCGGAAATGGGATATTGGTTAGCCTGTGTAGAAACTACAACGAATTCCTTTACCTGACGGAAGTGAAATTTAATTATCTTTGCCTGTATTTCTTAACGAGTGACATCGCCGTGAAATTTGAGCCCTTTCTCGAACTTCATTGTGGTTATAGTCGACACGACAGTCACATTTATCGAGGAAGGAATAGAACTGCAGATGAACAAGTCATTGCTAGAAATTTGTTCTAGTTAGTGAAAGATAACTCTGCGACAATCAGGCTTTCGCAGTCCATTTTTAAAAAGATAATATAAAGAGATTTGTGTCCAAAATAAACATGTGTTTCGCATTCGAATGCTTGTTACAATCGATACAGGAAAACATGCAAGTAAAAGACACATGCAGAAGCAATATAGCCGAGATGTCTCATGCATCTAGGACTTTGACCCACCTTTTGATCAATTTTTAATGTAATCTCACTTAGTTATGTTTCCTTCAAAAGATTTTGACCAAAAGGCGTTGTTTTTGCATGCAGATTTACTGTAATTTGAAGACGTTGAAAGCAAGCTTGAACGATTAAAGATTATTGATTCGCTCTCGATTTCAACGCTGAATTTATGCAAACCAATTTGTAGGATAAGGTTTAAAAGGAAAATATTACCTTGAAAAAGATGTCCCATTATCCACATTTGCTATATGATACACTCTGATGATAACTTAAGTTTGAAAGGCCTTAGTGTGCTAGAAAAGTTTTTCGTTTTTTGGATCTGCCTGTTAAAGTATCTATATTCTAAGTATAAATTTTACCAATGGAAGCTAGACGATAGGTCGTATATAATTGCTGTTGGCAAGATGCAGAAGGATTTCTATTCAAACTGATATCTTGGGTGTTATTAATCTTGGTGATTTTTATTTTCTCGCAAAGGGAATATTTAAAATCAAGCTGAAATATCTTTCATCCAATCTGTTCTCATGTGAATTTCTCTTTTTTAGCTGGCCGTGCTCCTCCACCACGGACGAGCAGGAGGCATCATGGTGGATCAGAATACGACAGTTCATCGATGATGAGCAGTGATATTGAAACAACAAGTTTTGTCGATTCTGACGATGATAGCAGGTAAGCTTCTCTTTATATTTCCGAAAATACCTTGAAGTTGATCTGAAGCGAACATTTTTATTGATATACTGATGAAACATATTTTTTCAAGCCGTTCAGTTGAAAGAAATAGGTCGTAGAAGTTTACACCAACCATTTGAAAGATTTGGAAGTAACTTGTGAACAGGAATCGTTATACACTCCCAGTGGAACAATTCTGCAGTGTTTTATTCCTGCCAAAGTTGTGACAAGCACCGTTTGCAGCACTCGATGCAAAGTCGTATATGATATAAGCACCAGTTCTTTGGAGAATCGTTTGCACTCCCAGTGGAATAATTCTGCAATGTTTTATTCCTTTCAAAGTTGGGACGAGCACCGTTTGCAGCACTTGACGCAAGTTCGTATATGATATAAGCACCAGTTCTTTGGAGAATCGTTTGCACTCCCAGTGAAATAATTCTGCAGTGTTCTGGTTGGGACGAGCACCGTTTGCAGCACGTCATACAAGTTCATATATCATATAAGCACCAGTTCTTTGGGTGTATTTATTTGTTTTGAAGGAAACAAGTTCTTCAATTTCTTTTGTAACAAGACTTCTTGATACAATTTGAGCATCTTGGATTACGGAGTATCCTCATATTTTCAGATAGATGTGGAAGAATGTGATCCTTTAGTTGTAAGCCAAAGTTCACTTCATGGATCCCTTACTCATTATTAACATTTTGAAACCTTTCCAGCTTTTTAAATATGAAATTGAAACTGAATTGAAGCATTTTTGTTGAGAAAGAATTTAGCGTCAAAAGACCCGACACTTTATTCGATGAAACAGGAGTGTTATTCTCAACTCTACATTAGTACCACTTGTCGGGACCATAAATCTTTCTGATCATCCCGTTGGTCTACACTTTCCTTGTCTCAAAATCCAAATAATTTAGATTAAGCCCAGTTACTTGAATGTTGGGCAAAGGCCAGTGGAATGTTTAACTGTGACATTCTTAATCCATTTGCTTTCTGGCATTACAAAAGACGGGTCTCATATATCCTCGTGATGTCTTTAAGTGTCCTGTTAAATTTAACGAAGCCATTTCTGCTTTTAGGCTGTCAAGTGCGACAGAAAGTTCTCGCTATAGCCAAGGAAAAAGCAGGAGAAGACGGCGTAGGCACAGAATGCCAAGGGTCGAAAGAGTGAGTAGATCAGAATTTATTTCTTTTCTTCCCTCCAAAACTACTAAGGTATCCAACATGTAATTTCCTATCACAGTATTCACTCTTATTTAATCGAGTTTTCGATTGTTTATAGTAAAAATGCGAATAGACCTTTTAGCTATTCTAGGAAAGAATCTGAATCGAACGATGTTATGATGCAATTTGAAGAATTTTCGAATGTGCATAATAGCGATAGAACCTCGAACGCCACTCGATCGAACCTCGCGTATAAAATTGTATAAAAATAACGCTCGATCCAGGCTCTTTTGCAGAATAGGTAAAAGGTCTATTGATGATGTGAATTTTGTTTTAACAAGATCAATCATATGTCGCTGGTCATATCGTTCTGGAGTGAGAAATTGTTTTGGAAAAGTCTGTGAAAAAGGCTAGACTATATGATCAAATTTCATCTACAGTCTCATCTACAGTTCATCTTACTAGTGCTCATTGCGACAATTGCGCTATGTGTATCTTCCCTGTCTGTAGACTACTACCTTCGCTGCTGGGGGTCCCTCCTCCCATTTCAATGTTGATTTGATTATAAACACATAGTTGTGAACTCATCTATGACGTTTCCATCATTTCCAACATTGCAATTGGGGGCAGAGGTCTTAACTTTGAATGTCCTCCAAAAAGCAATGTGTCTCGAGAGGTTTGGTGGGCTTGTAGCTCTCAGCTTAAAATCATAAACATTAAATGTCATCTGTTTTCCTCACAAAAAGATAATCACTGTCGCTGTTTTTAGTTGGAGGCGAACAAGTGGTTGAGTTTTCGTACGCTTTTGTTTGTGTATATAAATTCACGAGAATTTGAAATTTTCTAGGCTTTCAAGTCCCTCTCCAGTATTTTCAAAGTAAAGTGAACTGACATCGAATGAAGTTCACATTTATCGGAGAAGGAATAGAAAAGCAGGAGAACAAGTCATTGCCAGAAATTTATTCTAGTCAGTGAAAGATAACCCTGCAACATAGTTGCAACAGTGCTGCAACATTGCTTCAACAGTATACAGAACGTTTAACAAACCTCGAGAATTTTGGAATTTTATACCGGGTGTCCCAAAAAAAAGTTCCGACGTTTGGTGGAACACAGAGAAATTGTTTTTGAACCTAACGATTTCTTTTCACCCTAGCTACATGCTAGACATTTCAACTTAAAGTTTGGCATATCGTGGGAAGAAGTTAGTCATCTGAAAATGGAATCATGAGCTCTAACATTTCATGTTCATGCTCAAGACAAAACCAGAGAGATTTGTACGGCGTCCTGCCTCATGATGGTAAAAGGGGACTCCCTTAAAGGCCAACACATACGCAAAATTGACGATGCGTTCATTTCCTTGACAACGGGAAGGCCATTTTCCAGTCAGTGGAATTCGCCGAGGGTGCAGAAATACTTCAGTTTGTTTTAATGCTTTTTAATTGCGTGAAATTACACCAGCTCAAAATCATTTTGTGGACTGTCTTGGGACAAACAGTTTGCTGCTTTTATCGTTGCATTATGCCAACTGGGAATTTCAAATGGGAGTTTTACTGTTCCACAGTTTCAAACTTTCTTTTCTTTAACTGAAATAGTTCTTGGTTCCTTGTTCGACGACGTGCCATGTAATGCAACATTTCATTCTCCGGCTTTGTGCAGCTCGAATTGAGTCGTAAAAAGTACAAACTTAGTATGCCCCCCCCCCCTGAGACCTATTCCTTATTGGATTCGATTTTCATACTTTGATTTGAATGTACTCTAAGAGCAGAACTCTTGTTCGTCGTCCGTTGCTCATCCGGAGATTCCCCCTTCATTGCGATGATGAAGGGAAGGCGTACAATCTCTCTGGTTTTGCCTTGAACATGAACATGGAATGTCAGAGCTCATAATTCCATTTTCAGATTACTAATTTCTTCTTATGATATGCCAAACTTTAAGTTGAAATGTCTAGCATTTAATTAGATTGATTAGAAATTGCCAGATTCAAAACTTTTTCCTCTGCGTTTAATCAAACGCCTGAACTTTTTTTTGGGACACCCGGTATTGTGAAAAGAAGCAAACTTATTTTGCTAGCTATGTACTTCATCCAGTGCTGAGCGGTGTGTATTGTACCTAAAACATATTATCCACAAGAATTAAGAGCTTCAGTAGCGACTTAATGTGAAGTTTATGGCTCCAGACACATTTGGGGTTTCCTTTCATTTATCCAAGAAGATTTATAAAATTGTTGAACTGTTTCAAATTTGTCAATTTTACTTTATTCAAAGGACCCCCATTAGGGTTAGTTTTACAATTCAAATCAGCAGTCTTAGTTACTTCTGAAATTCAGGATTCTTTTTTTTTCTATATGCTAATAACTGAAAAATTGTATAAGAACGTGTTAAAGATATTGACTTGTACCTTTCATTTGCAACAGTTAGTATTCATTTACACTTCAATTTAAACTTTATTCTCCCTGTGGTGTGTAGTATGGCTGCTTTTGTTAGCGTTTGAGTTGTTTTTGAAGGGTCATATTTAATTTTGAGTTTAAATCATTCATACACAAAATCCCTCTAGCTGTATCTAAAACTTCGAGAAATATAGCTTTATTAATCATTATTACCTGACTGAAGTTTCAAAAACGAGGCAATACAGAATCCCGCCATTCCTATTGGCTAATCGCACATTTCCCGCGGGTTTCCCGTAGCCTTGTATAATACGATACAAGGACGCGTTTTTGTCGCCACAGCAACTGCTTTAGGCCTAGGCCTATGAGATTTGCAGTGAACTCAAACGACATGATTGTAACAAAATGTGTTTGATGAAATGCCAGTCAAGATTGTTGTCAGGTAATAAAACTCATACTAACCGGTTTTGTCGTTGTACAGGAAAATATAAAGCCCTCGGTCTTAATGCACAGACCTCGCAAGCTCGGTCTGTACTTTTAAGATCTCGGGCTTTATATTTTCCTGTAAAACAACAAAACCGGTTAGTATGCGCATAATATCATATTTATATACTGACAGACAGATTGAACTAACTCTGCGTATACCATCTTTAGACGACGTGATTTTCGTTTTGAGGAAACTATCTCTGCATGCAAGTCAAGAATTTCCTATCATGAAAAGTGAGATGCGGGTAACAGGATCATCAAATATAGAGATCATTTGCCAGTTGTCTGTTTGTATGATAAGTCAGTCTTCCTAAGCCGCAGATTTTTTGTTCGTTCCATGATCAATTTGATAAGAATCTACCCCCATAACACCTTATTGCATTTACATGAGAATCGTTTATCCTCAAACGATATGTTTACCTTTCGAAGTATTGAGGAAGTACTTTTTCAGGGAGATACTGTTTAGTCTGTTGTGAAAACGAAAACCTACCAAATTGGATATTCTCCGTGATTGACTGCATTCTACAGTGTAAACGAGGCTGCAATCTTATTCTTTCTTTCAGTTTACATAGCAATAAGAGGCCATACTCTATCGTGTGTACGAGGCCTTAAACTTCTTCCTTGGTATGAGATTGGCAGGTTACGTTGAAGTTTCGCCTTACTAATTGTCTGTTGGTTTTCCGTTTTTGTTTCTGATCATTCTCTTCTTTTCCACCACAGTGTTCATCATTCAGCACAATCACAGAATCAACCATGTCATTGAATATCATCACAGTAACGCTCAATATGGGTAAGTAATCATTGATTGGAAATCAGTAATCATTGTTCAATCATGTTACATTAGCAAGGGTTGATTTTTATGAAATGGAATTAATTCTCCGACAAGGCAAAGCAATTTACGGTTCTGAAGAAGATATTTAACACCTTTGAATGCATCAAATCAAATGAAGAAGAAACGAAGGGGGTAGGATTTTTTTCGTGCACCAAAGCAACTTTGGAATTTTTTTGAGGGAATAATCCAAAAATGAATGAATGTCTATATTTTTGAAACGGTTATTTTCGGACATAAAGCATACCTTAATTGACCAAGCAACCTCTCAAAAGATAACCGAATCTTTTAGCGTTTTGCTGATACCTTTATGCTTTCCGGAAACCTTGTTGGATCTAGCGCGTGAAATTTTTTCGGGCCATCTGGTATTTCTTGGAAGCAAAGCTTGTGAAAATTTCTTTTGGAAGGAAGGCAGCCTTTCTCAGATATTTCATTAAGCACTATAGGTAGAGCAAATATCATTGCCAATGTGACATGACCTTAGCACCTTGTTTGATGACGTCCATGCTTGAGCATGTGTACAATGGACGATTCATCCTGGAAAAAGATATCCCGTGAAATGGTTCCTTCTTCAAGATTTCCAAATTCATGCTAGCTGATTTTGAATGAAGCTGATATTTATTGGAGAAGGAATAGAAATGCAGAAGAACAAGTCATTGCTAGAAATTTATTCTAGTTCGTGAAAGATAACTCTGCAACATTGCTTCAATAACATGCAACTTTTAAACCTGTAGCGATTTGGCCACTTATAATCTCGACCAGACTCTTTTCGACGCTAGAATTTACGAAATCCAAGTAACCAAATGTAAGCAGATTGGAGAAGAATGATAATAATACCGGGTGAGGCAGAAAGTGCTTTGAATTTTCAAAAGTGGGAACTTTTTTCTGGCTCACCCGGTAGTAACGAAGAACTTATTTAAAGTTTGATACAAAACGGTGTACTCAGAGCTTGCTTTGATTATCCTTGCTTTGAGTAAAAAACTGTTTTTATTAACATTTTAGCTTAGACTGTTTTGGAAAATATTCTTGATGACTGATGTCTTTATTTCAGATAAGATTAATTTCCTTGGGATAAGCATAGTTGGTCAATCGAATAAACGAGGAGATGGTGGAATCTATGTTGGATCTGTCATGAAGGGGTGAGTATTACTTTGTATAACTGTTTTGAATTCTAGCATTGCAATGTTTTATGAGCTCTTTTAATGAATTGAATCCTACAGTAGAGCGAATTTACATCACATGCCCAGATAAGGTGAAAACAAATAGGTTGCTGTGTGAATGAGAACGCTCAAAAGCATGATTGGGAATTTTTATGACCTTGCTAGATGTCTACTCGGTTGGTCTGCAATAGTTTGGCATCTTGCTCCATGTCTTTGCAAGGCATCTACGTAAGTTCTCTTGTCTATGCCTCTTGCAAATCATCACAAAAAGGGAACTGAATTGCCTAATACTCACCTGGCAGCTCGCTGCTATGGCTGCCTCGCTCTACGCTCTAGGTTGCATTATATTTCAATGGTTGAAGAATTTACAAATTTTAATTTGCTGATAGAATTCTGATTGTCCTCTATGCCAGACGTGCATGTCAATGATCCAGAATAGGTATATACTATACTATTTTCAACTGTCACATTTAACTACCTGATGTTGAGCCGCATTACGAATCTCTTACATTTCATGTACTACTTGTGACAATGAGGATTCAGTGTCATTACGCAAGGATATAACATTGCTCGAAATCATATCAGCAAAGCTGGTGAGCCAAGGATTTCTAATCATTTTGATGAATTTTGCTTTCCTTTTAACAGAGGTGCTGTCGATGCAGATGGAAGGATAGAGCCAGGAGATCTCCTTTTAGCGGTTAGTCTTACACAAATGTTTATATAGAAATATTGAAAACCTCCATATTTTCCAAGTAGCGATGCAATTCTTGACGGATGGAGTTTTCCATAACGTTATCAATATACCTTGTAACATTTACCAGTTATTCTGTTGAACAACTGAGGAAGTCTTCGTTGTTGTTAACGTCACCTTTGAAGTGATTATTTTGTGTTGTACACTTTAAAGAAATTGGCATGGATGTGTTGAAATCTAATCAAATTCTACTTCTGCTTAATGTTGTTGAATGACCTACAATTTTGCAAGTCAGCCTGACTTGATTCTTATATATAGGGTATTTAGTGGGAAATGAGGCTGTTCAGGTTCTTAAATTGGTTCTTATTTTCTTCAGGGCTTTCAGGTATTCTTTTGTTCCGATTCAAACTTCAAGCCTATTATTTACAGTCAGTTGAAAACACTTGAGTTCAAAAGGTCTTATTCATAGCAGAAGTTTTGTGGAAGAATAAGAAATTTCATGGAATTCAATGAAAAGCTTTCAAAGCATTTTTAAAGAGTTCTGTGCTATATGCACATATGGTATTATCAGTTTGTGTCGGTTCAATGACCAAGCAACTGGAGTTTTGATTCAGTATGGTGATCTCTGCAAATAAGAACCTATTTCAAATTTCAAGCTGAATGGGTTCTTATATATTGGGCGTCTAATTAAAAAATTTCAGCATGTAGGTTCTTAATCACTTGGCTCTTATACGCAGTTTTTTACTGTAGCTTATTTTTGCTTCAGGTAAATGACGTAAACTTCGAAAACATGAGCAACGATGATGCAGTGAGGGTTCTTAGAGAAGCTGTACATAAACCAGGGTAAGCTGCCTGTTGTTTTGTTTTGTTTCGTACCGGATAAGATTACATGTGCTACAGTCATTTAGAAAATTGTTGAGGCACGTTGAAAGAAATGAAATTTTCGTCCCCCCTTCCCCCCATGTCAATGTTGTTTGTAAAAGTACCTGATAGAGATCACACGCGTGACTCGCAACTTTTTATGGCACTGCAACATTGACTAGAGGGGGGGGGGAGGAAAAACATAGCCAAGAAACTGATAATCTGAAGGTGGCTCAACAGTGTTGTAAGTGATTGTAGGTAGCAGATAAGCGACTTAAAGGCACACTCATGATATTTGAAAACAAAAGATCCAGTGATCGAGTATTCAAAGAGCCTTGCACCTTTGGAGCCGGCTTTATTCTCGAGTAACAGGGTCAGATCCTTACCATCTACTTGAATTTCGACGTACATTGAACTGACTGAAGGGCACTTGGTTCGTTCTTTTAAATTGTCCTTTGACCCATTGAACTCACGCCAGTGTGCCTTTAAAATTTGGCCTCTCAGCTTCTGTGTAGAAATTCCTAGGCCTCAATCTTATTGATACCGCAACTCATCCTTTACTTCTGTATGTGTCTCTCTTCTGAGAAAAGCTTCCTTGGGTTGAGGTGAGTGTAGTGCCTCTCTGCTGTGTTTGATAGTGAATCATTGGAAAAGATTTTCAAAGAACGAACAAAAAAACATCCCCTAATTTCCTTATTTATCGTACTGATCGTACTTTCGCTTTGAAAGTTTATGATTTCTTCAAAATTCGTCCATTGAGATTAGACTGATCATCGCTGTTTTGTATTACAGTCCAATAACGTTAACTGTCGCAAAGTGTTGGGATCCATCACCGAAAGGCTACTTCACTGTTCCTAAGAGTAAGTATACATTTTTCGCGGTACGTTTTGTCTACGACAAATGCACTTTTTAGAATCCTAAACAGAGGTGCTTTGCAAAGATGATTGTTTAAAATAGTAGAAATTTTGTAGCAAATTGTGGCAAAGAAAATTGTAACAAAGGAGCAAGGAAGAGTGTATATGTATACAATGATCGTAAAATGTTTCAAACATCTCTGGCCTATTTTTGCGGGCTGGCGTTATACTGAAGCGTGATATTTTGGAACTTCGCATTTTAACAGAAATTATGTATTCTATTTGATGAACTGACAAAGTATTATTTCATGCATGTTCATAATGAATTTCTGCAAGGTTGCATCGTAGATGTGTGTCTTGTTATAGCTAACTAATCATGGATTGAATTAGCTCGGAGGATATTATGATGAAAGTAGCGTTAAGGCATTGAGTCCGTATAAATGGCATGCTCTTGACCAATATCAGCTTCTTTTCGATCATAAAACAAAGTTATCGCTGTTGAAATTAGACCAAAGAAATTTCTGAGGACAATGCAACAATTAAGAAGTCGTTGTTCTCAACTGCTAATGACGCGATAACAAAGGTCCGTCAGCGGTTTGTCAGCAAAATTCATTACATTGTTAACGCTCAAGTATTTATATGGATTCAGTTCCTTTTAAGTTTTTTCATCTTTCGCTAGACTTCTTTTCTCACAAAAAACATCACTAATAGACGATTCCGCAAAAGATGGCGGATTTCATTTCGCGCAATGCATGATAAGAATATGCATGACATTTTCAAAATCAAATCTTCCACTTACTCATCACGAAATCCAAATGATTTACAGCATTACAGACCAAACCAAGTCACCTTTGGATCTAATAGCCTTCGATCTTTAGGACCTCAAATATGGAATGGACTGCCGAATGAAATAAAATCTGCCGAAAATTTGAATAGTTTTAAACACCTAATAAAAAAGTGGGATGGCCCCAATTGTAAATGCAATGCTTGCCAGCATATGACAGAAAAGTAATCTCTCTTTGTATCATGTAAACATCTTTATGTACATACCTGTATTATTTATTTTTCACTTTAATTTATCGATTTAGATTAGTTCGATATGTACATATGTATATAGAGAGCTAAATAATAATTATCGATGTTAAATAAGATGACAAACAAACAGTGCCCCTTACCAACGCATAGCTACCAAAATTTACGACTGCTGCATAAAATCTTGACCACAGCTACGATAAACTTAGGCCGTCGCGTCGCAACTTTATCGTGAAATCCACGCGTATTCTTTTGGACATCTGAAGTCTGCGAAGTCTTCTGAAAACGATAGAATTCGCAGATAAAGACCTCTGTTACCAAAGGATGCAAATTCTATATAGTGTTTCCAGGAGTTAGTCTGCGTGGCCGTCACTTTTCCAATGCTTTTAACATGCTATGAGCCTTTCAACTTTTTTAAGCTCACTCCAAAATATCTAATTTTTGTTATTAACTGTCCATCTTTTGACACCCAACGACGAGATCTTCTCGCTGGAGTTCTTGCATTAATTCGACCGTTTGGACTCACTAACCCTTCAAACGAGGTTTTAACACAACTGTTAATGTATGGTAATAAGGACTTCCCAGATGAAATCAATAGAAATATCCTTGAGCTAACTCTACAGTTTATACATGAAACTGGTCGATTTGATTGAATTCGTCCAAATTTTTGCCATCCGTCGAGCAGCCGCGAAGTCCCCTTTTTTAGTGAATTCTCTTTTTGAGTATTGTTCTATGTAGTCGTGCCTTTTCCCTTTTTTTTCTTCTTCCTAAAGCCACGGGGTAGACATGATATCTTGCTCCTCGTGGTATTGTATTTGTAGTATCGTAGAGTATTTTATAAGTAGTGTAGTGAGTATCTTGTATTTGTAAATCTTTTAACTGATGATATATAAAAAAAATGATATTTGCACAAAGTAACTTTATTTGCAATTAATGTTGCTGTATCCTCAAATCTTATCGACCTACTGAAACCATGTTTTCATTCCTACTCGTTTTGATATTATCTTTTAGCTGATGGTATGATGCCTTCCATAGGTGGTAAGTGCTACATTTTCTTTCTTATTGTAATTACAATTTTTATTAAAGGTACATTAAAAGCCAAAAATCTCGGACGTTAATATTTCATATGTCCGAGCATTTTAATTCTCAAAAATTTTTTGCAGCATAGAAAAATCACAGAAAAACATTTCCACTCTTTGAAAGCGTAGTGTCTTGCTAGGCTTATGACAATGAGTCCCTTGTATCCCTGTGGTAAACCTTGCTCAACAGGGACTCATAATGAAACAGTGAAAAAGCAGACCCTATTTTCTGCAATGACCAGTGGAATTATGATGGAATCATGGCTTCGAATCTCAATCCCGTAGGAATGTTTTCAATTCTTCAATCGAATAAAAAATTTTATCGCATTTACACCGTAACAATGGCAATAGACCTAATCGGCTAAGGTTTGTTTTACCCATTTCAAGTCATGTGACCCTGCCATTGGGAAGTTTTAGTATTATTCTACTTTTTGCATTCATGGCACAACTTTGCACTGTATGAAATATGTCAGAGAAATTAAAAGAAGTTTTATCAAGAGATTCATCACATGACTTGAAATGGGTGTAAACAAACCTTAGCCGATTCTGTCTATTTGCAAATCTCGCAACCTGATTGGTACGCAAGGAATCGCAGAGTTTGGGCCTAAAATAGGGCCAGGGTTTTTCAGAGTAATATCGCGCCATCCTTAAGTCAGATAGCACAAGAAAACAGGAGACTCATCGTCATAAGTCAAGTGTCTTGCTAGCACAATGCTTTGCATTGACGAGGAATGTAGTGAGACTTTGATTAGCACAATTATATTTTCTTGAACTAAATCCATTTTTCAATCATGCTCAACAACAGCCATTTGTGGAAATTTCCGACCAAGCACCCGTGCCATGAAGCACGATCTATAAATGTAAGACATTTTGACATGAAATAAACAAGATTAACTGAAGATATATAATTTTAATTGTTCGAAATTTCTGTAAAAAAGTTCGAAAATGTTTTGTCGGAAGACTTTTTGTTCGAAATTGTTTCGTCTGAAATTTTTAGCTTTAAATGTACATCTGAACATCAGTCTCAGATATCTTCTTTTGCGCGTTTAAGTCAACTGCTCTGTCATTACAAAGCCTGCCATCTGCTGTTGGTGCCAGGACCGAAGCCATGGTACATCCTCCTCCGTTGTGGTTCCTTCGCATCACAGCTTCATATGATAATGCACAGTATCACGGTTTCAAACTTGTTGTGTTTTGAATATACAAATAAAGATTATGGTTCTCAATTTTTATTGCTGTAAATGATTAATTACTTATTTGCGGGGTTGGTAGGAATGAGGCGTCACTTTTATTGCCTGAAATTAGCTCCTTATTGTTTAAAGTGCCAATTAGCCCGCCCATTAGCCTGCTATTTTCTCTTAAGTGTCATTATCAGTAAAGATGTGTTACATTACCTGTGAGATGATGCATGTATTAGCATAGTGTAAAAACCAGACTACAAAGCCCTAGGACCCTAGGCCTAGACTGTCTATTGGAACCGATAACATTCGCGGTTTGTTTTCATTTGCTGTACTGCCGGTTTCTGGAATTGCTGTGTAGACAGAAGGCCAGGACTAACACTCTTTGTACTGTTTTCATTTGAAATTCGTATTATTAACACGGCGTGATTCTAGGAAACTGATCGGGGCGAGCATAGTATTTTTGCTGTCTCGTCGATTCTTCTCGGGTCATTTAAGTGATAGGCCACTATCAAGAATGCCATTTGTTTTTTGCTTAATTTAAATGATCGGAGCTTTGACATCAAGGGGCTAACAGGTGTGTAGGTGTGAAGTTTCTAGTGATGGAGGACCAAATTTGTTATCTTAATGGCGGACAATAGACTGGGCAATCATTGGTACACATGGCGAAATTTCGCGGTTCCTAGGACCAAAGGGCCACCAGTTCTAAGTTTTTCAATTTTTGAAGTCAATCACGGACATGGTCAATACTAAAATTCGCACGTTTTAAACAACTAAGAGGACGTAAAGTTGTTACGTTACTAGCCTGTGTTCCGGACCATTTAAGGTGTAACGGTACAGTGTAAACAGAGTCTAAGTATTCATCCGATGCAAGACAGACGTTTATACCCACCACAATAATACGCCTTGAAATTGGGGCGTGCACTTCTTTGCTTTGGGAATTGGGCATGTCTGTTTGCTTTACTTCATACGAATACATTGTAAGCTGACGATCATATGTTCTACTCATACTGTGTTCCCTATGGTCATCTGAGCATCAGAATATAGTCTGGTTTTTACCATAAGCAATGTACCCGCAGAAGGCATACGATTTGTGGCAACAAGCCTTACTGCTAATGGAGGAAGCTTTACATCTAATCTTCTACTGATATTTGCTATGATTTGACCACTACGTTTTAAGCATCGAGGCCTGTTTATTTTCTCATCAAGTAGTTGAATCTTTCATATGTATGTGGAGAACAGGGAACTTTCCAGAGACTCGTGAGAATACTGAAGGTGCTAAGACAAGTCGTGAAAAGCTTTTGGAAGTATCTTGTTTGTTATAACTATTTTTGCTGTACAAAATGCGTTTCTTATTGATGTGTTCGATTTCGTCAGATGAACCTGTTCGACCGATCGACCCTTCAGCGTGGATACAACATTCAGAGGCTGTTAGAGGTAAGACATAGTTTTAATGCTTCATTGTTTTACTATGTAACTGGTTGTCACAGGCTCCTTGTTTTGTACCTACTTGGTTGTCACAGGCCAGTTTTTGTCTGAAGGGAGAAAAAGACATAACAGTGTGGTTTTTAACACAGGAGAACAACCCCCCCCCCCTCCTCAATTGAAAATCTTCACCGAAGAAGAATTCTAAAGGAAAGCTCTCTCTTTGCATTCTTTCTAAGACTATATCCTCTTCGTTTTGCGTTGCTATTTCACAGGAGCAAATATTTTTGTGCCTTTTTGTCTTTCTAAATTTTCCGTTAGCTATTGTTATTCATACCCACATTAGCCATGTCGAGCAGATCTTCCCTCGAAAAAAATTCACTCGTATTTGTCCCACATGGTCAGTCATGATTAGCTGCTTAAATAGTTTTCTGCAGAAGTGCAGTTTCTTGATTTTTGAGTTACAGTAGTGTCCCGCATATAAGAAACACAAATTTAAGAAACACCAGCTCTGATTTTCAAAATAGCACCCCCTTGGATAAGAAACAAGCTCAGGTCTGAAAAACGCTTGTTTCTTATTTAAAGGTTATTGACATGAGAATGGTTTCTATTTTAAGCTTTCTAATTAAATCAAATTGTATATCTATTCAAAATGAAAACAACAGCTTGCATGCAAATGAAGCAAAAAGCACCTTCCAGGAATAACTGCAGCTTTCCTTTGAAGTGCAAATTTACAAAATACAAAATCAAACTAGTGGGTTTGAATGAGAGTAGTTCATTGATAGTGCAAAGTTTTTCTAATAAGAAACTTAAGAAACTTTACCCTGATTTGAAGTTTATATCTCATTTTATAAGAAACACATCAGACCTCAAATTGAAAACATTGTTTCTTATATGCGGGACACGACTGTATCTAAGAGCCGATTTTCTTCTTAAACCGAGTTTCTTTGTAAACAAGCCGAGTTTAAGCCGAGTTTCTTTGTAAACAATACATGTACATGATATTGATCCTAAGGTTTTTCTGAGCTGCACTATTTTATCAGATTGTTTTCCCACGAGAATGCAACCACAAAGGAGCTTGTGTTACCCTAATAAATAGTCCTCCTTTCAATCTGAAACCGAATGAAGTTGCTAGTTGGAGCTTGTTGCCATAAGGGCGAGAAACACTGTGCTGCATGCTTTCAAAGACCTTACTCCGCACCGCACACTACACTGGGCGAGTTGAGAGCCAGTACGACGAAAAATATAGACATTATTCAAATGATTCACATCGATAACAGCAAATAATTGAAGACACATCTGGTGAATAGCAAATTAAAGGGATTGAATCAGCATAAGACAAGAAGCTCATGTGATCACTTTGACTTCAACCATTGATCTTTATCTGTGCATGTTTGCAGTGGTGAATATTGTTTCCATTTGAATGCCTTTTGATTTGTATAAGCACCTTTGGAGCTGCAATTGTGTCCCAAAGGGCTATTTTTATCATCCTCACGTGCAGGAGATTATATTGCTTGTATGTAAAGACAATGGAGGCATAAAAGCCCCATTTGATTTGACCAGCACCTTTTGAATTTTGTAAGTATCAGCTGATCTTTGCATTGTTTCTGAACTAAAGCAAACAACACAACGACACACAATTTCACGTGATCAATACAGAACTGGCCAATCAAGATCCTTATTTTCAAATGCGTTGTCAGCAGATTTTGACAGATAGGGTATACCTTCGCTACTTATGCTGATTCATTTCCTTTAAATACGACTAAGCCATGTTTATGAAAAATTTATTGAACATTTTGACTCTGGCTATAGTCTAGACTGACGACGTGATTCCTTGTATTCGTTCAACATTTATAATCTGATGTTTTAATTTCACTCATACAACTTAACTGAAGCGATGACAACAACAACAACGAGCGTAAGTTAGAGGGGCTTATGTAATGTAGTCTAGCTATAGTCATCATCCGCAAAGATATAAAGATGGGAAAACATGATTGGTAGAACGTAACAGAAAGAAATTGAATTGAAAGTAAACAAATAATAGAGAAAAACGAGCAAGTGAAAAAACATATTGATAAACGAGAGGTGAGGTAAGGTTAGAATAAGGCCATTGGAATGAAAGACTGGTCGAGTTCAGTTTGATTGCTATATTCCACCTTTGTTTGTTCCTCTAAGAAGAACGCAGATGTATCTTCAGAATAACGCTTTAATCGCAATGGTAAATGATACTTATTGGGCAATTCTTTTTATTTTTCGGCTGACCACTTCAAAACTGGTGGACGACATCTTGATGAAATTCCTAGGTCTGGTAGCAGCCTAAATCTATAACGGCAATAAATTAAGACAGTCTTTACGATCTTGACGAAAAATTCACTTTTCAGTTTTTCACTTTTCTTTATTTATCACTTTTCCTTTCTCCTTTTCATTCTCTCGGAAAATTTCTGGGACTATTGGTGCCGTGGTCCGCTGTTTTGCCCATCCCTGTCAAAAACGAAAATTCGCCGTTTTGACCGAAATTTAGAGACAGAGCCTTATTAATGATGTATAGTTTTTCTGATTCAGACAATAGCTTTTTAAAAAATACCATAAGCTGTATATCGCCGTAACAAGATCATCCCCGGACACTGTTTCAAATCGTGTTTACTTAATCAGTACTTGCTTCACTAAAACACAGTCCATTGGGCCTAACAGCATAAAAGTGGCTCACTAACAAATCTAATTAGACCCATGTAATCAAGTCGTGTCTGTCTCCGTACTAGAGACAATAACGCAAGTCTTTTAAATCGTGAAGATTTGATATATCACTGATACAATATGGATAAATGTTAAACCACAGAACGAGTTTAATATGATACTGAATAATATTCTGTTTTATTTGATTAGCTAAATTAACTTAGATAGATTTCAATCAAGCTCATATCTAGGTTTTTTCTAACAATAATGAAAGAGATTATTTATGGTAGGAAGTGTAAACATATTTAAGTTTTGAAATGAAAGGTTAAACTTGTGATTAGCTTAACGGGTGAGTGAAAAAATTTATTCACCGTTTGAAATTTGAAATGTTATTTACAACACAAAATCATACTGCAACCAAAATCATAGTGCAATAGCTATGACTAAGATTTTTGAAATTTCAAATCTTTCGTTTGCACGAGTCTTCAACTTGACCTGTTTCTGTTTAGAAAAGTTTTTTCTCCGGCAAATCTCTTGGATTAAAATGTTTTCCGTATTTTGCCAGTACACTCGAAATGCACCGCACTTGCGTTCAGTACAGACTTGTTTGTTCCGTAGCACTGATGTGGTGCCGCTTTTACCTTGTGATTGTAGATTTTACATTTGAAAAGGTGAAATGAAATGAATTAGGCCAATTTTGACGACACAATTTACATTCATTTGATATGTTTTTGCAAGAAGTTAACTGCTTGTAACAAGAGTTCTATTGTATTATTTTTTGTTGTTTGTTGTTGTTTAATGCTCACGATGCAATTTTGTTCTTTGTTTTATTGTTAACAAACACATAAACTACTTTGAACAAGCAATGGCTTGTATTTGCGACTGAAAGAGGCTTGTCTTTGTTGTTTGTTAAGACCGGTTCACACGATCATATTCACGTAAAATTTGCTTCACATTTCCTATATGATCGCAGAATTGGATCGTGTAAACGGACTTCACAAGTTGCTAGAAGTTACATGAAGCAATGAAAATTAATCCCCTTTGATTTGCCATCGCATATTTATGAAAGGGAATTAGTTTTCGTCCCTTCACATAACTTCTAGTAACTTGTTAAGCCCGTTTACGCGATCACCTTCTGTGATCACATCAAGATGTGAATCAAATTTACGTAAATATGATTGTGTAAACCGGCCCATTTTGTGTTTACTTAAACCATTTTTGTCATATTTTAGCTGCCGGCGGACTTCTAAGTCGACCTCAAGGCCCTGGAAGCCCATCCCTCAGCAATATGACATCTACGAGTTCATCACTGACCAGTTCAATCCCAGAAGCTGATCGTGAGTTTTTTTGCTTTTACAAACATTTGTTTGTAGCGAAATTGCTGATAAAGGGCGTAAAGACCGGTTTCCACTTGAGCGAAATCTTCAGCGAATTCCTGAGCGATTGGAATTTCTTTGTTCTTTCCAGGTGTAGACGAATTAGCTAGCGAAACATGAAAGTTGAAAGGAGTTCAACTTCCCAGCGAATTCGCCAAGCGAAGAACCAATGACAGAGAAGCTGGACTCATCTTTCATTTCAGTTCTCCAATTAGAGCACACAACATTTTTGGCGCCAAGTCAGTTCATCAAATTCGCTGTGAATTCCTCCGAGTGGAAAAACGCTTAGCGAATTCGCTGAAACAATCGCTGATGAATTCGCAGAAGATTTCGCTCAAGTGGAAACCGGCCTTAAGACAATCGATCAAATCGTAAAGGGTCTCTCACACAGAACAAGAAGCAAGGGCATTTTATCTCTCGAGAGAGTTATGGGACATGAATTCTTGAAAGATACTATGATTTTAGATCCCATGACAATGTGTATGCAGACGACACCCTTTGTATTATTCCGGGTGAGAAGTTCCTTTACGACTTGAACAAATGTTCTGGGCCCCTTGTCAAGTATTCTGTGAAGAAGGGATTTTCGTTAAGGCAAATAATGCATCTAAAGTCTCACAAATTAGATGTTACCCGTTAATGCCCGCGAAATACAACAATTTCATGTGTTTGCAAAGGAATTTTGCGTCATCGCAAGTCTCTGGCTACATATTATTTGCGATGGATTCAACAACTAAACAAGAAGCTAACTTTTTTCCTCCACGAAAGAACAAAGCGATTGCAATGAGGCAATGTGACGTCCACCAATGGAACTGCTACGATGTTCAGCGCACGAGCAAATAACCATACCATCGTAACCCCAGAGAACCAGGCAGTGTCTTGCTTGGCCTTGTGAGGAAATCCAGAAATAGAAACATTGTCTTTTTGTTGGCCGATTGTTTGGAAAATATAGATCGTGTTAATTCAATAAAATTGCCGACGTTAGTGCGGCTTCGAAGGTGCCGTAATTCCTTAAACTTGTGGCTAAGGGGCCCATAGGCAATGTTTACTGCTCTTTAAGAGTTCTACGAAACTGTCGTAAAAGTTAAGTTGCTATGTGCTTTGAAGAGAAACTGGATTTTTGTTCAGGCTTGTAATATTTGTGAGCTCTAAATTATACATACCCATACTGACTTCAGGGTATTTTGGATCGATAAAAGTATAGATTTGTCAAAATATTCGACGTTGTACGAAGATAATAAGTTAATAACAACGTTTCGAGCTTTACTCTTCATCAGGTTAAAGGAAAACCAAACTTGTTTTCCGTTGACCTAATGAAAAATTAAGCTCGAAACGTTGTTATTAACTTATTATCTTCGTACAAAGTCGAATATTTTGACAAATTTAGACTTTTATTGATACATTCTACGTACAACATGTTCAACAACTTTGTTTTGTATTTTGGATCACTTTGTTGGCAGATAATCTACCAAAGATTTAGTATTCCTCGATATTTCTCTTGAGTGCTTCTTGCAAATCTTTTTTGTCATATTCTTGTAACTTCAAGTACGGTCAATTTGGTTCGCAAATAGGTTGATTTAAGATACTCCAAATCAGGTAGGAATGTCATTGATTTTGCCTGAATATGATGGTTTCAGTGAGTTGAAACTGCCCAAATGGAGCCTGAAATGAGATAAATTTTCCCTGATTAGAGGGTCTGCAGCTTCCTTGCCTCATCTCTCCTACGACTATGCTCCTTCCTTTGTGAATCCCCCAAAAGGTATTAGCGAAGGTATAACATTGTCATAAGCAAGGGCTGTTCTCAAGCTCCACAGTGGCATCCGTTTAGGGAATTTGTTCCTTAGTAAAATGATTGGAAACCTCGTCAGGACTGCACTCCTAGTATCACAGTCACAAAGCTGAGGGTTCATCCTCTTTGATAAATAGAAATATGAAAAAAAGAAACACGAAAGTATGCAATGGGCGCAGTCTGGTTGGCCCAGCACCATGACGGCCCCATATGATGTAGTATTATGCAGGGGAAATTATATATTTATATTTATCCTTATATTTATTTGATCCCCACTTTTGAACGGCGATGCTGAGGATCCTAACACCCCATTATTCATGTTGAACACCCCATTATTTTGGGGTCTTTAACCTTTGTTCTCGTTAAAGATTTGATCCCCCATTTTTGAACGGCGATGCTGAGGGTCCTAACACCCCATTATTCATGTTGAACACCCCACTATTTTGACGACTTTAACCTTTTGTTCCCGTTAAAAATTTGATCTCCTATTTTTATGCGGCGTTGCAGTGGGTCCTGGCAACAAAATTATCTATTCGTTTAGCACGTACTAGATGGTAGACCTGAAACCACAATAATTTTAGATCGTGGCTTTTCAACTTTAGATCCATTCAATATATTAAACTTTGGAATTAATTTTATGATATCTTTCATCAAGAAAGATTATGATATTTTTGTTACAAATGGACTTTGGTAACCAGCAGTTTAGGGGAAATCTTGAGACACATTTTCGGGCGGGAGATATACCCACAAGAACGTTGTAAAATATCTTTACAAAGAGATCAATTATGAGTGCCCGCCTCTGACGAAAGTAATTTTCAAGTAGTTTCCCTCCCCTTTTAGCGGAGTATTCTTAGGTTTTCCGTGAAAGAAATGAAGTTCTTCACCACCAAGTCCAATGAGAAGCGAGAGCATACACTTTTAGTATTCGCGCGCATTTGGACTGATTCAAGTGGAAATTTGTCTACGTTTCATTTAGGCCATAGCAGTCGGAAGGCCAACTCATAGGAGGCCGTTATTACGAGCAATTTGACATTTTTGCACCTCAAATTTTGCTTTTGTAATAAACGCGACATATGCTTTTGATATGTGAGTTTTGGTAAACCTTGTCCGTTTTCGTGGCTCCTATATCAGTTTTCCACCATCGCCATTTTGGCACCGTTCTTTGATCCCTATCGTTCACTTACTACTGTGCTGAACCTTGGGATGGCATACTGTTCCGTCTGTTGTACAATGTCTTATTGCTATCTGTATTAGTATTTCGTTTCTTTAATGGAATGTTTGAAGGATTCTCCAATAGGGCCAGAAGTTGCAACTACAATCTTTCTTTAGGCTTAAGTTTCTCGTCTACTTCTTTTACGTCAGATGAAAGTTGGACTTCTCCCAAGTAAAAGTTTAAGTGTAGAAGATTCTGCCAACTTGAATATTCTAATAAGTGGTGTTTCTTTCCACAGTAGTATGCGTCAGTTAGATTTTAGTCAACTGTCAATAAGTGGACATCTACACGCAGGAGAGACTTCCGAAGGGTATACATATGAACTCCTCCGAAAAGGCGTTCGAGATTTTGAAAAAATAGGATTTTAGGCATTTGGGCGGATTTCTCTTAAATGTTAAAGGATTTTTGCCAAAGATATGCGAGGTTTTTAAAGAGTGGTGAACCTCTGGACTTATTCAAAGCGGACTCTTCCCGGACACGGTCCGTCTGATGTTCTTTGAGGTCGAGATTCAGTTGAACATACTGTATGATGTCACACGTATGCAAACTTTTGGCCTCGTTGAATTAGAAAACAAACTTTGCAACTGATCTCTTGAATCCTGAGGCGACTGATGACCCAGTAAACTGTCCTTTCCTTCCTTCTTGGTTCCTAAATTTGTTTTGCCATAATCTGCTTTCGTGGCTTCCTTGCCCTGTAAATTTCCGTATTTACAGAAACTATTTGAGATCCCATTTTGGAGTGTTTGATCTCAAGAGTGAATTTGATTTGTTTAGTGAAGTTAATCTGTTTGCCCTTTATTACAAAATGAGTTTTGCAGCGTTAGGCCAATGGAACTTGAGCCCCCTTGTCTTCACGATGTGGCCTGCAGTTCGTTTTTGCTGTTTGCTAGCTTGCAGTCAATTATATTCCATATCATTGCATGCATTACTCTGAGTCTTGCACGTTTCACTGTTTGCTCTTTATTACGCAACAGACTAACGTTTTGATACATTTGCAGAAGTTTTGTATGTGCGCGAAAGCGATAGAAACACCAACGCCACTCAGTGGAACATCTCGTGTAAAAACGTAAAAAGTTTTCACCCAATCCAGGCGCTTAGCCTCACTACATGAGGAACCTCAACTTTTGCTCATCGCATTGCATTGAATATTTGTGTTGTTGTTGTTGTTGTTGTTGTTGTTTCTGTTGCTGTCGTTGTTGTTGTTGTTGTTGTTGTTGTTGTCACTTCAATGGGGGCCTTATTTCCCAACTGTTCTTAAAGCGGCAAAAAATGTTCTTCGGTACACAGATCTGTTCCCTGATCAATCAGAATGGGAGATTTCGAATAGCGTGAAAGGATTGGCTGATTTTTAGTCGATTTAAACTTCCCGCCAAAATGATCGTTTATTTTGCCATCAGTCGTACCAACCCCGGACTTGTCCTTTAAACTTACCGGTCAATGCAGACGAACAAACTTGCTTGGGACCCAATATCCCAGTATAGCAAACTTTGACACACAAGCTCTGGAATCCTCTTCCAGACACTTTCTGGACGTTTTAACATACATAATGAAAATCCATCAGTTCTGTCCTTCATGCTAAATATGCATTCTTATCATCTTTCATCATCCTAAGTAATTTAACATCACGATTACATGTCACAAAACATGACATGTTAATTACACAAATTATAATGACATTGGAAACAAACTTCCCTTACTCTGGGTAATTTCAGTCCATGAATAATGGCCATGTGTCGTAATTTCATCAATCTTTAACAGCTCTGTCGTATTATTGGATGTTTTATCTCAAAGCAACGGTAAATGTCTTCGTAATTAAGTTGGTTTGTGGAGCATTTCTGCCATGCCACACATCCATTTAGTAGTTTCCGTTATTGGTAATGGAAATTGTAACAGGAGAAGTCTTCAGTGAGATGTTTTTGAAACGGGGGAACGTGCATCTTATGCTTTTTTACTCAGTCACTTGCCTTGCTGCTTTTGCAGTGCTTGTTATGTGCGAAGAATGAGCACATTATGTGATGGGGAAGATTTCTGTATAGGAAGGAAGGAACGGAGGTATCTACGGACGCTTTTCGTGCCAAAAGTGTAACAATAGGCATTATTCCTGCACACAATCCAAACAATCAATGAAGCATTTCAGGTATTTATAGGCACTGTTAATTTGTACAATCAAAGCAATTCAAGAGATATTTGGGAGAATAATCATATTTAGGTGGGCTGCCAAAACTCTGGCTGTTAATGAATTCATCAATTGAGCTGCCAAGTCATTTAAAGTCAATTTTCCAAAATCTGACCTCTGTGACCCAAACTTCCCTTACTGTTTGAAATCTTCAACCTTCAACAAGGATGACTGTTGTCAAAAAAGCAAGCAAATCATACTACACCATCAAGAAACAAGTGTTACACGGTTAAGGTGGCAGCTGGTGTCTGGCTAAAGTAAAAAAAACTCGTCAATATTGCCCCCAATCCACTTCTTCGCTATATCTACAAGTATTTTTTATAAGAAACTAAGGATTTGGGGCAGGACTGAAAGTTTCTTAAAATTATCGTACTTTGAGAACACAGAATTTCTTACGAGTGTCTAAAATGTTCCATAACAACCTTCATATTCACTACATGTGCCCTCGTGATTTTGACGATTCTGCAGAAATTTATTAAATGACGCAGTGCATCGTCGTAAAAAGTCCCTCGCCGATATCTTTCGCCCAGTCGCCCATAGTGAGGGTTGCTAGCAGGCTAATTCTTGCCCCAGTATTTCACATGCACCGGAATTCTTCGCACATCCCCATAGGGTACCTATTTTTTTCCAGGTATACTGGAAAACACAAGGGACAAGGATATTTTGTCGGAGGAGCTGTTTATGAAAAAACCAGTCCTGTGTTTTGGCGTGATTAATGTCAGAGACAAACTCGCCAACTGTTGCCTCAAATTGCGAACTTATTTCCTCACACTGACATTCATAACAACTGCAAACTAGTGAAACATTCTGCGAATTTAGGCCAGACAGCGTCATCATTTTTTCTTGAAAACACGATAAAGAGGCAAGCAACGATTAAGAGGCACGAGAACAATTAGCGGCCGCATTTTCGTTGAGTGTGACGTCAGATAGACACAACATTTTTTGTTGCTCTGTCCATCTTTTGACACCCAACGACGAGATCTTCTCGCTGGAGTTCTTGCATTAATTCGACCGTTTAGACTCACTAACCCTTCAAACGAGGTTTTAACACAACTGTTAATGTATGGTAATAAGGACTTCCCAGATGAAATCAATAGAAATATCCTTGAGCTAACTCTACAGTTTATACATGAAACTGGTCGATTTGATTGAATTCGTCCAAATTTTTTGCCATCCGTCGAGCAGCCGCCAAGTCCCCTTTTTTAGTGAATTTTCTTTTTGAGTATTGTTCTATGTAGTTCTTGCCTTTTCCCCATTTTTTTCTTCTTCCTAAAGCCACGGGGTAGACATGATATCTTGCTCCTCGTGGTATTGTATTTGTAGTATCGTAGAGTACTTTGTAAGTAGTGTAGTGAGTATCTTGTATTTGTAAATCTTTTAATTGATGATATATAAAAAAAGAAAGAAAAAGATAGACACAGATCCTTGCTTTTAGGACGTCCGTTTATTTGAGCAGCGATTTCATAGAGAAAAGGCGAAATATATAGGGAAAAGTACGATACAGTACACAATTCATGACATTAAAGGCGCAGTTTTGAAATCCCCCTTGTCTGTCGTACTTTGGTAGCATGAATCGCGTGCTCAGTGGACCCCCGTGTATGTATTTGTAGCCATCTATGGTAGCCATGTTATCCCCTTGATTGATGTACGTTGTGTTGATAAGAAGGAGACAGACGTCAATCATATGGTTGATTGTACATTTCAGTGATATTGTGTTTCTGTGGTGGCTTTTTTAGAGGTGGAACCATGGAACGTGGAATTTGAAAACTGGACTGTTGGGCATGATGATACATGTTCTAAGTGCCCAAATTATTTAAATTTATGTGTGGTGTTTTAGATGACTGATATTTACTGTTACAAAGTATATCTAATAGTGGGGTTCGTAGGAGCTGACGGCGTTTGGTTTCTAGTCTTTTCTGAAACGGTTTTACGGTTCCTCAACCTCGTCCCCAGAGCCTTTTGTCATATTGGGACAGAGACGGAAAGGCCCTGGTCCTATTAGGTGGCGGTCATAGGGGGATACCAAAAACCGTAGCATATATCATTTCGGTTCTATGCTGCAAAAGGCTGCCTCCTTATCATTCTCGTGATCTAAAAAGGGAAAGCCAATTCAAATGCCTTGAATCCGGTGGTAAAGGTGAAAATTTGTAGAATTCCCCCAAAATCATACTGTATTGGACAAGGTGAAGTTTGTAGAATTTGTAGAATAGGGCCAGCCATTCCATCATTCTCCACTCAAATGGTTTGGGGTTTAGCTTCGTCACCAAAGTTTAAACGAATCGGTAAATGCCATTGCTTTAGGAATGGGTCCATTGTTTTCTGCAGTCTGTTTGGTGGCTTCACCCAAGCCACAAAAAAGTAACCATAAAAGATCAATTTCTATCCGAACAATCGTAAGAGATATGAGTGTTTGGTTTGTTCCTCTGATTTGGAAAAAATATGAGAAGTTTGTATGATACCTTCGACCAAACTGGAGAAATCACTGTTTCGATGAAAATGTGGAGATGGAGTGGCTAGATCTTTGATTTCTGGTTCCCTGTTCCATGGTTCCTGCTTCTGCTTTTTACAGATGAACTTACTTGCGGTGATATGAACATTCATATTGGTTATCATTCTACAACACGATTGCAGTTCATTTGATCTGGAAGTCTTGATCGTGCACTTTGAATTGTGGTGATATTTTTCTGTTAGTCTTTGAAAATGGTTTGGATTGCTCCGAAGTACAGGTTCAAGGATTATGAAGAGTTGAAAGAAATCGATGTTTTTGATGAAAAGAGTTTGAAAGCTCATCTGAAGTTCTTGACTTTGGTTTCGAAACTTATAAAAGCAGGTAAATAATTTTTTATCAGGGTACATATCGTCGTGGATAGATTACTAGCTCCGTATTCATACGGTTTTCTAATTTTTTGTGGATGACCAGTTGCCAGTTCTTTTCAGTGCCACTGCCAAGGAAAGCGGATGCTGCGATTCTTTTCCTAAATTTCTTATCTTTAGTTTTTAGCAGAAACATAATCATTCTATGGAGATATGTACTTTCCTCCTTTCTTTCTTTCAGTCTAGCATATTGTTGCGTTTTCCTAGCTCATTGGGCAGTTGGGTATTGCCCTCTCTTTAGTTTGTAGCAATTCCATTGACGAAATACCTTGTACGCCAAATCACGTTTTTTGACGTTCCCAGAAAGTTTCCCTTTTTCATCATTCTTTGCAATTCCGTGTAACGAATTTTCTGATTTCTCTAGAGCTCGCTGACTTGAAGTCATTTCTCCATGTGTAATTCCTTCCCTAAATATTCAGTTTTTGTACTAAGATTATGACTTGCCTTCCTCTCTTTCAATATTTCACATTTGTAAAGTTTTTAGCACAAGAAAAGAGCAGAATTTTAAGTCATTTATCTTCAGGTTGCCTATTTGATTCAATTCTTTTGCCAACATTAAAACCTCAAACTATGGATATACTTTAATTTTTACGCTGGTTTAGGACGAAATGTTATTCTAACCTGCACTGTTACTGTTAATGTCACTGTCACTGTTAATGAAATGTTACCTAAACTGCAGCTTTTACTTTTCTCTTTACTTTTCTTTCTAAGATGTCTGTCTCAGGATAGATGCTAGAGAAGTCTGCAGGAATTATTTTTGAAATTAATCTTTCAAATACTACGTCCTTAGTTCCGTAGAAACTCCAGGCATTTATCTTGAGATACACTTGTTGACTCTTTTGTTCAGTTTACTTCTTCATTTATTTATTTTATCCTATTTTTTATCCTTAGAATTGTAACAAGTTGAAAATTGTAAGTACCTTCATAGCCAGAACTCGGTGACCATGTGTCTTTTTTGGCTATGGATGGTACATTAGTTGTATTCAAATTGTTGAGTTAGGCTTTAAGATGGATAAAAAAAAATGTTATTCAAATAGGACAGTAATCTGCGTGGCCCATAGTTTCATTTATCATACACGGATTTTTTTAAAAGTTTGAAATATGATGTTTAGGGAAATAACTATTTTCACAATTTCTTGTGGCCCAATGGCTCGTAGATTATTTTTGGATGCCGGCACATTTAGTAGGATGTCATACTGATCTGCTCCGGGGTCTTTGCAAGGCTCACAGCGGGTATGCAGACAGAAATGGCTCTTTTATATGACGTTGGCTACATCTTTTGAACAGAGTAGCCTTCTTTAGAACATTTTCTTGGAGTTTGTAGTGCCTGGGCTAGTTAGTGCCCCCATTGAAATCTTCCATTCCTACCTACTGCGCGCACAGTGCGGATGATAACATAAAGACCTTTTCACCCTCGTACTTTGCATGTAAGTCTCATTTTAAATCTGAAATTTTTGAAATAGCTACCTAAACTGAAAATGAAACTTGAAAATACATATCAAAATTCCTAACCAAGGGGTGGGCCACTGGAGTTCTCGTTCAGTTGGGTTCCTATGGGATTTCGATCATTTGTTACTGTAAATTACGGCAATTTTGCAAGTTATTTGGCAATTAGGAACATGAAAAAGCCTTGATTTACAAGAAATTTGTAAGTTCTAATGACTTATTCTTGAAATTTTACCAACCAAATATCATTAATGACATTGCTATATTTGATGTACAAGAAACAGTCTTGACTGTCTTTCAACTCAGGGGGTAGATTTGGAGGCAGTTCGTCACCGCCCTTTCCTTTCTTAAGATTTACGTAAATGCATTGTACAAAATGGCAGGATAATTTTCATGGGATTATTTATGGGTCAAACATTGTGTTTTCTGGTTACTATATCGATTGATTAATTACTGTTTAAGTTAGAGGAGTGGTTTTGCAGGGCATCATGAGTAACCCAAGAAAGCATGGACTGACCTAGGAGAAATTTGTGAATCCTTTGTTAAGGCACAGGTGGGCCGATTGAATGATTCAGTAATACTTGCATTATAATAAAGTTTAGTCTTTCCTGTAAGTTAATTGTGTCAAATTGCTCTTGCATCCTTTATCAGTTGCACAGACTGCCATCTGTATCCTCTATCAGTTGCATATACGCTGCCATGCCATCTGTATTTGTTAGGCCCATGATCATGACAGGCTTGTGTTGTTGCAGTTGTATGGGAAACACGGCGGCGTGCAGAGTACTTCCTCCTCTCGCTACACACCGTATTTCCCGTACTGTACAGCTGCAACAACACAGCACGATCTTGGGCCTAACGAATACAGATGGCAGTTTATGGAACTGAGAGTGGATTCAAGAGCAATTTGACATGGTTAACTGGTTCATGAAATTACGATTTTCAGTTCCCGCTCTCCTTGTGCATACTTGCTTTGTACGTACTTTATGGATGTCCCAGTAGCTTTTACAATCAAAAGCAATGCCCAGCAGTAGAATAACCCAATATTTGATACATTTTGATAGAAAACATCTCGTACGTCACGCAGATTGAAATATTTGCCTCTGGTTTCCTGAAATCTTAAGATATTTGATGATTTCTTCAATTCCATGCGTATTTTACGAATCTTGTAGAAGCATTAAAGACTAATCAAGGCTGTCCTTTAAGGTTCTATGGGGTTTTTCCAACGTGATCAGAGTAGCAACAAAATTGAGCCTATGCCTATGACGATCGTAGTTTCATTTTCTACTCACATCATTCAGCTCCTCGAACTTTCATCCTTGCAATGCAGCCCGCAGCCTCTAATTGGCCACTAACGTGCCTTAATATCGCAGATTCTGCAAATGGGTGGAGCAGCGTATCCATCTGCTGCTAGAGTTTAGAAGTATCTCCTCGTGATTTATTGATGCAAATTTTTATCATTGGAAGAAAGTAGGCCTAAGTTAGCTCAAACAACTTACTCTGCAAATGGGAGGAGTAATGTATTTTATCTGCAACTAAAGTTGATATCACTGTTGTGTTTAGCTGTTCGTGATAAGTGATTATCACTGTAGAATTGCGTTTCATGGATTCACTTTCATCGTCACTGACCCTTTAAGCCAAAATGCAACCGTGACTTGCTAAGTTAATCATCCTGTCTCAATGGGTTCATTTCTCTGTTTGCCTGATCAGATCAAGTGCTACATCGGAATTTCAGGAGAGTGCATCAATAATAATTGTTTGTCTGTGTTGGAACAGTGTTAGGCTTCCAGTGGAATCGTGATCTTGTAGTCTGGAAGAAGGCCGTGCTTGGACACTGTTTATGTTGTACAGTGGAACCTCCATTAACGGACACCTCTTTACAGCGGACATCTCCGAACAACGGACAAATATTTTCGTCCCAGAATACACTATGGCAAAAGGTGACACCTCCATACAGCGGACACCTCTCGACAACGGACGATAAAATTGGTCCTCTAGGTGTCCGTTATATGGAGGTTCCACTGTATAGCCGTTTTGGCTTTACAGTAAGGCCTCCACAAGCTTTCTGTTGGAGAAAGAAAGGTTGATTTCCTGGCGAAAGTTTGAAATTTCTATTCATTGTACAAGAATCCAGGCTAACTTACATATTCGCAGGTTTTTATGCATTGGTGTTCGCTTTACCCAGTCTGTTCAAAGATAGTGCCTATTCAATGTCACGGTCTCTAGAGGAGCGATTTCCGGATGATGGTTCTACCAGTTGATTGGGGTCCACCTTGAACCCATCTATCCATTATCTTGTAATTAATTTTGGTTTGCGACTTTACGCAAGGAGCGCTAATCTTGTTTTAGTGCAATACGCAGTCTCCGTTTTAATTTCTGATTAATTTTCCTGAAATTCTGAGTATATTGAAACAAAGCTTGTCTACTGTTTAATATGAAAGATCAGTCAGTATTAGAAAGCCAGAAATTCCCAAGGAATAGTTTGTGTATTACCAATTGCAGTTCGGACACGATTTTTGTGTTGTCCCAACTGCCCATGAAAATAATTGAGAAATGAGATGAATTACTCATCAAACCAAGTGAAGCCAAATGTTATTGTTTCTTTGTTCTGTTATTATCATGCATCGTCAGGGCTGCTGAGAAGTTTTAGACGCCCAGGGACAAAACAGGGAAAAGAGGCCCCCTGCGAGCGAAGCGAGCAGAACATGTTTTTAATCACGACCTTTAGATTGGCTCAAAAATCATTTAATCATACTTCCTTCAGTCTAATGTTAACAATCTTCAAGTATTGGGCCCCTTAGACCCTGAGGCCTTGGGGACAAATTCCGTGTCCCCCTCTCGGCCCCCCTGTACATCATAACCTATCTTTAAACATGTTTTTGAACGAGCGATGTATAACAAACCCCAGGCTAGCTTCGCAGACTTTCCAATAATCTGACAGTCACTACGAAGTGCATTATGAGACAGAACAGCGCACAAGGTCTCGTGGTTAGCAGAGGTTCTTTAATGCAGATAGCTGAATTGCATCATGAATCTCTTGTGTCTCAAAGGCCCCAACAACTCTTTTCCATCTTTTCAAGCTTTACATTGCGTGGGTTTGATTTCCCAAAGCTACAGTATTGACCTGTTACCTGGACTCGAAAACTCAATTTAGATTTTAACCTCAAATTGATAGTTAAGATGGTCTTTAATTCCATATTCTAATTCATATTGATTTAATTTTGAAGTGGTGTACCAACCAGTTGTTATATGATTTAATCTAGATTTTGTTAGATTATTCTTTTTGGAAACATAGCTTTTGAAGCTCATTAGCTGGGGAGTAACATGTGTTGTGAACGTGTGAGTTGTGAGGGAGCTGTCATAAAGTATAGTTGGGACCAGGGTGGAGGGAAAGCTGCTTGAATTTTTGTGTTTGAAGAGTTTGAGCATAGTCATGGGTTAAGCACCAAAAAATGGTTTGTGGATGGAACAGTTTGGAAGGTTAATAAAAATGCTGTGTGCAAGAAAAAGAACAAATGCATGAGAAAACCAGTGTTACAGGCAGATTTACGAATAGTTTTAATTGCACGGATGGGACATGAAACCTTCCAGAATATTTCATATGGGCACAATTTTTCAGGCGAAGTTGAGGGGGTTTAAAATGTTTGCCTCATTTTCCAGTTCCCCTGCAACCATTCTGAGCTGTACTTTATTACAGCTCCTCAAGTCTCTGCACAATGTAGCAGGCCAACTGTGAAGTCCTTGAGTTGCTATATCTGTTTCGATGGTTTGATGGTGTTTTAAGTCAGAAAGATTCGTCGCAGTATTATCATTGAACGAGAATGGTTGCAGGGCATAGTTTCTCATAGTTGTTCATATATATCCACTGTTAGCTTTGATAACAAATAGGGACATTCAAAGTCGATTATTCAGCACGTGATTTAGAGGTCTGGGTACGACGTACGTCACTTTCTGCAAGTTTTCCATGAATAGCTAAATGACCAATGCTATTTTATAGGCCTGGGAGTCATTAACTGGACGTTTTCCCTTGCCTAAGTAGGCCCTTCAGGCAAATATTTAACTTTGCTAGAATTTCGCTAATTAGCAAGTTTAAAAATATTTGAAGCAATCTATTACTGTGAATATATGATGTCTTTAAGGGCCCTGTGGCATAAATGTGATATTTGGTTACTGGCTTCCACATGTTTTCATGGGAAAACTTTTGGAAATGTTATTTGTCTTCAGACCTGTGTCGCGGTGTACACATCGTTTCTTCTTGCTTTGTTGTACCATATTCTTTATACTCATTATCACATTGTTGCGCTGTTTTCTACCGTTGACTTCATTTGCAGCTTCTTTTCGCATTTTGAATGTTTTGTTCTTCCCTGTTGATCCAATTTTCGTGAAGATCTCGACAAAACTTTTGTATCTGGTTGAAAATGTTCGAAATTGAGAAGATCATTAGGTTGGAAGACAATGAAAATTAAGAACAGTTGATTTACAGACAAAACCCCCTTGCTTTGATCCTTGGCGTGGCATTGATTTGCCATATTTGGATGTAACGGTATTCATTGGCATTTCCCATACGCATATTGTGATAGTTTCCAGCGGTGTGTTGTATGGATTTGGCTCTTGCAAGCCGTTTCCTTATTAACAACTTTGTTTACTCCAGGTCAGCTAAGTAGCGATGCCTGAGAGCCCAAAGAGTGATGACGTGTTTGCTTTAAGATAATATTGACTGAAGGTTGTGTGTAAAACATGGAGCAGGAATTCTAATGGTGATGGTTGATCCTCCAGGGTGATCTTCTGTTGGTACCTACTTGATCGTCGGTAGACTTGCCCCAAGTCTATAACGTCAATGAAAAAATTGGGAAAGGGACAACTACGAAGGGGACTTCACTGTTTCAAGCAGACTTATTATAGATGATGAAATACACTTGAGGCAAGTCTAGATCGTCGGTATTAGCATGTAACAGCATACCAGGTTGTCACAAGTTGATTTGTTGCCTCTCATTTGTTTCTCCGCCAAAAAGAGACACGTCCTATTTTGGTGGGGGGGGGGGGCTGGTGAACCCAGTTTGTTCTGCAACAATATAACAACTGGGGGTCGAAAATTTGCGATTTTACAACGTCAGTCCTGGATAATCGTCTCCCTCCACCTCATTTGTCAAAATGTTAATGAAACTCTACGAGTTGTTGCACAATAGGTAGGTGCAAAAGTGAGAAAGTTTCACTGCCGTAATCTTACTCATGGCAGGGACGCAGAGCTATCAACAAATTGTACTAGGGGTAGGGGCAAATTTGCCCCCAACCAAAGTAAGGTTAGGTTGTCAATAAATAGCGTAAATGTTTATGCAAAGGGATGGGATCTGATTTCATATGCACGTAACATTGCTATACAACACAAGAATGATGGTGAACGTGAAACGCCACTATACGTGGTAACATGGTCCGGATTTTACAGATCAATATGGTGCATTTATTTTTGAAGTCGGTGGTTGTGACAGACAAGAAGATTAGCAATACGGCAAATGTTTGTTTGGCGCCCTAACATTTTAATCGTTGACATCCGTGACCTCTTGTTTTGACAAAAACATCCTTCAGAAACGGACGCTGTGCAGTATCTGAGATCTTTGCAAGTGCGAGAAATTTCTGCTTTGTATTTTCATGTGTCACGACAGTCTATTTCCTCCGCAAGGGCTTTGGTGTTTGCATATATGCCAGAATTTTTCAGCTTGGATAGTCTTTGATTTACATGTATTGTTTGTAAGAAACTGCTGATAGGAAACTCAGACTCCAGCATGTTTTTTATTTTAGTCTCACTTGTTTTATGTATAAGATTGCTTGGAAAACACATGTTCAGAAAGGCACAGATCTGATGAGGTTAAGAAACTTCCAGTATTGGCCACATTCTTTGTTTCTTATAAAAAAAAACTGCGTGCATCCTCAACGATTTTGTGGCATTTCTTTATGAGCAGTTTCTCTCTAAGTAATATGCATATAATATAAACTCCAGGCGTGGAAAAAATGCACGAAGGCGCGAAAATCACAGATTTAACGGAGATTCCACCTAAGTCCTGTTCCCTGTGTAGCCAACTGTCACCCAGTGACGTCCAATTTCCACGATAAACCACGCCTTTACAGCACCTTTATCTACTAATTTATTAGCACCATTGCCGTGAATAGTGCTCGAACATTTAGAAGTCGTTTTCACTTTGTTCCCTCGTTCGTGTCACATAAAATATGGCATTTATCTTAACCTCTGCCCTGTCACCTTGGTCTCCGTGTCAGGTCATGATTCTTTTATCATAAAATATGAGGCACCTTGGTATTTGTGGTTAAGGTCAATGAAACAAGTTATATTTTACCATTAAATTCCCCTTATTAACCATGACCGTTGGTGCGCTGAATATAAAACAAGGCTGACAAAATCTGGGCCAGAAACGACTTTCATGTCTTATCAAAGTTGACTTGTGCGCCACATGATAGGGATGTCAATAGGCCGCGATTTGTGTTTAGAAATTTTTGACACACTGTGGAAAAATCGTACAACCTCGAATATTCCTGTCCTTGCTGGCTGTAATTCCTCGTAATATGGTAAAATAATACATCAAAATGCTCCTCAGACATCACTGAACATGTTTATGGTGAAGAATTTGTCTTTTTTGGCATAAATTTGTTTTACCTTGTTTTCCTCCATGCTGCAACTTCATGCGGGAGCGTTCGCAGCGTGGCACCATGGTCGCGGGTGACCCTCATTGATTCGCGTGCGATTCGGCCAATGAGCCTCAGTCTGAAACGGCTCAAAAACGTCACAGAATTGAAGAAGAGGCCCTGATGAGCACGTTGGTGGTACTTTGGACACAAAAACACTATATGGCAACTCTGCAGCCATTCCACAAAAAAGCAAAAAGCCTACTTCAATTTGGACATCTTCTAAATCTCATGTGACGTGTAGTTTGATACAGACTTTTAAGGCCACATAGAATTACACGAAACAGCTGCAGAAAGAAATGCTCGAGAAGAGGCTTGGCATTTTGGTGGCTATGGAGAGAGATGCTAAAGCTATGGCTTGGGAAGGAACCAATTCTTGCTTCTTCCCCGTTCACCTTCGCTCATCTTTGCTACCTCTATCTCCCTCTCTGTCAAATCCTCTCGTTCTCTTCCCTCGTAACTTCTACCCGTTCCCTGCCGTCTTTGAGGAATGGATTCTGGGAATCGTCTCGGAGACTCCAGAGGGAGCTTTTCAGAGAGAGACCAGCAATTATACAGTCATATAAAAAGGTTGTAACTTTCCGTACTTTGCGGAATCAACCGACAATTTCGTGAGTCTGATGTTTTTTGGTACCCTTTGGATTCGATAATAGAGGGGAGCTTGATAGAGAGATTGGTTCACCTGAAATTTTGGCTTCGTAAGGAGGGGCGCATCAGAGAAGAGGGCTTAATAGAGAGCAGGCTTAATGTGGAGCTTAATCGTACATTTAGCCTTGCCTTGGTCTTTGCATTAACTATAATGGAGAAGATAGCATAATGTAAAGCTTTCTAGTACATCTTCTCCGGAAAGCAGCACCGGTGTGTTATTTGCTACCACTCAACTTTACATGTCATTTCTTTCAGGATACTTGGACAATCCAGATGGATCTCTTGGCCTTGGCCTTACCATAGAAACAGATATGTTGACCATCGTGAAGGCAATGGCATCTAGTGATTCGGGATTGGACGTAAAAGATAGGATGTGGCTTAAAATTACGATACCTAAAGCATTTATAGGTAAGTAGTCAGTTTGCTTTTATCCTAACTGCAGAGAATGGACAACTTATTTCTCATGCATTGTTTACTTTAGAAAGCTAATGCATGATCGGCATCGCCATTTGTTGCTTATTTACCGGAGTGAGAGAGCAGCATGCCAACACCTTTTAGCTATTCTACAAAAGAGTCTGGATCGAGTGATATTTTACACATTTAACACATTTACATACTTTACACACTTTTGCAGTGGCACAAAAGACTATCAGATTTTCAGACAAAAATTCTAACCTAAAAATATTCTCAAGGATTTTCAAGAAGTCTTAAGAATTCTCAAAAAACCCCTGAGAATTCTTGTGCTGAAAAACTGTATCAATGTGTGCAATGCGTGTACTACAGTGAAAATCCGTGTATAAGAACCTACAATTTTGCAAGTCAGCCTGATTAGGTTCTTATATATTGCATATTTAGTCGGAAATGAGGCTGTTTAGGTTCTTAAATTGGTTATTATTTCATTCAGGGCTTTCAATTATTTCTTTTGTTCAGATTGAAACTTCAAGCTCATTATTTACTGTCAGTTCAGATGCACCTGAGTTTATGATGCATTATTCACAACAGGAGTTCGTGGAAGAATCAGCAATTTTGCAGAATACAGTGAAAAGCTTTCAAAGCATCTTTAGAGTTCTTTGCAATATGCACATATGGCAGTATCAGTCTGTATAGGTTCAATGGCAAAGCAACTGGAGTTTTGATCTAATTTGATGATCTCTACGAATAAGAACCTATTTCAAATTTCACGCTGAATGGGTTCTTATAATTTGAGGGTCTAATTTCAGAATTTCAGTCTATGTAGGTTCTTAATCACTAGGTTCTTATACGCGGTTTTTTACTGTATATATATATTATATAAGAACCTTTAAAGCTTGCAGGCTGGAGTTTAGAATAACAGCCATTTAATTAAGAACCTGCTCAGGCTGTCCAAGAAAAAGCTAGGTTCTTTTATGCGGGTTTCTACTGTGTCACATTATTAGATGGGGAGAATACGTCAAGTTTTTACTTCGCATGTTAAACAGCCCTTTGAAAGCCATCATGTCATTCTGGCAACTTTTGATGGTTTACTTTTTGATTTTAAAATCCTTCATAGAACATCCTGTGCTACCTTCACGTAGAGCTATTTACTCGTCATTTTGTACTCCTGCAATTAGAGTATGAATTGTGTTGGCAGTAAAACAATTTCATTGCACTGTCTTTCGAGAAAATTTTAATTTCTTTGATCGTTGGTTAGACCCGTAGTTTCCTGACCATACGATTCGATACGATTAGTACATCTGTTTTCTGAAAACCAGTATTTGTTCACTGTTCTTCCGTTTCAATGCAGGCAATGATCTAGTTGATTGGTTGTATACACACGTAGAAGGTTTTCAAGATAGAAGAGATGCAAGAAAATACGCGTCAAAGTTACTCAAGGTTTGTGTTCTAAGCAATACCTCTTAGCTTTACACGAAGCAGTGGGGCACTTTCCTTACGAATCCTGGAACATCCAAATTTTAATCCAGTATTGAGAGCTAGTATGATTACTTTTTGACAACCAACTGTGGCAAAACTTTTTTGTTTAAGAACTGTCGAAATCGTTCTTTAACAGCTCAGTGACAGGATGAACAATCAAAATATATTATAAGGCCCCGTTCACACTAATCCGTTTTTGCATGAAAACGGATATGTTTAGGACCGTTTTTGGCTTTGCGTTCACATTAATCCACCCTAGAAACGCAGCTGAATGAAAACGGAGCTAAACAAAAAACGCAGATCTGTAATGTGAACACCAAAAACTGAGGAATTTGAAAATGCTTATCTTGCTACTCTTGTTTTCTAAGAGACAATCAGGTGGATTTTTGAGAACAAGTGTGAACACTTGTTGAAAGATATCCACTCTTACCTGAAAACGGAGCAGTGTGAACGGGAAGGCAAAATAGCTCTGTTTTTAGGAGTAAGAACGGATCTAAATGAAAACGGATTAGTAAGAGCGTGGCCAAGTTTATTTAGGTCTCTTCAAAGATGGGAAAAGCAATATAGGGCAGGGCTCAAATCTTCCAAAAAAGGCGGATGTATATAAAATTCTAGTTAATTTTTCTTTGAACTTCTTGGCTTGAAAAAAGCTAACGGTTTGCGTCGTGGATCATCTGATATCAAATCTTGCAAGAATAGATTGGCTTATTGTGTCAGATACATGAAGTTAAATGAATATTTTACTAAAATTTCAAATGTTTCTTTTTCTACCAGCTTTCCCGAAAGGTACTCGTGTTTGAAAAATCACCAAAATTTCTTATTGACATAGATCTTCAAATCTCCTCTTTTTTGGCAAGGTGATCAAGACCAGGGGTGGAAAAAGTAGCGGACCACGGCACCAATGGTCCCAGAAATTTTGTAAGGTCTCCAGAAAGAATGAAAAGGGAAAGGAAAAGGAATAAATAGGGAAAGTGAAAAAATGGAAAGTCAATTTTTTGTCAAGACTGTAAAGGCTGTCTAAATTGATAGCCGTTAGCAAATAGATTTAGATTGTTACCAGACCTAGGAATTTCATGAAAAAGATCTTGCTCACAAGTCTTGAAGTGATTAGCTGGAAAATCAACAAAATTTGACCAACAAGCATCATTTACGATTGTGATAAGACTGCTAATCAGTCCTCAATTCTGTAGTATTTCTTTCATATCGTTACCTGTCAAGAGTGGGTACTTTTTGACGCGATTCTCCCAGAAATTTTTTTCGAGACTTGCTTGGTCCCAGAAATTAAAATATTTTTTCCATCCCTGATCAAGACCAAATTATTTTTCCATTCATAGCTGATCTTGTGATTAGACGTAAAATTAATGAATTTAACTGTTTGTAGGGCTGCCTGATTTTGAAGCATGCTGCTTCAAAACATTGATTGTTTGTTTGTTTGTTTGCAAGCTTATTTTACGTCGATTTTGCTTCTTATGATCTGTGCTTACAAGTATTCACACGGTGAGATATGTCAACTGGTAGACTATCTGCCGCGACAGCAGAAAGTTCCGAGTGCGAATCTCGGTCTCACCACAATTTTTCCATTTTACTCCATTCGGCGAAATTTTAGTATCAAAATTATGGTCATAAAGGTTTAGTATCAATATATATATATATATATATATATATATATATATATATATATATATATATATATATATATATATGTACTCAGAAAAAAACACATTCGTTAAACGTTTCGGCCAAGCCTTCATCAGTATGACTTTTCAAAATCAGAAGGAGCATACAGTAGGAGCAAAAGTCATACTGATGAAGGCTTTGGCCGAAACGTTTAACGAATGTGTTTTTTCTGAGTACTTATATCAATTTTAATACATATTGTGAATGAGCTTATGAGAGTATATGTACATATATACATATACAACTGATCTAAATCGAAACTAATCTACTGATTATCAAATCGATTTCTCCATGCATATTCAACTCCTAGTTTAGTCGTAAATGAAAGAAAGAAACGCAAAATATTATTACAAACTTACAGTACTATGCAAAATCTAAGTATAATCTCTCCTGAGGCAAAATGAACGATGTTGGTTAAAGAATGTAGCGCAAAAATGAGATCTTTCAATGCGGTATGTCATACCCTTTGGGTAATGAAAACAAGTATTTTAGCGCGCATAAATATTTTTGGATCATCGAAAAAAGAGATCCAAAAGAAAATTTTATGATAGGTTCGATAAGCGAATTTTAGTGATTTTATAAAAGGGAGTACTCTTTATTGGGACACCCGGTTCGTGGACAGTTTGCTGCTTCAGTGTGATTCCCTCATATTGCAGACAATTTGTGACTCTCACAAAACTGGAGCATTGATAGTGAACACAAAATTGAAATTTCAGAGAAGTTCAGAGTGACCAAAGATCAAGGAACCAAAGAGTCAACACGGAATCTTATTTTCTCAGGATGAGGCAAGCGACGACAATCATTGTGAATTTTTTAATCATCATTATTGATTACAAAGTCCACTTTGTAATCTAAGAAGGGGCTTCGATGTCAGTGAGTCAGTCAGTCAGTCAGAAAGTAACCCACTTCCGTCACGCTCGTTAAAGCAATTGATTAACGTTTTATCTCTGCTAATTGGCACTGAAATAAAGAAAGCGCACATAAAGCGCATACAAGACAGAAGTTTCCCGCGATCCTATAGCAACATTTGACGTCGGCTTATTTCATGTTAGACAGATTTGACACCATAAGATGGATAAATTACTAGGATGTTTACCCTGGCACAGCAACAAATTCACCCAGAATTGGCACGTTCTTGACTTCATTAGCAGCTTAATTACGTCAAAACAATCGTTTTCTAGGACGAACGAATCATTAGCCACTTATTGATAGTACTCATTATGCAAATAACTCAACTTTAGAGGATGATGTAACCGGCGGCCTGCACAGGGGCTAGCATTTGCAGCATAACCAAAGGTAGAAGGACCCCCCTCCTACACAGCAACGGATGCAATCATCGCAGGTGAAGTTGAGACGAAAGGTGCA